>BSQZ01000035.1:2905000-3310000 GCA_033239005.1 Lamellibrachia satsuma
CACGGCCGCTCACAGTCGTTGTTAGCATAAACGTCAACAGTGTTCAATGGCATTGACCGAGTCACTGAGCAACTGAATTATTCTGATGCTTACTCGTCTTGTTACAGAAATACGACATAACGATTACCCCGAGGCTTGTCACACGAAAACATGGCCTTCAGCCATTTAACCGGCATGCAATGCGGCCTTTCGCCCACTAACCAGACGCGTTCATGTTGCAGACGTCAAACACATTGGCGTTCACACTGCACCTGCTGTCGACGCACCCCGAAGTGCAAGAGAAGCTGCATGCTGAGGTGACCCGGGTGCTCGGCCATGGCACGGCGACGCCAGAGTCGATGGAACAGATGACATATCTCAAGTGCATCCTCAAAGAATCACTAAGGTGCGACTCGTGCTCAACTGATTTCCAGTTTATATTCTACGTTTGCATTATATGTTATTTATAATTAGCTTATAATCAGAAAACACGCTTGATAATAAGAAAATAGTTTTACGTATTTATTGGCTTAACTGTGTCCCCATTTAACTATGTCTTATTTTTCGTTTCCAGATGTTGCTTGCCTAGTCAGCAATCTATTTCGAAGTCCGTGTAACGATGGTTACATAAAAAACATGTATGTCAATGTAGAATTTAAAATGTGTTAATTGAAGTTTAAATTGTACAGTATTTGCAATCATAGCTTAATTTACAGCACAGGTTGCTTGTGTTAATTTACACTGTTATTAGCACAGCTATAATGTCCTTATTTTATTTTCAGACTCTACCCTGTTGTCACGATGAACGTTCGGGTATTGGACGATGAACTGATGATAGATGGCTACCAAATTCCAAAGAAGGTATGTTGCTGTATTTCAGTTCACGCCGTTTGTCGTTGTAGAAGAAAACTGACCGATTCACACGGAGGCCCATCCCAGTTCACGTGTAAACAATCTGCATTGCTGTGTGAACGTTCTCTTTCATTTCCTGAAAATTGATCGCATTTTGAATAATCGTTGACATTCCTTGAACACTTTGATCTACAGTGGATTGACTGTTAGGTGTGACCTGGGATGACATTTGACAGGACACGACAAACGGACGACACGATTTCATCGCTGTCACTCGCTAGACAGGCCAATCTCATCAGTCACATGTACAGCCCTCGCGCCAAGTGTTGACTGTGTGAGGTTATGACGTGATGTGTTTACGTCACGACTACCAATATAAGTACCACCCGCACCAACCGTACCAACCGTACCAGCCGTACCACCCGTACCAACCGCACCACCCGCACCACCCGTACCACCCGCACCAATCGTACCACCCGCACCAACCGTACAACCCGCACCAACCGTACCTCCCGCACCAACCGTACCACCCGCACCAACCGTACCAACCGCACCAGCCGTACCAACCGTACCACCCGCACCAACCGTACCAACCGTTTCAACCGTACCACCCGTACCACCCTCACCAACCGTACCTCCCGCACCAACTGTACCAACCGCACCACCCGTACCAACCGCACCACCCGCACCACCCGCACCACCCGCACCAACCGTACCAACCGTACCAACACCAGTACCGTCAGTATACTAACCACAACCAACATTACCTCATTCACCACCAACATTGCCTCATTCACCACCAACATTGCCTCATTCACCACCAACATTGCCTCATTCACCAACACACAAAACAGTGGTCGTTGACGCTGTAAAGCCGTCGAGTTCCGCTTACGGATGAGCTCATTGTGCAGGTTAAGCACCGTAGCATCGACGGAGGTCTGGTGGCTGTTTTCCGCCCGATCGCTTCACCCCTTCACCGGGACGGTCGTAGGGGTGCCATTTTCACGGAGAATCGACGCCTGATTGGTCTGTCTTCCGTTGTGCGTACGGTCCATTCCTTTACGTTGTCCAGCCAGTTTTTCTTCTGGCGGACCCGTCTTCTCTTGCTCTCCAGGGTGCCTTGCGTGATGATTTTTTAGATGATGTTGTGCCGAGTGATATGGCCATATCATAAGAGCTACGTCGTTTCATGATTGACAACAAGTGCATAGTGGAATTACTTATTACCGGTCTTCACTTGAGCGATGACACGAGACAATAAAAGTGTCATTTATTTGGCTACTTACGCCGCCAGCAGTATTCTGTTTCGCCTATGTTTCTGTCCTGCTTCAAATGGGCGCGTTCAGGCTGCCGACGTCGTGGTATGCTCGACATGGAATGCCGGGACAGACAGCAGGCAACAAGTGGAACGTGACTGCAGAATGTGTTTAATACAACAGATGGAACCTAACTTGCGAATAGGAGATGTCTCACAGAACGTTCACCCAGAAGATGTGCGTTTTCGTCGGTGTGGGTCGGTGTGCTGTTTGTTTGGATTGACAGTTGGTGAAGAGGCCCTAGGACGACGAGGGAACGTATGTACAACCTATGAGATCACAGTGACGTTAACCACAGCGCTGACGTTAATGGGGCAGGGGCTATCAACAACGATTCAACTATGACGCAACGAATACTCTAACCGCTGACGATTTTTATGATTCAGTTGCATTATTTTAACATGACAACCTACTACGAGTAAGACGTTAGTAAGACGTTAGTACTATATCTGTGATCGCTGCATTACGACGACGACGACTCTGACGTTGTTGTTTCTTGCAGACAATGTACGTGATGAACCACTACGCCGCGTGCAGGAACGAGCAGTTGTTTGAGAGGGCAGACGAGTTCCTCCCCGAGAGATGGGACCGCTCCGTCAACGGCCACACGAAGAAACCTTTCGCCTCGCTTCCCTTCGGCTTTGGTACTAGAGCCTGTCTCGGTAAGCCAATCATCACACAGTTCCACGCTCAAATGTATTCTTCCGTGTGTCAAACTGTCAACGTATTTTGTTGATTTAGTTGTGCATACCATACGGTGACTGTAAGCAACGCTAATAGTAATAATGATAGTTTGCTCTTCAGGGGTAACATAACATGGTTATGAGGTGTAATTGTTGTGTTATGATCAAATATTTGTTCATTCGTGCATCTCCATTCATAGCTATGAGCATTCAACAATGCATATAAATCATATGTTTTGTTTGTTTACAGGAAAACGGATTGCAAAACACGAGTTACACCTGGCGCTGTCAAAGGTGAGTTGTACTTCATCGGACGTTCATATTGTGAACTGTACTGCTTAATCTGAATAAGAATTTAAAATGTTCTTACAAACAAAAACATGTTCACATATTCAAAAGATATTCACACATTAAAAACGTGTTGCACATACTATTGGACTTTACATTGTAGGTGTCTCAGAACTTCAAGCTAGAGCCGTACCCCGGAATGCAGTTAAAACCAACACTGAGGACACTGCTAACGGCTGGCCCGCACCTGCCACTGCGCATGATCGACCGCTGAGTTGATATCCGGTTGCCTTCGCTATAGCAGACATTGTACTTCCGCTGCGACGGCGCCGATATATTTCGTCCTGTCGCCGCATGCTGGCGCCACCGTTCTCGGAGACGAGAACGCAGCTATAATCTCGCGTGACCCGACTGCGCAGGACGCGACAAACTGTGTGCTTTCGGGTTGACCTTCCCATACATGCGTCCCGTGACGACGACTGGAAGCGTTACGTCGGGAGGGCGCGCGCGGGCCAGCACTGAGACCCGTGTCACCGACACAACAATGTGCAATACTGGGTGTATGACTGTGTGTGTTCTACTCGGCCTTCACTTGCAGCGTTTCGTTCGGCAATCGTCACTACGTATTCTGGACCCAAGGATGTGCTTCGTCAACGGACTGCATGTGCAGCTTGCAAGAGTATACGGTGTTAGCACCGCTTCGTGTAGACAGCACGGCGTTCTTATATTCGTGTTGTACTGTTTACGACGTAAACACCAAATTACTCCTACCACTATATGTATGTGAATATACCTATTTTGCCTTCATTGTATAGTAAATAATTATAATATACTCATCTTAATAATAATAGGCTAGCGTTATTGTACGACCAAAATTAATCGTGTCTGGGGTGTTTCTCTGTTTTACAGCTGTTTTTTGCCGATAGAATAACCGATTTAACATTTGGTGTTGACATTCTAAACCCGAGCCGGACGCACGGACGGTCATTAATCCATATAATATTACTTTGTCTGTCGCCGTCTCCGTCAGTCTCCCTCTCCCACTCACATTGTCTGTCTCCGTCAGTCTCCCTCTCCCACTCACATTGTCTGTCTCCGTCAGTCTCCCTCTCCCACTCACATTGTCTGTCTCCGTCAGTCTCCCTCTCCCACTCACATTATCTGTCGCCGTCTCCGTCAGTCTCCCTCTCCCACTCACATTGTCTGTCTCCGTCAGTCTCCCTCTCCCACTCACATTGTCTGTCTCCGTCTCCGTTAGTCTCCCTCTCCCACTCACATTGTCTGTCGTCGTCTCCGTCAGTCTCCCTCTCCCACTCACATTGTCTGTCTCCGTCTCCGTCAGTCTCTCTCTCCCACTCACATTGTATGTCGCCGTCTCCGTCAGTCTCCCTCTCCCACTCACATTGTCTGTCGCCGTCGCCGTCTCCGTCAGTCTCCCTTTCCCACTCACATTGTCTGTCTCCGTCTCCGTCAGTCCCCCTCTCCCACTCACATTGCCTCATTAACATACCAAGATGGCTTGGTTATATTACTTGAATACTAGACTAGTGTCAGCTGTATTATGAGCTGGATGCATTAGTTATTCATCGAGCTACTTACGGAGAATCGATCACTTCAAACCTCGTGAATCTCGCCAATAAAACGCCAAAGACTGTCTATGCTAAGACTTCTTCAACACGAAGTATTCCAACGCCAGACGGATACTGATATCACACCTACACCGGGATTCTTCTTCAACACGAAGTATTCCAACGCCAGACGGACACTAATATCACACCTACACCGGGATACTTCTGTAACAAGAAGTGTTCCAACGCCAACGACCGAGGTCGGTCGAACGGTGTCACGTGTTCTTAATAGAACGGGTAATATTGTTCATAGTTGTTTGTTATATGTGACATGTCTATTTATATTGTGCATTAATAAATAAATGTTTGTAAATATCAGTCATGTTACGATTTAGCTGGAACTGATTTAAATTGTATCCGTTATAAAGCAACAATGGGCTGTAAAATGATGTTTCAATGGGCGCGATGACACAATATACGGGAGGCAAAGCACAACCCTTCGCCGCTTGTTTGTCTGGTTATACAACTCAGTACCTCACATAAGCTTATGGCTGAAATATACACTTTTAACGAATGCCGCATGTCGATCCCGAAACACCTCGTTTGTAATCACAATGCGGCCGAGTCAAGATTAAGCATGTCATGCAATGATGATATCAATAAAATTAAATGTTTTCGTAATAATGGGCTTAGTGAAACTACGAGGTCTCTCGTACCAGTTTTACACTATCTAAATTGCAAATCAAGTATCAGCAACGCATAAGCCTATATATATATATATATATGTATATGTATGTTATATATATATGTCACGTGTAATGTGTGTTGTTTTTTTCAAAACGTCAATAAATGTGTATATTTATTTTGAACAACACTTTTTATACAAATCGATCATATAACAATAGAATCAAACGCATGATTTTATTGAGCGTCCACTCGTGACTTTATTGAGCGTCCATTCATGACTTTATTGAGCGTCCATTCATGACTTTATTGAGCGTCCATTTATGGCTTTATTGAGCGTCCACGCATTTCGCCATCCTCACCAATTCTAGTGTTTGTTTATTAGGATAGAACATTCCCGAATCAATTACAGAACCCGCGCCGCAATGCCGAATTGTTGGCACAGACAAATTACCCCTTATCAAGCGTCACCTGATACCCCGTATCACGATAAACAACGCAGAAACTCGGCAGCGTAAACTTTGCTGAGTGATCCAACCCACATTTCTATGAATGTCGAAATGGTATCACGGCCTACTCATCGCGTCCCTGCGACGGTTATGCAACTATTATCAGGAGTCTGTCGGTAAACTAGGACTAGCGAAATCTTACCAAAGCACAGACGACGTTCACTACACGAACAGCTTCAGTTCCATACACGAACAGCTTCAGTTTCCTACACGAGCAGTTTCAGTACTATATACGAAAAATTTTAGTACCCTACACGAACAGCTTCAGTACCATATACGAGCAATTTCAGTTCCTTACACGAACAGCAACAGTACCACGTGGTTTATCGGCATTTATTTGTTGAACGTGGCTTAACGTCTAGAGTCATCATTCTGGAAAGTCAGAGTAGACAAGGCAACTCCGGTTAGACAGGTTTCCGTCTCTTCAAATGTCCACATTTTGTTCTCCGTATAGGACTGGAGTGTAGCGTCACGAGCCGTCGACGTCATCACCAGTGACAGTCATCCGATGCGTCATGATGCCTTTGTTTACTGAATACGTATGGTAAGGTGGGGCAAGACGCCACTATACGATAAATTGGTACCCCCTCCATTTAATAAGGCCCGAAAATAAGAATGTTCAGATAGCCAGATGGAGCCGCGTATCATCGTGTCTATCTGATTACAACATGGCTGCATCCGAAACAAAACACGCGGTAAAATATTCATATTAAAATGTTAGCTTCATAATTATACCATTCGTCCTTATCAAAGTTGGACTATGTAAAGCAGCGACGGGAAACTAAGTAACTGCGTATACTAGACTAATATGATTATAGTAGTGGTATAAATGTATCGGTTGTGGGCGATATATGAAACGATATAAAAAAATATATATAATACCTCAAACGCCCAGAGGGGGCTTCATGCCCCATGGGTGGGTTTCTTACCCCACCATGGGAACCTCCGCTAAAATGGCTAAAATTTTTGTTCAGAGACTGGGGACGTCAACATTTTGAATACACGGAATGTACCTAAATAAACATAATTAACTAAACATAATAAAGGAATGTACCTAAGATAATGAACGATATTTACCGAAAGGATTCCTTCCCGCATACGATTTCACCTTACATGGGGCTCCTTACTCCACCCTACCCTAAAACCTCAATAAACATAGTGTGGCGTATATACAGTATATCATATACGACCAGTAATAACAACGAATGCATTCTTGCTGCTTGGCTGACCGATGCTATATCAGTGTCTAGACCCTGTTTGCTAGTCAGGTTACAGTAAAAACATATTACCGTTAATATCAAAACATAGATCATCTCACAAACCAGATCATCTCATAAAACTTGGGCTGGTGGGTAAACGCGCAGTAAACGGCAACATACACATAACAATTACTGTAACAAGCGCATCAAACAAAGGTCAGATATACAGGCAGTGTTCAGTGCGAGGATAAGTTATGCGGGCCACTTATTAAATCACATGCACAGAATACACGATACTGACAGGTGGATAACGTTCGCTATCAATGAAGAGCGCACGAACTTGCTTCAGCTTCGAGTTTGAAAAACGATTCATACGAAACGTTTTGTCTGCTATGAATGTATGCATTTGTCAGATAAAGGCCATCAGGTGGGGGTGGGTGGGTAGATGGGGGGCTGACATGTCGAACTCGGGGGGGGGGGCGGCTGACATGTCGAAGTCTTCCACAACCTTACTGGTCAAATATATATGTACCAATGTGCACTGGATATTAGGAAACTATAGTCTCTTCGCGTGCACAAGGCAACGTCTACGAAGACAGGCCGACATGTAGTCATCAAATAATATTATACTAAGCAAGTGTATATTCGTTTCTTTATTGACGATAAATACCTACTAAGGAAATGCTAACTTAGGCATACACATAACTGCACGCTTGTTGGATTAATAAAAATAGAATGTTATTTGGTTCCATAGATACGAACATCGTTGTATGACGGAATAAACCAAGTCTTATAAACATAATCTTATCAGCATATAGATGTAGTTGTGGCACGTGAACTTACGTCACGACGTGCAACTTAAAGGAGTGCGTCCGTAAGTATTGCAGTGTCTTGGGTCACCTCGGCGCTCGACGACATGCGACTACTCCGCCGCCTGCTGTGTTGTCGTCTGTGCCGCCCTCTTGCGAGTTCCGGAGAGTTTGGTAGCGGTTTCTGTTTCAAAGAAATCAGTATAGTTCAATTCGGCTCTAATACGTTAACTGATTTTTCTGCGACGTGAAGAAAGGAAGCAGCGTGTATTATGCGGTAATCGTAGGAAAACGCACTCAATAGTTTTTATCATACGAACATTGTGAGGTATATGCCTACACACATCCTCACCGCCAGGGGGACTGCCGAGTACAACAGTACCCCTGGCGGATAACCCCGTTGAAACGTGGAACTTAGTATTGTTGTGTTAACAAATGGTCTACGTTCCTACGACTTTCAGGCATTTGGGATGTGGCCAATCTTGGACGCTGTTACAGATGTAAATGCTCCTAAAAATTACCAGGTATGCAAATACAAACAAACACGTACGTTTGAAGTTCGTGTACCATCGATGCTAACTGATCGGCGAGTACTGCGCCGTCTAGCGTGTTTCCGGCTGCGACCTTCACCTTCCACAGTATTTTCTTGCAATTCGAAGGGTGACAAATCATCAGTTTTTATCGGCATGCCGTTCTGCAACGCACAAACAAACTGGCGTGAATGTGGCACCGACGGTTACATAAAGTATGATTAATTAAACCAAGTAGTTGTGTTGGACGACAACGTATTGTGTTAATGGTGCGCAGATCAAGCGACTTACTTGAGCAAATTTCGCCGTCTCCAGCGAGTCGTTGCCCCACATAATATCCCCTATCCTTAAATCACTAAATGTCCCACGCGGTTTGGGTAACCATGGAAACTGGCTCTTTGAAGAAGTGTGGCCATCAGTACCATCTGGGGGACGAATGTTCATGGTGCTTTTGGCTCTATACTCCTAGATATGGAAATTACATTAGGTGATAGCGTTGCAGGACTCCAGCTGTCTGTGTATAATCACCCTTTTTAACCTTTGCTAAAGGGGTGACTACACAAAAACTATAAAACTGTATTAAGAATGAGATTTTCAGAATGCTAAATAGCGGAGGCAAGGTAGTGGAAGGATTATCCTAAACAGACATACCAACAATATTTTTATTAATTCATTTAATAAAACATACCACGTTACAAAACGCAGTTGACAGCTTTTTATCTATAAAAAAAATTCACTTAACGTTTAACAAGGCAAGGTTCGTGGTTGGTACATCAGAATGTTGACTGATGACGATGACTGAACTGCACAGTAGACTTACTGTAATCGTTTGCTTCACAATATGAACAAATCAAACAACACTAATATCGTCAATGCCAGTGCATTATTCAGCAGACATCATAAGAAGGAACAGGTCATTTAATCTGTCAACAAAACTAGGAAACCTGGATTGCCTTTCCAGAAACTGCGGAAAGTGGGGAATCTAGACATTACCAAATGTGTTAGAGAGAAGTATCCCCCACGAGAAGCACGCCGATAGCCAAGCAACGCAACTTCTACCATGCTCACTTAAGATGTCCAAAATGCCGACAGCTCTCCATTGCCATGGCGAAGGCGCTCCAGGAAGTCATTCCAAAGGTTCCTCAACTACTAAAGGTGTAGTACGGTGCACCAGGTTGACCAAATGGTGTCTTCAACCATGCTGTTCACCTGGTTCAACAATGCGCTTACATCTGCTCTTGTTGGTTTTTCTTTAAAAATGTCTTAATCCGCTTACCTATGATGGCTAGAACATTGCAGAGAGAGAGAGAGAGAGAGAGAGAGAGAGAGAGAGAGAGAGAGAGAGAGAGAGAGAGAGAGAGAGAGAGAGAGAGAGAGAGGGAGAGAGAGAGAGAGAGAGAGAGAGAGAGAGAGAGAGAGAGAGAGAGAGAGAGAGAGAGAGAGAGAGAGAGAGAGAGAGAGAGAGAGAGAGAGAGAGAGAGAGAGAGAGAGAGAGAGAGAGAGAGAGAGAGAGAGAGAGAGAGAGAGAGAGAGAGAGAGAGAGAGAGAGAGAGAGAGAGAGAGAGAGAGAGAGAGAGAGAGAGAGAGAGAGAGAGAGAGAGAGAGAGAGAGAGAGAGAGAGAGAGAGAGAGAGAGAGAGAGAGAGAGAGAGAGAGAGAGAGAGAGAGAGAGAGAGAGAGAGAGAGAGAGAGAGAGAGAGAGAGAGAGAGAGAAGAGAGAGAGAGAGAGAGAGAGATGGGAGAGAGATGGGAGAGAGAAGGAGCGCGTCAAGCAAAGGTACAGGCAGTGTTCAGTGTGAGGCAACTTATGTTATTGAGGCAACTTATTGATGGAGACAATTTGATCTATCACTTCTGCAATAGTTCCAATGACATCTTCCGACATGTTTACCAAGTCTCTGGTACTGATGGAGAACCGAGTACAGCTTGGAATGTTTTGATTCTCTGTATGTGCTCGCTCTGCAAGTACTCAAATCAGGTTTTTGGTCCCGGTAAATTCGGCTGATTGTTTGGTTTCCTGTATGTTAATAGCTTTGGTTGTCAGTGGCTGTGGGCCAACTCGTTCAACAGTAATATGTGTTTCAAACTCTTGATGTTCAGTTGAAACAGTTCTTTGCTTTTATTTCTAAATGTTCAGGATAGTAGCTTTGGGGAGATGTGGTCCATACACTTTGCCATGTACTTCATTCATCCCCATGCGTTAGGCTGAATGATGATTTGAAGAACAATTTGCTGATTCACGAGAGGTATTTGCGTAGCTGATAGGTGATAGCTTCTGGAGACAGAGGGCAGAAACATCGTCTTCCCGCTGTGAGCATAAACACATATGTCCAGTGTCTGGATCACTTTAACATCACCAGTGAACGTTTTCATAGCATATGATAGTAGCGTAATGTTTAAGAAGTTTCTGTTGACCGCATGCCACTGTATCATTTATATCCTGACTGAACGACTGAATCAGCCTATTGATCATCTGTGATGGACTCTTGGATCTCCAGTAAATAGCACCACAAGAAACCATTCAAGATGATCTAGTACTGTGAATGATTATGTTTCGTACATTAGAGGGGTTGTGAGGCCAAGGGCTAATCACATATTTTGTCTTACGGCAGATCGAATATGATATATTCGGGACATTCATATATTTTGTTTTCTAAACTTTATGTTATCTTTACATAATCTGACTTTCAAGACAATACCTTGCAATGTGTCAATGTCTAGAACATTCAGCAATTTGCCTATATTGTCTGGGGAAATAAAAGTACCCTATACGGTCTACAGGCATCTGTCTATGTGAAGCTCTTAGCTGATAACAGTTTGATTTCCACTTTAGCTTTCCACAGTAGTTTCTCGCAATTCGATGGAGCACCACTGCTATCGGCCTGCAGCCTGCTTGGTGATGGTGTCCGATGTCAGGCTTCGTGATGTCATCTCTTTTGTCACGGTTTGTTGCATGTCCTTGTGTCGGCTGGGCAGCAGTCCAATATCATCTGCATAGTCCAAATCTTCCAGGATTGAGGTATGAGTCCACATCTAATGGTTTCCACATCTAATGATTTCTATCTTCTGCCAGTCACTGGCGAGGACGAACAGAAATGGAGAGATTGCATCTCTGCTTCACTCCGGATTTGATGCTTAAGCTGTCTGTCAGGTAGTTGTTACTGGCGACCTGGCACTGGACGTCTGTGTAGAGTATCTTGATTACATTTACTATTCTCTGATGATCCCGTAGTGATGTAAATTTGTCCAAAAGGAAAGGATTATCTGTGTCGTCAAATGCATTTTCTACGTACGTATTTGAATACAAACTACACAACAAACAAAAACGTTAATACGTACTTTTGTATTTCGTGTACTATCGACGCTAATTGATCGGCGAGTACCGCGCCGTCTAGCAGATGTCTGGTCGATACCTTCGCCTTCTGGAGTGCATTCTGGCAATTCGACGGAAGACACGTCATCGGTTTTTATCGGCATGCCGTTCTGCAACGGACAAACACACTGGAATGAATGTGTCACCGAATAGGACCATGCGATGGCTATATGTATGTATGTATGCGCACGCACGCCACGCACGCACGCAGCACGCACGCACGCACGCACGCACGCACGCACGCACACACACACACGTATGTATGTATATATATATATATATATATATATATATATATATATATATATATATATATATATATATATATATATATATATATATATATGTATATATGTATATATGTATATATGCGGGCGGGCGGGCGGGCGGGCGGGCGGGCGGGCGGGCGGGCGGGCGGGCGGGCGGGCGGGCGGGCGGGCGGGCGGGCGGGCGGGCGGGCGGGCGGGCGGGCGGGCGGGCGGGCGGGCGGGCGGGCGGGCGGGCGGGCGGGCGGGCGGGGGCGGGCGGGCGGGCGGGCGGGCGGGCAGGCGGGCGGTCTTCCTTTGGGGTTTGTGGTGAGCAGACGTTTCTTTCTTTCTTTCTTTCCTTTGGCCTACTGTGTCCCAGGTTGCAGTGGAAATCCACTGTTCTTTCTTTGGGGTTACAGAGGGTGATTGCACACCAAAAACTGCGAGTACTGCAATGCTATCACACATCTTGCAGAATTAGTCCGCTGCTGGTATCGAGCAACCACACAGGTTCATGGCTTACATATCCTCTTCTTCTTCAGGCATCTGCCTATGGACCGCTCTTGACAGATACTAATTTGATTTCCATACAATTCCGCAATCGAAATGTTGAAGTATGCGTATGTACGTATTTTAATAAAAATTACAGAACAAACAAAAACGTTAATACGTACGTTTGTATTTCGTGTACTATCGACGCTAATTGATCGGCGAGTACCGCGCCGTCTGGCAGATGTCTGGTCGATACCTTCGCCTTCTGGAGTGCATTCTGGCAATTCGACGGAAGACACGTCATCGGTTTTTATCGGCATGCCGTTCTGCAACGGACAAACACACTGGAATGAATGTGTCAACGAATAGGACCATGCGATGGCTATATGTGTGCGTGTGCGGATACGGGTGGGAGGGTGGGAGGGAGGGCTTGACCCATCAGTACTACAATAAAATCAATAAAATCTTCCGCCATGGTTACCTGTATATGCTTGTTCTACAAGTACTCAAATCAGGGTCTTGGCCCGGGTAAATTCTACTGATTCTTTGGTTTACTGTATGTTAATAACTTTGGCCGCCCAACAACAATATGTATTTCAAACTCTTGATGTTCAGTTGAAACAGTTCTTTGCTTTTGTTTCTTAATGTTTATGATAGTAGCTTTGGGGAGATGTGGTCCGTCGAATTTGTCCTGTACGGCATTCATCCCATGGTACGTGTCCCTGCCAGTGAGAGACTGAGTGTTTGTCTGTGTTGTAGCACGCTAGACTTTTGAATACGTTAGGCTGAATGATGGTTGGAAGAACAACTTTCTGATTCACGAGTGGTATTTGTATAACTACTTTCACTGTAGCTGCTTCTAGAGACACTGGGCATAATCATCGTCTTACCGCAGTGCGCATAAACTATTATGTTCAGTGTCTGTATTAGTTAACATTACCAGTTAATGTTTTTTTATAGCATATGATAGTAGCTTAATGTTTACGAAGTTTCTTTGTATCATTTATGTTGTGACTGAACGACTGAATCAATCTATTAAACATATGTGGTGGACTCTTGGATCTCCAGTAAATAGCACCACAAGAAACCATTCAAAGTGATCTAGTACTGTGAATGATTATGTTTTGTACATCAGAGGGGTTGTGAGGCCAAGGGTTAATTGCATATATTGTCTTACGACAGATCGAATATGTAACTATAATTAATTATATTGTTGACATTTGTAGAATTTGTTTTCCAAACTTAAAGTTCTGTTTATACAAATTTATTTTCAAAATAATACCTTGCAATGCGGTACTGTCTAGAACAGTCAGCAATTTTCCCTTTTTTTCTGGGAACATAAAAGTACCCTCTTCGGTCTTCAGGCATCTGCATATGTACCATTCTTAGCTAATAACAGTTTCATTTCCATACATATGAAACCCATGTTTGGAAGTATGCGTCTGTAATGTATCTGGGAGACCAAACAAAACCCACAAAACAAACAATCAAAAACGTTGATACATACGCTTGAATTCCGTGTACTATCGACGCTAATTGATCGACGAGTACCGCGCCGTCTAGAGGGTTTCTGGCCGAGACCTCCGCCTTCCGGGATGCATTCTGGCAATTTGATGGACGACACGGCATCGGTTTTAATCGGCATATCGTTCTGCAACGGATAAACACACTGGCTTGAATGCTGCATCGAATAGCATCATGCGATGGCACGAAGTTACCCACTCATTCAATCCTCTTCGTGCCTTAGGCACATACGGGTTCCACAAGAGAGCGCCACTGCTATCGGCCTGCAGCCTGCTTGGTGACGGTGTCCGATGTCAGGCTTCGGATGTAATCTCTTTTCTCACGGTTTCTTGCATGTCCTTGTGTCGGCTGGGCAGCAGCCCAATATCATCTGTATATTCCAAGTTTTCCAGGATTGAGGTATGAGTCCATCTGATGCCACTGTTTCTACTTCTAATGGGTTCTATCTTCTGCCAGTCAATGGTGAGGATGAAAAGAAATGGAGAGAATGCATATCTGCTTCACTCCTGATTTGATGCTGAAGCTGTCTGTCAGGTAGTTGTTACTGGCGACCTGGCACTGGACGTCTGTGTAGAGTATCTTGATTACATCTCCCATTATCTAGGGATCTCTTAGTGACGTAAAATAGTCCATTCTCTGTGAATGCTGTCAAATGCATTTTCGAAGTTCCCGACGAATGCTACCGAAGGTGGCCAAAACGTCGAATATGTCAATCTCAACAGTTGTGATTAGAAATAAATCATTATTTCATTAGTATCTACCAACTGAATGATAATTTTTAGTACCTGTGGGAGTGACCTTATATCTTGCCTTTTCTGCCGCGGTTTCTCCGAACTGGCAATTTTTTTGGCTTCCTCGTCCTTCTGTGAATTTTTTCTGGAAAGTCGTTCTTTGAGTCTTGGGGTTTGTTGTGAACAGTCGTTTCTTTCTGTCATTTTGGAATGGAGACATCTTAGGGATTACCAAACATCACCCATATCTAGGAGTTGAGTTCTCGGGTGACCTTAGGTGGAACGCTCACTGCAAAGCACGGTGCCGGATCCTTGAGCGGAGGGGGTGCATCTCAATTACAGCGTTACCCAACTGTACCTTTGTGAAGGCACAATGAAGCCGGAACAGTATGTTAAAGTGTTGGATCATCACATACTGGCTTCTGTGTTTGACTGCGAGGGTGCAACATTTATCTTCCAGCAAAATAATCCATGAAGCCGGAAAAGTCACCCTTTTTTAATTCTTGGCATTGAGGTGATGTAGTTCCCGACTGAGAGGTCAGACTTGAACTCAACACAGCATCCATGGGACGTTCTATTCAAGCACACCAAGGGGAGCAGACGCACCAACTTACAGGCTTTGTGACAGTCGCTATAGATTGAATGGAGCGCAGTCTCCTCGTCTACTATCCGCAAGTTAATGTATTTGATGCCGGAACCATATGATGCTGTAATTAAGTGTCTAAGTGTCATTCATCCAAGTATTTAAAATGTTGTTTTAATAATTGTTTGCAATAAAACATAAACACTAATACACTGACATGCTTCATTTATGAGTACACTTCAATGAGTTAATGGTAAAGCTGTTTCAACAAAACTGTGAAGAAGAGCTAGAATGGACTGTCAGAAACAGTTGTTTGTGCAGCCGCTGTGGACACTTTTAAAAATAGATTTGGCAGACAGGTCCAACCGCGTGCACCGCTTTAGCACTCATCCCCATATTGGCGTAATAACCTTCGGGTTCTTACCGATTATCACATAGACGTATACGTATTTTCCAGTATTAGTCCACCGTTGGTGCCGACCAACCCTACAGCCCCTGCTCATGGACTTACATATAACTCCTTCGGTCTTCAGCCTATGGACTGCTCTTGACCGATAACAGTTTGATTTCTATGAAATTCCGAAATCGCAATGTGGAAGTATGTGTATGTAACGTATCTGAATAATAAAAAAACGTTAATACATACGCTTGAATTTCGTGTACTATCGACGCTAATTAATCGGCGAGTACCGTGCCGTTTAGCAGGCTTCTGGTCGAGACTTTCGCCTTCTACGGTGGTTTCTCGAATTTCGATGGAAGACTCGTCATCGGTTTTCATCGGCATGCCGTCCTGCAATGGACAAACACACTGGCTTGATGTGGCACCGACTAGGACCATGCGACGTCTACATAAAGTATGATTAAATATATCATGCATAGCAGTGTATCGCAACATAAAAAAGGAATGTACAAAGATTTTCATTGGTCAACCGAACGACTGTTTTACAGGATATTGCGGCACTGTTTCATGCACCATGTATTAATATTTATAACGTCTCGGTTGATCAAAACTAACATCGATAACGACGTGTTACTATCATGATTTGAACATAGTGTGAACACAGAGTTGTGTATGTGAGTTTGACACGGGAAACTCACCCGATCCGGTAAGATAAGGCCTAAGCAAAAAAATTGTGTGTTTCAGGTAACAGGCCGAAATTAGGTAGGTAGGTAGGTAGGGAATTTTTTTACAATTATCATGACTACGGGTCCAGATAGAATGACATGTACATTTTCAACAGTAAAATGTTATTAAAGTTCAAATAATCTTGTTTCGCATGATCTGAAGATGGAGCATTAAAGACAAAGTTCTTCATAGAAAGATATTACAGGAGCGTCACTGATGCACTGGCTCACACTGGCTCGCACTGGCTCACGTTTGACGGTCTCATTTACTTCATACCTGATGAGCTAACACTGTGTTTGAAAATAACTTTCTAAATGATTCGTCATGTTCATACAGCTATCTACTACCAATACTGTTGCGCACTACCCATTACATGTTATCAATACAATAACCTTAAATTATTGAGTACTAACTTCGTCTTAACCATAACCATAAACAAGTAATTTAACAAAAGTAACACTTTGCTAGTACAGCTCTACTATAATGTTCACAGGAATAATAGCACAAAAATAATGTCACGCATGAATTGTATTTATCATCAAACGAACGTAACGAACGAAACGAACGTAACGAACGTAACGAACGTACCACGGTTGTCTAGAAAGACTCGGAAAATACCAGTAAATAACAGTTTTTCCTGGTATTCAAATTCCAAGAAAAAACAACCCTGTTTACCATAAGTGTTCAAATCAATGAATTTAAGGGGTCACCTGCATGCAAATGGTTATGTACACTTATGTCTTATCGTGATTTTTACCATTACAAATTTAATTGTTTAAACGTACACAATTGGCAAAAATAAAAATTTTTCAAAAACACTACTATTCGTTCTAAGCCGCTTTACAATTACGTGTATTGTTTTCTAGAATAAAAAATATACATCTATGAATTCAATTTGCCATAGGACTTCCTGCAAAACCACACCATCACCTTTTCTAAGATTATCACGTTAAGATGGCTATGGTCCTGCACATTACTAATATTATGTCATAAGTGACTCAATACATTGTAAATTTGGTCAATAAAAGTAGTTTTAAGGTATGACGTATAATTTACATAACCCATTTGCAGACCAGCGTGACCTCTTCACACACAGACCAGTGTGACCTCTTAACATACGGACCAATGTCACCTCTTAACATACGGACCGGTGTGACCTCTTAACATACAGACCAGTGTGACCTCTTAACATACGGACCAGTGTCACCTCTTAACATACAGACCAGTGTGACCTCTTAACATACGGACCAGTGTGACCTCTTAACATACGGACCAGTGTCACCTCTTAACATACGGACCAGAGTCACCTCTTAACATACGGGCCAGTGTCACCTCTTAACACACATACCAGTGTCACCTCTTAACATACAGACCAGTGTGACCTCTTAACATACGGACCAGTGTCACCTCTTACCATACGGACCAGTGTCACCTCTTAACATACGGACCAGTGTCACCTCTTAACATACAGACCAGTGTCACCTCTTAACATACATACCAGTGTGACCTCTTAACATACGGACCAGTGTGACCTCTCAACATACGGACCAGTGTGACCTCTTATCATACAGACCAGTGTGACCTCTTAACATACGGACCAGTGTCACCTCTTAACATACGGACCAGAGTCACCTCTTAACATACGGACCAGTGTCACCTCTTAACACACAGACCAGTGTCACCTCTTAACATACGGACCAGTGTCACCTCTTACCATACGGACCAGTGTGACCTCTTAACAGACGGACCAGTGTCACCTCTTAACATACGGACCAGTGTCACCTCTTAGCATTTTCCGTATGGCCTCATGCAGCATGGGGCGTAGCCTTTGCTGTTGCACTCTGCACACTGTAAATTTGGTCAATAAAAGTAGTTTTAAGGTATGACGTAAAGTTTACATAACCCATTTGCAGACCAGTGTGACCTCTTAACATACAGACCAGTGTGACCTCTTAACATACAGACCAGTGTGACCTCTTAACATACAGACCAGTGTCACCTCTTAACATACGGACCAGTGTCACCTCTTAACATACAGACCAGTGTCACCTCTTAACATACGGACCAGTGTCACCTCTTAACATACCGACCAGTGTTACCTCTTAACATACAGACCAGTGTCACCTCTTAACATACAGACCAGTGTCACCTCTCAACATACGGACCAGTGTGACCTCTTAACATACGGACCAGTGTCACGTCTTAACATACAGACCAGTGTCCCCTCTTAACATACGGACCAGTGTCACCTCTTAGCATTTTCCGTATGGCCTCATGCAGCATGAGGCGTAGCCTTTGCTGTTGCACTCTGCACAGAGAGGGAACACAGTGTTTAAATGTTGTTTCAACTTGAAAGCAGTCTCCGCTCCATCTCCACCACGGTAGTAGCAGACTGGTCGTCCCGGGGTCGAACTGTAGTAAGGAGCCTCCAAGGGACTCTCGCAGTTTAGTATCTGGACGTTTTGGCAGATGGCAGCGACTTCCGTGGTTTGCTGCTACTGTGTACGTCAAATGTATTTCTTTGACTTGGTTCTGGTTCAGGTGGGCCGACACTAACAGGCTTAGACATATAAGAAATTTGAAGGAACTTTGAATTTACTGAACAATTGAATGTCACTACACATTCACGATCGATGATCGTTTACATCGTGGCATTGGTATTTGGAACCGTCGTTCATGGTCCTTGTACACGCTCCGTTACCACAGGCATACTTTTCTACCATGTTGTGAAAAGTTTCGTTTGGCAGCATGATAAATGTTCTTTTCGCTGGCATTTTACAAGTCCGTCTTCAAACTCGTTTTTTATTCGTTGCATGGCTGCATTGATTCGTTGTTCACATAATATCACTATGCATGACTAATAGTAAATCAAATGTCCATGTTTATATAATTTTTTATATGTGTAATGATGCTTGTGGCGAGTGTTGAAGTGCACTGACACACTCAGGAGTCATGACACACTAACATACTTGTGCTTATATGTCTACTTAAGATTGGTAAAGAACGACAACAACAACAAATGGGAAAGCAGTGTTACTGAGATGATGAAAGATCTTAACTGGGAGTCCGTTGTCTCGCCGTAGAGAGATCAGATGTCCCATACTGTTTTATTAACTATTACATTGAGAGACAGCTCTTCGTTTACCAGATATTCTTATTCGGGCAAATAACAATACACGTGGCCATTGTGACAGATTTTTTCCAAGTGCCGACCAGGTTTATGCCAATAGCGTTGTCAACAGAACTATAAAGAACTGGAATGGACTATCAGAAACAGTTGTGTCTACAGCCACTGTGGACACTTTTCAAAATAGATTTGGCAGGCAGATCTAAATGCGGTGCAGTGCTTTAGCACTCATCCCCCATACTGGCGTAACAACCTTTGGATTCTTGCTGATTATCACATAGACGTAAGACCAACCCTGCCAACCAACCCTACCGGCTCATGGACTACATAATCCTCTTCGGTCTTCAGGCAAATGCCTATGCACCGCTCTTGGAGGCTGAGTTTGATTTCTATACAATTTCGAAATCGCAACGTGGAAGTATGCGTCTGTAACGTATCTGAATAATAAAAAAAACGTTAATACGTACGTTTGAATTTCGTGTACTATCGACTCTAATTGATCTGCGAGCACCGCGCCGTCTAGCGGGTTTCTGGTCGAGACTTTCGCCTTCCACAGTGGTTTCTCGCAATTCGATGCGAGCCACGTCATCGGTTTTTATCGGCATGCCGTTCTGCAACGGACCAATACACATGAGTGATGTGCACCGACTAGAACCATGCGACGGCTATATAAAGAATGATTAAATAAATCGTGCATAGCAGTGTATCGTGAAAAGTGTACTTGTAAGCAACATAAAAGGAATTGTGTGTCTGCGGACAGATATGCTGGCGGTGTGACTCGGGTGTCTGCGGACAGATATGCTGGCGGTGTGACTCGGGTGTCTGCGGACAGATATGCTGGCGGTGTGACTCGGGTGTCTGCGGACAGATATGCTGGCGGTGTGACTCGGGTGCTGCGGACAGATATGCTGGCGATGTGACTCGGGTGTATGCGGGCAGATATGCTGGCGGTGTGACTCGGGTGTATGCGGGCAGATATGCTGGCGGTGTGACTCGGGTGTATGCGGGCAGATATGCTGGCGCGGTGACTCGAGTATATGCGGACAGACAGGCTGGCGCGGAACTCGAGCGTCTGCGTGCCCCTCAGGAGCTACGGGGTTCCAACTAGAGGCAGGCGACCCACAACCGTTTCTTCAAAATAGAGTACAATTTGTCGACTAGCCTAGCACCTTCCATATAAAAAGGAAGTTGGAAACACTCGTCTCACTGATGAGACATTAAAACCGTACTTCACTTCTACGTGGTGTCTGTGCCAGGGAATAAATCATTCCACGCAGGAGGTAAATGTGTGACAAATCGTGGACTCGTTAACGCTAATCTACCAATAGTGCGAACGCACCGAACATAAAACCCTCATTACGATGAAGTCAACGTAGTATATCGGAAGATGTTATTAGTATTTATATATCGCTTAATAAATCCTTTAAATAATACTGGAATGAATACGAATATTTGTAAGTCAAGAGTAGGAGTATTTCATAAAAAATGCTGGAGTACGAATATTTGAACATCACATATGTTAATTATACCAACGAATATATCAATATTAATTCCACGTTATTTAATCATAACCTCGATAGGACTAACAAGTTAGCAATTATATTGTAATAACATTATAGTCAACATAAACGTTTAATATTATACCAAACTTATTAATTGAGAATATGTCTTTGAGTTTTCTCCATTGCCACGAGTTGTGTTACCTAACTGCCAGCATTACGGCGCAATTTCAACAGTTGGATTCTAAGAAGCCATCAAGATATAAATTTCCAAGGCATAGATGGATATTTCTGTGATAATATGTATCTTGGAATTTGGTAAATATTATTATCATGACAATCGCTTATGATCTACCAAGTTATCCCTTTCGTGGGTATTTTTGGTAGTTTATATAAAATGGTCTATTATATCGGCATTGTGTCGAATTGCTAATTTATGTACAACACACTCAACTAAAATTAATTTTCAAGGCCAAATATTGCTTTTTACACTTCATCGGATGCTAGAAAGCACATGGTAACCATTACCAATAGGCAAAATACGGAATTTCTTTTTAGAAGTCTGTGTATGAATAAATGACGCAAAAAGCTGTGTGCAGGGACTTTCATTGGCTCTGGCGATAAAAAATAAGGGGTATAACACGTGACAGATGGAGGAACACCTGTGACACCTGTCAATGAACCATCATGCTTTGTTACAAGGAATACACGTATCCAAAACGAATAATGTATCAAAACGGAGCAGAGCAGGAAATTAAACCATTCAAAAAGGCAGAAAACATATTTCGATAATAATTTCCTTGATAATATGGGACGCCACCAGCGTAAAGAAATCCACACTAGGATTGTTGTGCTAGTAAATGTGTATTTTTAACTGGTTTGATCATAGTATGTGGTTTCAGGTTTGTCATAATGTAGTGTAACATACTTGTTCACCAGTGGTTGTGAAACTGTTTGTGCTGTGTTGAGAAATTGTGTTGTATATTGATGTGTGTTGTATAGAATTAGTGACGGCTGTGTCATTGTTGTGGTCCACTGACCACACCCTTGGTTGTGCAGGTGATGCAATAATTGTCTTCGTACACATTGAGGGACCCTGTGGAAGTACAACGTGAAGTGTGATAAATGTAAGCAAGCAGCCATGGAAAAGGCAATGCAAGTAGACGCCTCTAAAATATGCCAAGAGTGTGTTGACGCAACAGCGTCTGTAAATGTGGAAGAAAGTACAGACAGTGTAAATGAGGAAATGGACTTGACATCAGTCTTGGAGAGGTTGGTAAGATTATAAAACAAAATGAATGGTGAAACTTGTGTGAATCCAAGACAAAATGAAACATAAACATGATGGACAATGAAAAGAAACTCAACTTTGGCTCTTACAACTGTAAGCGTTTTCTCGTGTACGACGGGACTCCTGCCGACACGACTCGTGTAAGACGGGGCTCCTGCCGACACGACTCGTGTACGACGGGGCTCCTGCCGACACGACTCGTGTACGACGGGGCTCCTGCCGACACGACTCGTGTACGACGGGCTCCTGCCGACACGACTCGTGTACGACGGGGCTCCTGCCGACACGACTCGTGTACGACGGGGCTCCTGCCGACACGACTCGTGTACGACGGGCTCCTGCCGACACGACTCGTGTACGACGGGGCTTCTGCCGACACGACTCGTGTACGACGGGGCTCCTGCCGACACGACTCGTGTACGACGGGACTCCTGCCGACACGACTCGTGTACGACGGGGCTCCTGCCGACACGACTCGTGTACGACGGGCTCCTGCCGACACGACCCGTGTACGACGGGGCTCCTGCCGACACAACTCGTTAATGTTGATCCATAGACAAGTAACATGAGTGATATTTTGATGGTTTCGGTCCTAGCCACCGAAACTATTGCGCTTATATAGTGTTGTTTAAAATGTGCCAATTTGTATGTATCGGACATAGAAACATATGCATGTAGATACACGAACAATGGAAAAACAGCGAATACATCAAAAGTACGCTATTTGGAGATAGACCTTTGACGCTATTTGGACAATGACCCTTGATCAAAATGCCTAGGAAATATTTATATTTATGTTTTGATCAACTATCCTACCTTTTTATTGCTGTCTTCAAGCAGCAAAGTGTCAGTAAAACGTCATAGGACCATGCAAATTTCTTGCATAAAAATTCATGTATTAACTAACTTGATTATACAAATAAATTAAAAAAGTCAAAATAGTAGTCGTCATGTTTTATTTATGCAACTAGCACATAATATGATCATCAAGACAAAATAAATGCTAGAACAAAGCAAACCTACGTACTTGTAGGGCTGTCAAGAAGCCAATGTTTTATGCAGCAAATGTTAGGAAATGACTCCATTTTGCTCGCCCTCTCCGAAACTGAACTGTTGAGCAGTGGGACCCTGTTCTGTGGTCATATGCGAGCTGGTGCCAGCTCTTATGTGGGGCAAAACAAGCGTATCTGAGAAGGAGACCGGGTGAGAGGTTCAGTACAAAATGTATTCTCCCACTGTGAAGCCGGGTCCTTGATGGGAGGGTGTATGTCAGACACGGAGTTGGCCAATAGTACCTTTGTGAAGGCACAACGAAGCTGGAACAGTATGTCAAAGTGTTGGATCATCACATGCTGGCTTCTGCGTTTGACTGCGAGGGTGCAACATTTATCTTCCAGCAAAATAATCCGCCTTCCCATGAAGCCAGAAAAGTCACCATTTTCGTTTGGGAATTCTTGGCATTGAGGTGAGATAGTTCCCGACTGAGAGGTCAAACCTGAACTCAACACAGCATCCATGGGACGTTCTATTCAAGCACACCAATGGGAGCAGACGCACCAACTTACAAGCTTTGTGACAGTCGCTATAGATTGAATGGAGCGCAGTCTCCTCGTCTACTATCCGCAAGTTAATGTATTTGATGCCGGAACCATATGATGCTGTAATTAAGTGTCTAAGTGTCATTCAACCAAGTATTTAAAATGTTGTTTTAATAATTGTTACTTGGATTTTTTGCACGAACATCCGCATGGTCCCGTGACTTTTTACTGCAACTGTATGTTGAGTCACACCATCCACCACACAGTTAGCCGATCTCTGTCCCACGTGAGGCGCCACTCTGAAGGCCACAGCTCCCAGTTTTAACACAGAGTTGTGTGTTTAAGTTTAATAAGGGGAAACTTGCCCGCTCCTTTAATATAAGCCTAAGAAATAAAAAATGTAATTCATTTCTAATTCGGAAACACAAAGGTTGTAGTTTTAGCCATAAGGGGCTATCCATAAAGTACGTTACACTATTTTTGGACTTTTCGGAGATCCCACCCTTTTGTCACACTTCGTAACGCTGGCCTGTACATCCCATCAAATTCGTTTTTTTATTCTTTGCATAGCTGCACTGATTCGTGCTTATGTGCCTACATAAAATGTGTAAAGAAGAACAACAAAAACCAGGAAAGCAGTGTCACTGAGATGATGAAATATCTTAAGTGGGAGTCCCTGGAGCGCCGGAGAGAGATCAGCTGCCTCATAATGTTTTATTAACCATTACATGGAGAGACAGTTCTTCCTTTACCAGATATTCTTGGTCGGGCAAATAGGTCACAGGCATATGCCAATAGCTTTTTCAACAGAACTGTGAAGAACTAGAATGGACTGTCAGAAACAGTTGTGTGTGCAGCCGCTGTGGACGGACACTCTTAAAAACAGATTTGGCAGGGAGATACAAAAGCGGTGAAGTGCTTTAGCACTCACCCCCATATTGGCATAATAACCTTCGGGTTCTTGCCGATTATCATATAGAGTAGACATATTTCCCAGCGTTACTCCACCGTTGGTGCCGACCAATCCTACCGCCCCTGCTCATGGACTTACATATCCTCTTCGTTCTTCAGGTATCTGCCTATGGACCGCTCTTGGCTGATAACAGTTTGATTTCTATACAATTCCGAAATCGCAACGTGGAAGTATACGTATATAACGTATTTGAATAATAAAAACGTTAATACATACGCTTGAATTTCGTGTACTATCGACGCTAATTGATCGGCGAGTACCGCGCCGTCTAGCGGGTTTCTTGTTGAGACTTTCGCCTTCCACAGTGGTTTCTCGCAATTCGATGGAAGACTCGTCATCGGTTTTTATCAGCATGCCGTCCTGCAATAGACACACACACTGGTTTGATGTGGCACCGACTAGAACCATGTGACGTCTACATAAAGTATGATTAAATATATCAAGTATAGCAGTGTGTCATAAAAAGTGTACTTGTAGGCAACATAAAAGGAATGTACAACGATTTTCATTGATCAACCGAACGACTATTTTACAAGATATTGCGACACTGTTTCATGTACCATGTATTGATATTTATAACGTATCGATTGATCAAACCTAATATCAATAACAACGTGTTACTATCATGATCTTTCATCTTTTATTATTGTTTAAAACACACGATTTGGAGATGAAATAAACCATGCCTGTTTTACGACATGTATAGAGATCGCTTTAAGGCATTAAAAGACACACCGATAAATCTTTACAATTGCAGGTAAAATATATTTTCATCAGGTATTTGTTGGTCTGTCAAATTGCCGTTTGATCGCATTTCTGACTCAAAATAGACTACAGCAATAAGGATTTAAACATGGAGTGTAACAAATGACCCACGTGGTTTGGGTTATTAGTTTAAATGGTCGGTTGAAGGTTGTCGCGTAGCTTTGAGTTGTTTGCCAGAGTCGAATGGCCACTTTTAAAGATACCAGTTTGATTCTAATAAAATTCCGAAATCTAAATAATTATTAAAAGCTATAGAGATATTCTATCACATCATTCACGATTGTTGCGAAAACGACCATCTATGAAAGATAATGTTGTTAATTAACCTCGTTTGTAGACATAAACGGCTAAACATCCGTACGGTTTGTTGTGTTGATTAACTGGTTCAACTTGTCATAAACTCCACCGAAGAAAGACAAGAAACATAGTGCAAGGTAGATCGCTGGTGCCCGACTCGTCACCAGGAGCTACGGGGTTCCAACCCCAGGCAGGCGACCCTCAACAGTTTCTTCAAAATACGGTACAATTTGTCGACTCCCTTAGCACCTGTCATATGAAAAGGAAGTTGGAAACACGCGTCTCACTGATGAGACAGTAAAACCGTACATCACTTCTACGTGGTGTCTATTCCATGCAGGAGGTAAATGTGTGACAAGTCGTGAACTCATTAATTCTAAACTAGCAATAGTGCTAATGCACCAAACAGAACAACCTTCAATACGATGAAGTCAACGTAGTATATCGGAATAAATTATTAGTATTTATATATCTCTTAAAAAATCGTTTAGACAATACTGGGATGAGTACGAATATTTGTCAAGTCAAGAGTAGGAGTATTTCATCCAAGAAAATTCTATAGTACGACGAATATTTGAACATCATATATGTTAATTATACAAACGAATATATCAAGATTACTTCCACTTATTTAAAAACCGATGGTTTATATTTGGTTTCCCTTTATGTCCATGCTTAGTGAAGATATGCAAAAACGGAAACTGCACCTTTCCGCTTCAAAGATGAAGGACCATGTAGAATATGAACTCACCAACTGTCTGCCTGCAATTATGTTGGTTAAGCGTTGTTGTTATAGTATATGGCTCTGACTGAGCGCCGAATAATATAATATTAGCAATATAGTTTATCCATTTTTACTTGAAACTACTGAAGTGCCCATTACTTGATGACTGGATGCTTATATATATATATATATATATATATATATATATATATATATATATATATATATATATATATATATATATATATATATATATATATATATATATATATATATATATATATATATATATATATATATATATAACTGGTACTGTTGTTTCACAGCGGAACTGTTTGTAAACTGTTTGTACTGCAGTGACCTGCATACATATTGGGTTAAGCACAGTTTTTCACCAGAGCACTGTGTCCATGTGAATTCTCCTGTCATAAGCTGTAGCAGTTCATATATTCTGTGATAATATGTATCTTGGAATTTGGTAAATATTATTATTTAACAAGATTTGCCATCCAAACCAAAGGCCCAGATGGCAAGTGGACAAGGAAGCCATTGGCTTATCGAGAGTCCAACAATGTTCATCTACTTATAACCCGCCCTCCTGAGATATGTGTCAACCTTGTTTTTAAACATATTCACGCTGCTAGCAGTTACACAATCTGTAGACAGTTTGTTCCATTCATTTATTGTCCTCTGTGAGAACGAGTGCTTCCTGATGTCCAATCTACATTGATCCTTTACTAATTTTACCTCATGTCCTCTAGTTCTGCTATCCTTCTTGAGTGAAAAAAACATATTTCTATCAATATTTTCATACCCATTCAATATCTTAAAAACTTCAATCTGATCTCCTCTTAACCTCCTTGTCTCTAGAGTTGTTAAACCACATTCTTTCAGGCGTTCTTCATAACTAAGGTCTCTAAGTTCTGGAATCATTTTAGTTGCTCTCCTTTGTATGCGTTCAAGCGTATCTATATCCTTCTTATGATATGGTCTCCATGCTTGTATACAGTATTCTAAATGAGGTCTAACTATTGCTTTATAAAGAGGTATAATTAACTTTTTTCCCTTGTATGTTATGTTTCTTCTAATCAATCCAAGAATTTGATTACCCTTTGAAGCTGCAATACCACACTGCTTTGAAACTTTCATATCAGCGCTTATTGTAACTCCTAAGTCCTTTTCTTTTACAGTAGTACCCAGAACAGTATCTCCCATTTTATAGTTTACATTCAAGTTCCCATATCCTGTATGTAGGCATTTATATTTCCCAAAATTGAACAGCACCTGCCGTTTCTCAGACAATTTGACTAATCTGTCTAGATCGTTTTGTAAATGTTGTTTATCATCATCAGTATTAACCTTTCTAAACAGTTTTGTGTCATCCGCAAATTTAAGTACGTTACTTGTTATACTGTCGTCCAAGTCATTGATATAAATTAAGAATAATATAGGTCCTAATACTGATCCTTGAGGTACCCCACTCAAAACCGATTTCCAATTTGAAACTTCTCCATCTACTACAACTCGTTGTCTTCTGTCAGTCAGCCATTGTTCTATCCAGTCAGTTATGCTATACCCCAATATCATGGGCTTTTAATTTAAGTAGTAATCTTTGATGTGGCACTTTGTCAAAAGCTTTCTGAAAATCTAAGTAGATAATATCTACTGGCGATCCCTCGTCTATCCACTTAGTGATTTCTTCCCAAAAACATAACATATTTGTTAAGCATGACCTCGCTTTAAGGAAACCATGTTGAGATGAATTTAATAATTTATGCTTAAAGAGGAAGTCCACCATATGGTCTTTAATTAACCTTTCTAATAATTTACAAATCACTGACGTTAAACTCACTGGTCTATCATTATCATGACAATCACTTATGATCTACCAAGTTATCTCGTTCGTAGGTTGGGTATTTTTGCCGGTTTATAATACAATGGTCTGTTCTATGGGCATTGTGTCGAATTGTTTTATGTGCAACAAACTCAGCTAAAATTCATTTTCATGGCCAAATATTGCTTTTTACACTTCATGGCCAAATATTGCTTTTTACACTTCATCGGATAACCATTACCAATAGGCAATAACACGGAACTTCTTTAAGAAGTCTGTGTATGAATAAATGACGCAAAAAGCTATGTACAGGGACTTTCATTGGCTCTGGCGATAAAAAATAAGGGGTATAACACGTGACAGATGGAGGAACACCTGTGACACCTGTCAATGAACCATCATGCTTTATTACAAGGTATACACGTATCCAAAACGAATAATGTATCAAAACGGAGCAGAGCAGGAAGTTAAACCATTCAAAACGGCAGAAAACATATTTCGATAATAATTTCCTCGATAATAGGGGACGCCACCAGCGTAAAGAAAACCACACTAGGATTGTTGTGCTAGTAAATGTGTATTTTTAACTGGTTTGATCATAGTATGTGGTTTCAGGTTTGTCATAATGTAGTGTAACATACTTGTTCACCTGTGGTTGTGAAACTGTTTGTGCTGTGTTGAGAAACTGTGTTGTATATTGATGTGTGTTGTTTAGAATTAGTGACGGCTATGTCCACTGACCACACCCTTGGTTGTGCAGGTGATGCAATAATTGTCTTCGTACACATTGAGGGACCTTGTAGAGGTATAAACTGAAGTGTGATAAATGCAAGAAAGTAGCCACTGATAAGGCAATGCAAGTAGGCGACAAAAAAATCCGCCAAGAGTGCGTTGATGCAGCATTCACCAGTCATCATTGGTCATCAGTCAATCAAGCTAAACATTTAAATGGCCTGTATGAAAGTACATATTTGAACTGGGTGATCCCCAGAACAGACAGCAGTCAAACAATAGAAGTAAGGCAGAGAAATCAATAGAAGATATCTACGTTGCATTCCAAAAATGAGATGAAAAAAGTTGAACCTGTTTTGCTGCCGTTGACATAAGAGATTAACTAACTTTACCAAAGAGGAAATGGACTTGATATCAGTCTTGGAGAGGTTGGTAAGATTATAAAACAAAATGAACAGTGTTGTTGTCAACTCCCAAGGGATATGATAAACGAACTGGCAGTACACAGAGCAATGGTGAAACTGATGTGAATTCAAGTCAAAACGAAACATAAACATGATAGACAATAAAAAGAAACTCAAGTTTGGCTCTTACAACTGTAAGCATTTTCGCGTTGACAAGAATGTTATTATGCAAACAAGTATGTTATTATGCAAACCTTCCTGGTGACGTGTGATTTTTTATACAATAACACTGCACGTATCAAATACAATTTGTACAAAAACTGAACTATTTTTGCCTAAAGAGTGTATACGCAATGTCCCATTCAATGGATGAGAGTGTGCCAATGATAGGCAGACCTTACGGGGGGGCTGTTCAATCGTTAATTTGGTTATTCAATATTAGATGAAAAGTTGATATAATAGAGTGTGTAAAAGGCTGTGTGCTATGAACGTGACAGTAGATAGTATCGAGTTTGCATTGTTTAGCATGTATATGCCATGTGACAAGGGTTATACAAATCACGGTTTATTTGAATATATAGACTTAATGAAGCGAGTAAAATATGTAACAAAACTGCACCTCAATATTTTGTACGGGGTGATCTTTACACAGACTTATCACGGAATACTCTCCAGACAAGAGCTCTCCGTTCATTTGTTAATAATGAACATATGTTTTTTATGTATTGATGTCGAATGTTTTAATATACCTTATACATACTGCTCAAAGAGCAATGGCTGTAAGTCAACAATATACCATTTTACAGAACACAGAACTTCATGATTCGATTATCAAATTATCAGTGTCTATGAACAGTGATTTTTTCTGATCACGTTCCATTATTTCTTGTAATGGAAACAGATGTGTCATGTCATGAACTATTTGAACGTAAATGTAAAATTAATATAGCTTGACATAAATGTACAGAGGTCCACATTGAAAATTACCAACGTGAGCACATGGTACTGAAAAACTGTTTAGAGCATTAACCTTGCTCTACAATGGCGTGCTTATTCGCGATGTATCCCAAAGTGAGTTACTGAAAGGTACTATGGTGCCACTTCAAAAAAGATAGAAGAAAGGTGCATCATGTTTCTTCAGTACTGTTGTGCTTTGCACGAATCTCAAATATGGTCACTATGGCATGACAGTGTTAACAAGATGTGCATACAGTGGCGAAATGCTTTGTGCAAAGTATGGAAGCTACCATATGGTTCGCACTGAGATTTAATACCATTAATTGCTGAATGTGTACCTTTACATGTTGCTTTGGTCTTTAGGTTGATACTGTTTTACAGAACAGTAGCCTTGTCAGACAACATGGTTGTTAATTATATAGCAAATACAATGACATTTGTTGATAGGTCCACTGTGACAAACCATGAACTGTTGTATATGACTATGAGTGCCATTAAGTATAAATGTAAAGAAATGTAGAATATAAATGTAAATGCTACATACTATGACTATATAAATATGATTTGTGAATTGATGGTAATGAAAGACTGTAACAATGATGTCTTAAATGAGGAAGAATGTAATGCTGTGATTTCATTTCTAAGTACAATATAATTTATTTTCTAACTGCTGTTTCTTATATGGAACTTTATAAAGTGTTTACTATGCACTTGTTTGTGGATCTTGAGTCTTAATAAAGATGGTAATAATAATAATAAGTCATTGAAATCTCTAAAAAACAAGGCCAGTCGAGGATGAGGCTCATAGAGCTGCTGTTTTTATTACATTAATCTCAACATGGGTTCCTAAAAACGAGGTCATGCTTAACAAATATGTTACGTTTTTTGGAAGAAATCACTAAGTGGATAGACGAGGGATTGCTAGTAGATATTATCTACTTAGATTTTCCGAAAGCTTTTGACAAAGTGCGACACCAAAGATTACTACTTAAATCGGGCAAGGCAGAATTGACTGAATAGAACAATGGCTGACTGACAGAAGACAGCGTGTTGTTGTAGATGGAGAGGTTTCAAACTGGAAATCAGTTTTGAGAGGAGTACCACAAGGATCAGTATTTATTATTCTATATTATATATATATATATATATATATATATATATATATATATATATATATATATATATATATATATATATATATATATATATATATATATATATATATATATATATATATATATACATATATATATACATATCAATGACTTGGACGACAATACAACAAGCAACATACAGAAATTTGCTGTTGAAACAAAAGTGTTTAAAAATTTAGAATGAGTTAAATGGTCTCAAAATGGCAAATGTTATTAAATTTTGGGAAATGTACATACCTACATACAGGACACGGGAACTTGGATATAAACTATAATATGGGAGATAATGTTCCATGTACTACTGTAAAAGAAAAAAGGACGTGGGAATAACAGTAAGTGCTGATATGAAAGTTTCAGAACAGTGTGGTATTGCAGCTTCAAATGGTAATCAAAATATCGGGTTGATTAGGAAAAACATAATATACAAGGAAATAAGCTAATTATACCTATGTATAAAGCAATAGTTAGACCTCATTTAGAATACTGTATATAAGTGTGGAGACCATATCGTAAGAAGGATATAGATACGCTTGAACGCATAGAGCAACTAAAATTATTCCAGAACTGAGATACCTTAATTATGAAGAACGCCTGAAAGAATGTGGTTTAACAATTCTAGAGACAAGGAGGTTAAGAGGACACCAGATTGAAGTGTTTAAGATATAGAATGGGTATGAAATTATTGGTAGAAATGTGTTTTCCTCACTCAAGAAAGATAGCAGAACTAGAGGACATAAGGTAAAATTAGTAAAGGATCAGTGTAGATTGGATATCAGGAAATACTCGTTCTCACAGAGGACAACAAATGAATGAAACAAATTATCTACGGATTGTGTAACTGCTATCAGCGTGAATATGTTTATAAACAAAGTTGACACATATCTCAGGAAGGCAGGTTACACGTAGATGAACACTGTTGGACTTTCGATAAGATTTAACAAGATTTAACAAGATTGCCATCTCGAACAACAAGTTCCAGATGGCAAGTGGACAAGGAAGCCATTGGCTTATCGAGAGTCCAACAATTTTCTCATCTATGTGTAGCCCGCCCTTATCAGATATCTGTCAATTCTATTTTTAAACATATTCACACTACTAGCATTAACACAATCGTTTGGCAGTTTGTTCCATTCATTTATCACCCTCTGTGAGAATGAGTACTTTCTCATGTCCAACCTACACTGCTCCTTAACTAATGCTGCTTTGTGTCCTCTAGTTCTACTGCCTTCTTTAAGTTTGAAGAACATATTCCTATCAACATCCTCATAACCGTTCACTATTTTAAACACTTCTATTTGGTCTCCTCTTAGTCTCCTGGTCTCTAGTGTTGTCAAACCACATTGTAATAAGCGACTTTCGTAACTAAGGTCTCTTAATTCTGGAATCATCTTAGTTGCTCTTCGTTGTATTCGTTCTAGCTTATCTATGTCTTTTTTACGATATGGCCTCCATGCTTGAATACAATATTCCAAGTGTGGTCTAACTATTGCTTTGTACAGGGGTACAACTAGATGTTTCTCCTTATACGTGATAGTTCTCCTAATTAGGCCTAGAATTTGATTTCCTTTCGAAGCAGCAATCCCACATTGCTCTGAAACTTTCATGTCAGCATTAAATGTTACTCCTAAATCCTTTTCTTGTGTGGTTCTACCTAGTACAGCATCCCCCATTTTATATTCCTCGGCCATATTCCCATGTCCTATGTGTATACATTTACACTTCCCAAAATTGAATAACATTTGCCATTTTTCTAACCATTTAACTAATTTTTCTAGATCATCCAGTAAACTTTGTTTATCTGTATCATTAGTAACCTTTCTGAATACTTTTGTGTCATCTGCAAATTTGAGTACTTTGCTAGATATGTCATCCTCCAAATCATTTATATATATTAAAAACAGTATAGGGCCTAACACTGATCCCTGTGGTACCCCACTCAAAACAGATTTCCAGTTTGAAATCTTACCATCTACTATTACTCTCTGTCTTCTGTGTGTAAGCCACTTTTCTATCCAGTTGATTACATCATTGCCTATACCATGGGCTTTTAGTTTAAGTAACAATCTTTGATGTGGCACTTTATCGAAAGCTTTCTGAAAATCTAAGTAAACAACATCCACTGGTGACCCGTGATCTACCCACTTTGTAATTTCTTCTAAAAAACATAAGAGATTGGTTAGACATGACCTTGCTTTTAGGAATCCATGTTGAGATGTATTTATTAATTTATGTTTTATGAGGAATTCCACCATGTGGTCTCTAATTAATGTTTCAAGTAATTTACATACAACTGATGTTAAACTCACTGGTCTGTAATTTTCTGGTTTCTTCCTCGATCCCTTCTTAAACAGCGGCGTAATGTTTGCTTCTTTCCATTCTGAAGGAACTATTCCTTCTTCTAGTGACAAGTTAAATAAGTTTGCAAGTGGTGTACTAATTTGATCAACAATTTCCTTTAGCAGTTTTGGTGGTATCCCATCAACTCCAGGTGATTTATTATCTTTCATCTTCTTAATTTTCTTTGCTATCATTTCAGCCAATGGCTTCCTTGTCCACTTGCCACACGGGCATTTGGCTTGGATGGCAAATCTTGTTAAATGGTCCCGTGACGTTTTACTGCAACTGACTGTTGAGTTACACCGTCCATCACACTTTGAAGGCCACAGCTCCCAATTATTATGTGTTGTATTCTTGCTGGCCAACTTTAGTTGGATGTTTTTGAAGTTCAGTTGTGTCTGTAAGTTTAATAAGGGAAAACTCGCCCGATCCGTTAAGACAAGCCTACGAAATAAAAAATGTAGCTGCACTGATTCGTACTTGCGTGCCTACATCAAATTTGTAAAGATCAACAAAAACCAGGAAAGCAGTGTCACTGAGATGATGAACTATTTTAAGTGGAATCCATGGAGCGCCGAAGAGAGATCAGCTGCCTCATAATGTTTTATTAATCATTACATGGAGAGACAGCTCTTCCTTTACCATATATTCCTGGTCGAACAAATAACAATACACGTGGCCACAGTGACATATTTATCCAAGTGCCGGCCAGGTCACAGGCATATGCCAATGTGTGTGCAGGCGCTGTGGACACTCTTAAAGATAGATTTGGCAGAAAGATACAAATGCGGTGCAGTCCTTTAGCACTCATTCCCATATTGGCGTAATAACCTTCGGGTTCTTGCCGATTATCACATAGACGTAGACATATTTTCCAGCATTAGTCCACCGTTGGTGCCGACCAATCCTACCGTCCCTGCTCATGGACTTACATATCAAGCATCTGCCTATGGACCGCTCTTGGCTGATAACAGTTTGATTTCCGTCCAATATCTGAATAATAAAAAACCGTTAATACGTACGCTTGAATTTCGTGTAATATTGGCGCTAACTGATCGGCGAGTACCGCGCCGTCTATCGGGTTTCTGGTCGAGACTTTCCCCTTCCACAGTGGTGTCTGGCAATTCGATGGAAGACTCTTCATCGGTTTTCATCGGCATGCCGTCCTGCAATGGACAAACACACTGGCTTGATGTGGCACTGACTAGAACCATGTGACGTCTACATAAAGTATGATTAAATATATCAAGTATAGCAGTGTGTCGTAAAAAGTGTACTTGTAAGCAACATAAAAGGAATGTACAAAGATTTTCATTGGTCAACCGAACGACTATTTTACAGGATATTGCGACACTGTTTCATATACCATGTATTAATATTTATAACGTCTCGGTTGATCAAACCTAATATCGATAACAACGTGTTACTACCATGATCTTTCATCTGTTAGTATTGTTTAAAACACACGATTTGGAGATGAAATAAACCATGCCTGTTTTACGACATACAAAGAGATCGCTTTACGGCATTATAAGACAGACCGATAAATTTTTACATTTGCAGGTAAAATAGAACGTTTTTCATCGGATAGTTGTTTGGTCTGTCAAATTGCCGTTTTATGCCATTTCCGACGTTAAATAAACTACAGCAATAAAGATTCAAATGTGGAGTATAATTGAATGTCTCACGTGGTTTTAGTTATTAGTTAAACTGGTTCGTTGAAGGCTTTCGTGTAGCTTTGAACTGTTTTCCAGAAACGAATGGCCACTTTTAACGATACCTGTTTGATTTTCATAAAATTACGAAATCTAAATAGTTATTAAAAGCTATTGAAATAATCTCTCACATCATTCTCTCACAATCAATCTCGTTTGTACAAAGTAAAGGTTAAACATCCGTACGGTTTGTTGTATATGACTAAGTGGTTCAACTTGTCATTAACTCCACCGAAGAAATACATGAAACGTAGTGCAAAGAGTCGACGATCCTTCAAACCAGGTATTACAAATGGCAAGCCTTTTGTTTCGAATGTGTGCAGAATTGCATCACAGAAAGATCTTGACATTTCAAGCAGTTAATAATCTCATTATACGCTTCCTATATAGACCGTTTAATTGCGAGTTGACTCGAATGTCTGCGGGCAGATACACTGACGCGGTGAATGAGTGTCTCCGGGCAGATACGTTGGCGCGGTGGTTCAACGGTGCCCGCCTCGTCGCCCAGAGCTACGGGGTTCCAACCCCAGGCAGGCAACCCGCCTAGCACCTGCCATATAAAAAGGAAGTTGGAAACACGCGTCTCTCTGATGAGACATTAAAACCGTACATCACTTCTACCTGGTGTCTGTGCCAGGGCATAAATAATTCCACGCAGCAAGTAAATGACAAGTAGTGGATTCGTTGACTCTAAACTAGCAATAGTGCTAATGCACCAAACAGAAAAATCCTCAACATGATGAGGTCAACGTAGTATATCGGAAGAAGTTATTACTATTTATATATCGCTTAATAAATCGTTTAAGCAATACTGAAATGAGTACGAATATTTGTAAGTCAAGAGTAAAAGTATTTATCCAAGAGAATGCTGGAGTACGAATATTTGAACATCATATATGTTAATTATACAAACGAATATATTAAGATTACTTCCATGTTATTTAAAAACCGATGGTTTATATTTGGTTTCCCTTTATGTCCATGCTTAGTGAAGATATGCAAAAACGGAAACTGCACCTTTCCGCTTCAAAGATGAAGGACTATGTAGAATATGAACTCACCAATTGTCTGCCTGCAATTATGTTGGTTAAGCGTTGTTGTTATAGTATATGGCTCTGACTGAGCGCCGAATAATATAATATTAGCAATATAGTTTATCCATTTTTACTTGAAACTACTGAAGTGCCCATTAGTTGATGACTGGATGCCTATAAGAGTCATATATATATATATATGTATATGTATATGTGTATGTGTATGTGTATGTGTATGTGTATGTGTATGTGTATGTGTATGTGTATGTGTATGTGTATGTGTATGTGTATGTGTATGTGTATATATATATATATATATATATATATATATATATATATATATATATATATATATATAAATAACTGGTACTGTTGTTTCACAGCGGAATTGTTTGTAAACTGTTTGTACTGCAGTAACCTGCATACATATTGGGTTAAGCACTGTTTGTCACCAGAGCACTGTGTCCATGTGAATTCTCCTGCCATAAACTGTAGCAGTTCATATATTAAGAGACCCATTGCTGCTCTCAGCAAACACATTTTCCATAAATACATTAATTTCGCATAGATAAACAACGCTTGGTCCTACTCGTACTTCAGAAGTAATGCTCAATCGAGTACCAGGGAATACCAGTAAATTTCACACTGTCCACATCCCCAGAGAGTGCTCATCAGCCATTCTACGTTAACTGGCCACTTTCAGGTGAAAATGTGGCCGTAATTTTCATGGTCCGACGTGTCATTCTAAGTACATTTTAAAGAAGCTTATCTTGAGGATAGTAGTGGTAGTATTGGCCAGCTTCTATCCCGTGAGACAATGCTTTTGTTTGCTGCATCATGTCGGTTGATTGCGAGCATGACGCCTCGCACGCCTGATCACCTGGTGAATCTGGTATACTTTGATGTCTATAGCAGAACCGCCAGTAAGACTGGTTCGCCAGGTAGGTCGTTCTTCAGCAACTCTTTGCCAGTGCATAGGATCGATGCCATTATCTTTCATGTCTCTTTTTCTGACATCTTTGTATCTCAATTTGGGTCGGCCAGGAAGGCGGTCAATGGGCATACGGTGTACGTGACCAAGCCAACGTAGCCGTATCTGTTTTAGAATGCTGCTTAGTGGAGTTGAGTTGCAATTTCACGCCAAGGATAGTACGCAGGCAGCGTAGGTGGAAACTGTTTAATTTCAATTCCTGTTTACGACAGAGAGTCCAAGTCTCTGCACCATACAAAAGGATGCTGAGCGCATTTCAGTTCCTGTTTATGGTAAGTAGTCCACGATACGCTTTCAGTTTTGTATGTAGTGTGACTAATTTCAGGCTCTTGTTGGAACAAACTCGTTTTGAGAGTCTTCCAAAGGATGTTGCAGCTTTACCTAGTCGTGTGTTAAGTTCCTTGTCAAGAGTGAAAGTTGAACATGATGGAGCCTAAGTATGAGAAGTTCTCCACGGTTTCGAGTGTTTCATCAATGAGAGTGATCTTGGCTACTTGAGTCCTGTGGCTCATGATGACAGTCTTTTTGGCACTGATTTTGAAGCCAAACGCTGAGCAAGTATTGGAAAAACTGTCTATGATAGACTGCAGCTGTTCATCGGAATTAGAGCAGAAGGCAGCGTTATCTGCATATAAGGCCTCGCACACATGCAAAGTTGTTGTTTTGGTCTTAACCTTCAGGCGTGATGTAGAATTTGCATCAAATCTGGTTCTCAGGCCCACCACCAGGGTTAACAAGGGTAACATTTTGCTTTACTTCTCTCAATATTACATCTCCCTGTATATCCAGAAAAGAGTTGGGCCCAGAACACAGCCCTGTTTCACACCATTTACAATGGGAAAGGGTTCTGATATCATTCCATCGACTTGGGCAGTGCCTTGCATGTTTTCGTGGAATGATTTGATAAGATCAAGTAAGACTGGAGGACATCCAACTTTCTTGAGAACAGTGAAGAGCGCTTCTCGATTCGCGTAGTCAAAAGCTTTTTTGAGATCCACAAAGGCCACGTGGAGTGGCATCTGCTGCGCCCTTGTTTTGTGAGATCCACAAAGGCCACGTGGAGTGGCATTTGTTGCTCCCTTGTTTTGTGAGATCCACAAAGGCCACGTGGAGTGGCATTTGTTGCTCCCTTGTTTTGTGAGATCCACAGAGGCCACGTGGAGTACACCCGTTCAGTCAGCGTTTGTAGAATAATACGTGCAAATCCTTTCCCTACAACACTTAGCAGAGCTATTTCTCTGCAGTTATTTCAGTCACCTCTGTCGCCTGTGTTGTTTTTGTACAGATGGATTATATTTGATTCCCTCGTTTCCTGTGGGACTGTGCGTTCCTGCCAGCACTTTAAAAGTAGACTGTAGAGTGGCGATGACAATACTTGTCTGCCAGCCTTGATCAGGTCTGCAGGAATCGCGTCTCTGCCTGAGGCTTTGTTATTTGACAGTCTAGCGACAACTACCTCCATCTCTGTGAACTGTGGTTCATCGGCAAGTTCTTCCATAATCTCCACAGGATGGCACTTTGTCAATTGCAGACGCAGTGTAGGGTCTTTCCGTGCCGTAAAGATCGGAGAAGTGCTCAATCCATCGATTCATTTGGTCGGCTCTTTTTGTTAGTGTGATGCCATCTTTCGATCTGAGAGGCGCTGTTTTCTTTATTGTGGGGCCTATAGTTGTTTTTATACTTGCATACATACTTTTCAAGTTCCTCGTTTTTGCCGCTCTCTCGATATCCCACTTATCCTCAACATAGTATATATTATGTGCTTGTCTGGCAGTTTTTTGAGCTGGACTTCAAGACTCTCTGTATCGAGCACTGGTTGTCACATTTGACCTGCTTTTGAATTCCAAAAGCGCCTTACGTTTTGCTTCAATTGTCGGTTTCATTGTGTCAAGACTGGCTACAAACCAGTCTGGGTTGCAGTGAGAGCTTACGCCAAAAAATGCCCAAGGCTGATTGGTGAATGGTGCGCTTGAGAAGCTGCCAGTACTCATTTGCATTTCAGTTTTCTTCTAATTGACCAACTCGGTGTTTCAGGGTTGTGCTGTAGTCCGCAGTCAATTGTCGAATACAGTTTTTGACTATATCAACTCTGGTTTGCCCAAGTTGCTTTCCTTTGTGGTGGGGTTTAGGCGACACTGTCATGTTTGAAATAACAAGACTATGATCTGTGTCGCAATCGTTAAGATGGCAACAGCTAATAAGAACGAGGTCTAGTTGATGCCATGTCTTGGATCTGGGAGACCTTGTGATGGTCTTTGCATTTTGTGTAGGTGTTAGCGACACAGAGTTGGAATTTAGCACTCACCTCTAAGAGATGCTGTCCATTGTCATTTATTTTTTTCCAATGCCGAAAGCACCTATAGTGTCGGCCAGGATTCTCTGCCATTGCCCACGCGAGCACTGAAGTCCCCAAGTAGGATTAGCTTGTCTGATTTGGGCACATACTCAACTACTTGTGCAAGTGCTGCATAGAAGAGATCTTTGACTTCTGGTTGATCTATCAACGTTGGTGCGTAGGCACATATAATCGTGGCGTGACCTTTCTCCAGAGAGAGGTGCGCTGTCATAATACGATCAGAGATTGTATATGGTCCCTCTAGCTTGTTCCATAAGGTGTTCTTCACAGCAAGTCCAACGCCGTGTTGACGTTTGGAGCCAGTTGGTTTCCCTGACCAGTGTAATGTGTACTCAAGTTCTCTGATGGAGCCTTTCTCGAGTCTTATTTCTTGGAGAGCTGCAATATCAACTGGCCTTTTGGCAGCACTTTTTTCTGGAACCGTTAATCAAATCATAGTCCGGGGACATGCCAGGGGCCATAGTCTGTACATTCCACGTGCCAAGGCACAGTTTTAGTTGAATCTTTGCAGTAGGTATGTGGATTGCAGCCTGATAATAGGTCTGCACCCAGTTTGGAGCGGGTGGATACTGACCATGAGACAAACGTCCTCCCACTGTCGGAGGTGGTCCCTGGCGCCATGCTCTACGTGAATCGAGCGGTTGACCATCTCCCGTGTTGTTTTTTCCCTGTGAAACATGGGCAAGCAGAGTGTACTCTCCGTCAAAAGATGATGCAGCTAATGCCAGTATGACAGTTTTCCTGGTTTGCTCTTATGACTCGATGGCATGAGATTTACAGCCAATACACTTCCCTCGACCGACTCTGCTGTGCTCTGGAGAAAAAGCATAGCTGATATATCCAGCAACAGGTAGGTTGAAACCTTTGGCTAAAAGCCTGCCCGCAATGCAGCGGGTTGCTAGTTGCCTATAGCTGGGACATGGGTTAGTGACAGCGGCAGAGCATGTCCATGTATCCATGGGTCGTGCACACTGCACCTCTGGGGCCCCATGCTGCTCCGAATCCCTCGTCTAATTTGCCTGGTGCTTCACGGTGACCAGTATCCGTTAGTTACCTCGGGGAGGTTATGACGAGTCTTGTTTTATGAGAGGCTGTTGTACTGGCAGACAAGGCTTACCCACACAGTGCTTGTCGTTTGGCCGAAGCTAGCCAGCGGTGGAAGCTGAAAGCGGAGGTGATAAGCATAATTACCCACTACCATACTTGACGGGTCACTAAAACCTGCACTGCAAGCAACACCAACCAACTGTCATTCCTGTTAGTTATATATTAGTTATTACCCAGCCAATACCGACCAAACATAATTATGCAAATATTCAGACTAAAAAATTCTTAGAAATGTGTCCATTGCCATTGTGTTACCAACTGCCAGCATTACGTCGCAATTTCAACAGTTGGATTCTAAGAAGTCATAAAATTATCGAGTACCAAGGCATATATGGATATTTCTGTAATAATATGTATCTTTGAATTTGGTAAATTGTGTCGAATTGCTATTTTATGTACTACAAACGCAGCTAAAATATTTATTTTCATGGCCAAATATCGCTTTTTACAATTCATCGGATGCTAGAAAGCACATGGTAACCATTACCAATAGGCAATAACACGGAACTTCTTTTATAGTCCAATCTGTGTATGAATAAATGACGCAAAAAGCTATGTGCTTTAAGGGGTATAACACGTGACAGATGGAGTAACACCTGTGACACCTGTCAATGAACCATCATGCTTTGTTACAAGGAATACACGTCTCCAAAATGAATAATGTATCAAAACGGCTAACAGAGCAGGAAATGAAACCATTTAAAGTGGCAGAAAACATATTTCAATAATAATTCCCTATATAAGTGACTGAAATATATATAAAACAAGGCCCGTCGATGATGATGTTGATAGAGCCACTGTTTTTTGGCATTGTTCGCTTTTCCCATTTTAAAGTTCGGTCAAACTAGTATTCACGCTCTAATACGAAATGATAGGGAAACTTGGACACATATACACGCGTTCACTGAAACGTTTAAATGACGATTATTTCGGTAACACAATTATCAGATTATGGCAAACAGCCGCCATGAAAAATGCGATTGTGATTGACATAATTATCTCACAATGATAAGGAATACATGTCAAATGCGAATTTGGTCGATTAGGACAGCAGGGACACATATTTTGTTAAGAATTTGGCGTCACTGGCGTTACGGAAGTCACTGGTGTCACCATCCCAAGTAACGCCAGTGACTGTAACACCAGTGACATATTCATCGAAGTACAATGCATGCACCGCGGAAGTTGACTGCACGGTCGTGTGACTGCCATGGTTGTTTAAATTGACGACCGTTCATCCGATGGCAGCGTCAGTGGTGGTCCTGTCATTTGTTGGTAACACACGTGACGCCTAATAAACACACGCACTGATTCAACATACTTTGTGACTGAAGAAGACGACTCGTGTACGACATGGCTCCTGCCGACACGACTCGTGTACGACGGGGCTCCTCCCGACACGACTCGTGTACGACGGGGCTTATGCCGACACCACTCGTTAATGAAAATGAACAGAAACACTTTCGATTTTACTGAAGCTTCGAAATCACGCAGAAAAACACCAGTGACCAAAGTTCAAAGACACTGAACCCCGACAAAATATCTGCTGAGTAATTAAAAACAACTTGTTGAGTCATGGGTAATCGAAGAATTTACTATGGTCCCGTCATAAAAAGCATTATTGCACTTAAACAGTATTTGCTTTTGTGGGTGTAAGATGACAAGTTGATCCATAGACAAGCAACATCAGTGATATTTCGATGGTTTCGGTCTTAGCCCACGGAACAATTGCGCTTATATATAGTGCTTATAATGTCAACTTGTATGTGTCGGATCTAGAAACAAATGCATCTAGATACACGAGCTAATGGAAAACAGCGAAGACACCAAAAGTACACTATTTGGAGATGAACTCTTGTTAAAGCTATTTGGACAATGACCTTTGATGAAAATGCCTGAGAAATAATTATGATCGCTTGATTAGAGTTTTTAATTATGCGTTTTGATAGATGATCCCACCTTTTTATTGCCGACTTCAAGCACTACAGTGGCAGTAAAAAGTCATAGGACCATGCCAAATTTCGTGCAACAAAATCCATGTATTAACACATTTGTGTATACAAATCAATGAAACAAGTCAATATATTAGTTGTCGAGTTTTATTTGTACATCTAGCACATATGATCATCAAGATAAAATGAATACTTGACCAATGCAAACCTATGTGCTTGTAGGGCTGTCAAGAAACCAATGTTTTATGTAGCAAATATAAGGAAATGATTCGATTTTTTTCGCCCTCTCAGAAACTGAACTATTGAAAAGTGGGACCCTGTTCTGTGTCAGATGAGAGTTCGTACCAGCTCTTGTGTGGGACAACACATGCGTATGTGAGAAGGATGGTGGGTGAGAGGTTCAATGCAAAATGTATTCTCCCACTGTGAAGCACGGTTCCGGGTGTTTGATGAGAGGGGGGTGCTTGTCAGGCACGGAGATAGGCAATTGTAACTTTGTGAAGGCACAACGAAGCTGGAACAGTATGTCAAAGTGTTGGATCACCACATGCTGGCTTCTGCGTTTGACTGCGAGGGTGCAACATTTATCTTCCAGTAAAATAATCCGCCTTGCCATGAAGCCAGAAAAGTCACACTTTTTTGGGGAATTGAGGTGGTGTAGTTCCCACACTTTCAGACTTTGTGGCAGTCACTATAGATTGATTCGAACACAGTCTCCTCTTCTACTATTAGCAAGTTAATGTATTTGATGTTGAAACCATATTATGCTGATGTAATTAAGTCTAATGGTCATTCAACCAAGTATTTAAAATGTTGTTTTAATAATTATTTGTGCTACATGCAATAAGACATACACACTCAAATACTGCCATGTTTCAATTATGAGTACACTTCAGTTAGTTAATACTTGAATTTTTTGCATGAACATTCGCATGGTCCCGTGACTTTTTACTGCAACTGTATGTTGAGGTCCATCACACAGTTAGCAGATATCTGTCCCACGTGAGGCGCCACTTTGAAGGCCACAACTCCCAGCTATGATGATTTAGTTTGAAGACAGAGTTGTGTATGTGATAAGGGTAAACTGGCCAGCTCCGTTAAGTTAAGGCTGAGAAATAAAAAATGTAAGTCATATCTAATTCGGAAACACAAAGGTTGTAGTTTTAGCCATAAGGGGCTATCCATAAAGTACGTTACACTATTTTTGGACTTTTCGGAGATTTCACCCTTTTGTCACACTTCGTAACGCTGGCCTGTACACCCCATCAAACTCGTTTTTTTATTCTCTGCATAGCTGCATTGATTCGTGCTTATGTGCCTACATAAAATGTGTAAAGAAGAACAACAAAAACCAGGAAAGCAGTGTCACTGAGATGATGAAATATCTTAAGTGGGAGTCCCTGGAGCGCCGGAGAGAGATCAGCTGCCTCATAATGTTTTATTAATCATTACATGGAGAGACAGTTATTCCTTTACCAGATATTCTTGGTCGGGTAAATAACAATACACGTGGTCATGGTGACATATTTATCCAAGTGCGGGTCAGGACACAGATTTACGCCAATAGCTTTGTCAACAGAAATATAGAACTGGAATGGACTATCAGAAACAGTTGTGTCTACAGCCACAGTGGACACTTAATAAAATAGATTTGGCAAGCAGATCCAAATTCGGTGGAGTGGTTTAGCACCTATCCCCATATTGGCGTAATAACCTTCGGGTTCTTGCCGATTATCACATTTTCCAGCATTAGTACATCGCTGGTGCCAACCAACCCTACTGGCTCATGGACTACATAATTCTCTTCGGTCTTCAGGCAAATGCCTATGGAACGCTCTTAACAGTTTGATTTCTATGCAATTTCGAAATCGCAACGTGGAAGTATGCGTTTGTAACGTATCTGAATAATAAAAAACAAAAACAAAAACGTTAATACGTACGTTTGAATTTCGTGTACTATCGACTCTAATTGATCGGCGAGCAACGCGCCGTCTAGCGGGTTTCTGGTCGAGACTTTCGCCTTCCACAGTGGTTTCTCGCAATTCGATGCGAGACACGCCATCGGTTTTTATCGGCATGCCGTTCTGCAACGGACCAATACACAGGAGTGATGTGCACCGACTAGAACCATGCGACGGCTACATAAAGAATGATTAAATAAATCATGCATAGCAGTGTATCGCAACATAAAGGGAATGTACAACGATTTTCATTGGTCAACCGAACGACTATTTTACAGGATATTGCGACATTGTTTCATTTACCACATATTAGTATTTATAACGTCTCGATTGGTTAAAACTAATATCAACAACAACGTGTTACTATCACGATATTTCATCTTTTATTATTGTGTAGTCACACCGTGAATTGGAGATGAAATCAAACATGCCTGTTTTACGACATATATAGAGATCGCTTTACGGCATTAAAAGACAGACCGATAAATCTTTGTATTTGCATGTAAAATATAACGTTTTTCATCGGATAATTTTTTGGTCTGTCAAATTGCAGTTTTATGCCATTTCTGACGGCAAATTGACTACAGCAATAAACAAATTAAACTGGTTCGTTGAAGACTTTCGCGTAACTATGATTTGTTAGTCACAACCGAATGGCCACTTTTAAAAATAAAAGTTTGATTTTCATACAATTCCTAAATTTAAATAATTATTAAAAGCTATTGAGATATTCTCTCGCATCATTCACGACTGTTGGGGAAAAGACCATCGATGAAAGGTAAAATTGTTTGATCAATCTCGTTTGTAGAAGTAGACGGTTAAACATCCGTATGGTTTGTTGTGTATGACTAACTGGTTTACGTAGTATTGATTATGGAAGTAATCCCATACTTTAACATATATTCAACTATATTTGAGCAAAAGCATTTATATGTTGTTGTCGACGACGGCATATACATATAAGAAAATATACATATACATAAACATATACATTCAAGAAAATATACATATACATACAAGAAAATATACATATACATACAAGAAAATACAGCGTATGATGACAAGCAACAATTACAGCATACAATGACATACAATGACATACAATGACATACCAGAAACTAATAGAAGAAAATACAGCGTAAAACCGAGATTGTACAAAGTTTCCCGAACATTCAAAGAGTGACAATTACGAAGAGCATTCCTAAAATGTAAACAAAAAACAAAAAGGTAAAAAGAGTGTACATAGAAATACAATACTATTTAAATGTAAGCAAAAACTAGTTCTGACACCATTAAGTAATGTTTCTTTGTCTACACATAGAAATACAATACAATTTAAATGTAAAAAAAACTAGTTCTAACACCATTAAGTAATGTTTGTTTACACCCCTTGCTGGCTTTTACTTGGAATTCATGACACACGTGTAAGAAACACCGTTTGGGTATATTTGAAAACATTTTCTTTCCGATCTTGCAAATGTCCAATACACGGTGATGGAGAAATAAACCCAAACAACGGCTTCATTTCCTGACTGATGTGCTTATGGTTTGCGTGTTCATGTTTAATCGGTATTTGCAGATCTTGATGAAAGCAATATATCAGAATAGTGTATTTTTAATGAGGTGGGAACGATATGTATTTGTAAGGCCAAACAATTCCAATCAAGTGAACCAAAATGCATTTACGGCGTAAATCTCTAGTTGAAGCTGATTCGATGTAGGTAAACTGTGTGTGTGCCGTCTAAATTGTCATCAAGATAGCTGACCAAATATTTCGTGATTAGGCTACAACGTCCTGCCCTACAATGTACTGCCCTACAACAAACCGGTGCTTTTAAACCACGTGTTATCATGCATTGTCATGTATACGTTATATTACGACTTAACATCATTATACGTTCCAATGTTTATATTCTATTACTGCAATGATTACACATGGCAATACATTTTATCTTATTTTATCTTATCTTATCGGAGTATGTACATAAACTCCCAATATGGCAACTATTTTGTATTGATATTCGCTGTTGGACTAAGTAGCAATGCCTCGCGAAATTGTGCCGAATTGAAATATGGCTTTAAAGGAACAAACAACCGAAAGGTTCCGAACCACATCAACCCATTTAAAAGGGTCTACTATATCATAAACCATCATTATATTAAAATCTTCCATCTTGTCAAGTAATTATTTAAGCAAAATTACTTCGGGTATTGAGCCTGCCTGGGCACCAACATTTTGGGCATCTTGCCTCCGCGTGCGTGACGTCACGCTTCCATTCCAGCGCCTCAGCCAACGGACGAACGACTTACGAAGTTCGAAAGTTTTCCGTAAATATAGCAGCGAAACAGCGTAACTTTACGAAATGTTCGGAAGCTCTACTCTCGAAACATTTAAGATATATGTTTGCGTAAATATGCCGAACATTTTGCGTACGGTAAAGTTACGCCAATATTCAATAGGTCGCGTAACTTTTTCGTAAGTTATGCGCCCGGAAAAAGCAAACAAATTATGTGAGAATAGACCTTTTTAATTAAATGTTGGAAGTCAGGACCCCTGTGTTGTTTGTTCCTTTAAATACAGTTTGGAACGCATGATCGTAATACAATCATTTCTCTTTTTCATGCGAGTCCATCTAATGAGAATGTTCGCTTAATATTTCCTGGTTTATAAAACATAAGAACAATATTTCTCAAATGTTTCTTTGTGAATTTAGCAAACGTATACGAATCGAATCGTGTTCCCTGCTCTTTATTTTTATCCATTGTCCATTGGCATAGACAATCAATACAAAATCAATGTAACTACATACAAATGCAAAATGGCTCAAAATTACTAGGTATACCAGTAAAACAATTGGATGTCTCAATTGCAGAATACCAATTTAATTGGGTTAAAGGGTTACAAGTTTCCCTTAATTTGTATTTGTTTTGACAAAAAAGGCACTCACAACTTTACAGGGTGGGGAATGTTTTGGCCAAGAAATCGATACCTGCACCAAAAATGCAAAATGGCTCAAAGTGACAAGGAGTAATACCGATAGCAAAACAAACAGTTTAGTTTGGTTATAATTTTACAATTATATCTATGTTTTGTTTTTGTTTATAATATAGTCAGTCGCTACTTTACGGGGTAGGGTAATGTTTTGGCCAGGGAACCAATACCTGCATCCACAAAGAAATGCAAAATGGTAAAACATTGACCAAGAGTAATATCAGTGGATGTCTCATTCAGAATGAGGCCTGGTATGTCGATCTGTGTTTGCATAATAGCAATGTTGGGTAGGGCCTACTGGAACAAAAACTAGCCGTGGAAGTAATAAGTCCAGTCTCCGTGCACACCACCATTTCTCCCATCTTTCTACCTGCTTCGTAAATAAAATTACGGAAGAAAAACTAAACTAGTTCATGCCGGTTTCATGGAATGTCTCCGCGAAAAGCGAAGGAAGTAAAACCGTTTGGAGACATAGATGACTAGATTATCATCGTAAAACCGTTTGAAGACATAGATGACTAGATTATCATCGTCTTTGTTTTGTAATGAAAAGAAGTTGTTGAGTCGTTCTGTACTTACCACTACCGCGTCCTGCTGTGGGACTGCTTTGCTCGCAGTCGCTTCCTCGGTCGTCGTCGTCGTCACTGTCGTCGTTGTCATCGTCGTCGCACAGTCGTTGGTGCGACCTGCGGCGACCTCTGACGGCGGAGGCTGGCATGTCGCAGCGCATCTCGCCCGCTGGTAGTTTATGTACGCCTTCGTATCTGGAAGGAGACGACGTACGAATCGTTGACAATACAACTTTATAAGATGTCAACACGTTGTATTGTAATACCTGTGTAGTTACTGTAGTAACTATTCATTACATATGACTTAGTATGCCTGCTTACAGGCAATGTTACACGTGCCTTGGTGATCTAGTCAGTTTACGGGAACACCCGCAACGATTCTTGGAAACAACACTTCTGTTTCGATAAACTAAAACGTTCATGAAACAATTTGAAAATAGATAGATTAAAGCGACCAAACAATGACAGTAATTAGATTACAGTTAGCGGCGGCGGCGGCGGCGGCGCTGTTGTTTAGCAGTACATACTCATAGGGACGTCTCCACCGATGGTCTTCATCCCGCTCATGGTCTTCATCCCGCTCATGGTCTTCATCTGTCGTAACCTTTTGGCCTCAATCGCCTTGAGGCGTCGTTTCCTTCTCTTCGCGTAAGCGATCACTACGCACAGACTGAGCAACACCAGTACTACGACAACGAAGGGAACTCCGATGTCCTTCATAGGTAAGTGGGAGCGATCGTCGATAAAAGCAGGCTCCGGAGTCGTCGACGTCATCGTGACAGGTGGCGCACCCATCGACTTCGCCTCCTATCTGTGGCTGTCGTAACCAACGCTTCAGAACAGAACAAAATGGTAAAATTAGAAACCAGTTGTCCCCATACGGCACAACAATTTCACATATTTTCCTTTTGACATTCTCCGAAATCTGTAGCCACAATTTAAAAAATAAAATGGCGACCGCCATAGAGCCATCATTTTGATGTCAATATATAGGCTTCAGGGCAGCTATTTCAAATATTTCTGACCTTCGCTGATATTTTTATTCGCCATTTTTAAACATGGAGCCGTCAAAGAAAATTCCCCAATAGACTGCGACAATTCAAGTTTTGGTATATGATTTTGCACCGTCAGCTCACTCTCCTGTCGTTTGTCAGATCCATCACAGTCGGTGACTTCAACCTATACGTGGAAACGATGACAACTTTGGCGCCATGGTTTTTAGCTAGAAAAAAATGATTATGTTAAGCGGCTGGTGCTCTTAAAAGGAATAAAAACAACTGCTTGAAATCATATTATTTAACATCTTGTAGTATATTTCCACAACACCGAAAAATACATTAGAATTCCATTAATTAATAATTCCAAATAATACTCTGTTCTACCGGCCTGCCTCGATTATGCATATTTTTCCCGCGCTTATCGGTAAGCTTCGACGTGACGTCACTGATGACAAGGAAGTGCTACGAGACTGGGACTTTCCATTTATTCCCCGTACCGTTGAGAGCGACAGGGGTTGTTTAGAAGCGAGCGTCAGAATGGGTTATTGTGCGGCATTTTATTATAATGAAAACAGTAGTAAGAATAAAGTAACCCGTAGTTGGTAGGGTAGAGTGGGGCAATACGCCTATATGAGGTGCAACGCCTACTCCCTAAATATTACAAACGGACGTGCATATAACAACATCTTGAAAAGTAAACTGGTGCTGCCGCCAGGCGAATGAATTGGGTGAACGCACGAGGAGATTACAGAAAACGGAGTATGAAGATGGGTTAGATGGCATTTAAAGTACTGCACTCTATTTTTAGTAACCAATATAATGTATAGCTTTGTTTATAAAGGAATAAAGAATAAGTAGAAAATCTGAAAAAGATTGCAATGAATACTGTGCCTAATAGGAACAGTATGCATTGCCATCTTTTTCCTATATATTACATATGCAGTATGTGAAATGTGGGCGATATTTGACACTCACATGTAACTCCATATTTTTTTAACATATCATACCTGAGGCAAAACGCCCACCAGGTAATGTAGGCGTTTTGCTCCTTGTAGATCATGTTTAAAAATTATTCTTTTATACACATAGTTTAGAATTATTATTTTATTTACAGGGACATGATTCGAATTTACAAAAGAAAGAAAGACTGAGAGACTTGCAAGCTGTCAAGGTTGGTGTACCAGCGATACGTGCCAGCAAGGATGGTATACCAGCGATACATGCCAGCAAGGAGTTTGGTGTGCCTGCACATACACATCGTAGGCACAGAGACAGCACAGTGTCCCAGCCAGGAGTCGTGCAATTAGGTCACAAGCACCATGTACTGCCCAAAGCAATTGAAACGGTAATACGCGAACATGTTATAATATAACGCTTTCTCCATGAACTGCACATATTATGGTCTAACGATTTTTTATGTGAGACGTCTTGCGTTCGAGGTGGTGGAAAAGGAAGGTATATGTCACCCTTTCTCCAAGGAAAGCAAGATGGCAGGAAAGGACTGGTTACATGGGTATGTTCTCGTCACCCAAGCTACAGGGAACGAATCTGGCAAGCGCAGTGGCGTTCAACAAAACGAAAGTTCAACAATTCCTTCATGTATACAAGTGTTGGAGATGCACCCCTTCACACCTGCCCGAGTGTGGAATATGGACGAAACCGGCATAATCAACGTACAGACGCCTGGTAAGATTGTGGCCACCAAAGGTGTGCGGCAAGTGGTAAAGATGACCAGTGGAGAACGCGGCGCCACTGTCACAGTGATATGTGCCATGAGTGCGGCAGGTGCATACCTTCTGCCCATGTTCAGATTCCCTCGCAAGCGGATGGTAGCAGCACAATTGCACTGAGCACCGCCGCAATCAGTCGGCTATGCGAGCCCAAATGGTTGGACCGATGCCGTCCTGTTTGTGAAGTGGCTGGAGTATTTCTCCGTGTTCACAAATGCTTCGAAGGAGGCTCCACAAATGGTCGTAATGGATGGCCACAACAGCCACAAGACATTGGCCACCATCGAGTATGCACGATCACACGGTATCCTCGTGATCCTCATTTCCTCCGCACAGCACGCACAAAATGCAGACATATTTCAAGTCCCTCAAAACCGCATACAGTACAGCTGCCGATAGCTGGATGGCGTGTAAACCAATATGCCGAATCACATTTTACGACATAGCTGGCATTTTTGCAAAGATATTCCTTCGATCTGCCGTACCCCACAAAGCAGCGAACGGCTTCAACGTGCATGGACTGTGGCCGTATGATGCAAACATCTTTACTGATGACAATTTTGCGGCAGCGACTGTCACAATGAGGCGCAACCAACCGCCGGCCCGTCAACCCGAGTAACCGACGATGAACTCCCACCAACTGCCGCTCCGTCAACTGGCGTAACAGCGGAAGACAGCCAAGGCGATGAACTCCCAGCAACTGCCACTCCTTCAACTGGAGTCACAGAGAAAGACAGACAAGGCGATGCACTCCCACCAACCGCCGGCCCGTCCCGAATTACAGAAAACTAACTCTGTGACTCGAGTCATGGTATTTTTTCCATAGCATGTCGATCGTTCTTCATTATTGGCATTCCCACTTTATCCAAGAGTCATGTTTGCTAAACCATATAATTATGAGATCATTAACATAATATATATATATATATATATATATATATATATATATATATATATATATATATATATATATATATATATATATATATATATATATATATATATATATATATATATATATATAACCCATTCTCAACATTGGTCATTTATATGTCTTCATCACACACACACACGCGCGCACGCGCGCACAAACTTACTCACACACCTTCACATTTATTGTTGTCACAGACACACATACATCTTGCTTATAGGCTCAGCATATGATTTAGTACGAATGCTTTCTCCCAAATCGAAACTCGCCGTTACGAGGAAGAGAACGCGGAAGCCAGAATCTGCCCCGTGGCTTACTTCGTATCCTTTCAAGCAAGGGCTGGAGCAAAAGGAAACGGTTCAGAACAAGGGCAAGAGTTTGGGGAAGAGGACGGGAAAGGGGAAAGCCAGAAACGCACAGCCGAAAAGGCGCAGACAGCAGGTGTCCCCTGGAAGCAGCGACGACAAGGAATGGCCTTGCTTAGTTTGAGGGGACAATTTCAGAAATAGCTAGTCGAAAGAAGTCTGGATTCAATGCCAGCAGTGCCTGAGATGGGCACATGACAAGTGCACAGAGGGACTTCCACATTTCCGGCGTCCAATCTGTGAATCTGACTATTCCGACTAGAGCACGTGGTTACAGATGATTATAATTATCATCATGGACTGTTTTAACATACATGCTTACGTGTATGTTCCTTTGTGTTGTTTTATATGATCTCGTGTAGCTATTTTAACACACGGGATATCGTCCATGTGAATATAATCGTTACCTGTTGTTTGTGTATGGCCTAAGATTGTGGTTATTTTTTTATGCAATCCTCTCTGTTTTGTTCATATTTTTAAACATGTTCATATTTTTATACATTGTGTGGGTATGTCTTAAGATGATCATCCACCTCCAAGTGAATACAATTTTACACATTGTATGGGTATAGCCTAAAGTTATGGTTGCCAGTTTGTTTTGAACAGTATTTTATATTATTTTATATTTAAATATATATATATATATATATATATATATATATATATATATATATATATATATATATATATATATATATATATATATATATATATATATATATATATATATATATATATATATATATATATATATACGTGATATCCTCCAAGTGAATGTAATTTTACACATCGTTTGTGTGGTCATCAGTTTGTTTTAAGAAAATCTTTTCTATTTTGTTCATATTTCATTAATAACCACGTATTTCATTAAAAGCATTCAGTAAAATATTTCAATAATGATTTTTCATTGATTTATCAAATGTACTCCAAAGCCTGGGGCAAAATACCTACCATAGGCGATTTCCTCCACCCAATGCCCACCTGTTTAATGTTTTTAATCTTGAAATCACGGCGAATAAAATTTACATATCAACTTAGCGTGAAGTAAACATCACAGTGCTAAGCTAAAAGAACAGTTATGATCAATAGAGCTTAACTTCTGACTTCATACTGCATAAATATGAGGTGTCTTGCTTAATGTGGGCGTCTTGTCCCACCTTACCCTATAAGAGCCAACTTTGTTTTAAAAAAGCAAACGTCACCCGACGAAGCACAGCTGGCTTTGCTCGCTTCGAGAAAACTTGTTTCGACTGCGATCCCGACCAGACAAGGTGGCAGCCGTGGGTTATTCGGGTGCTAAAATCTCTTTGAAAGAGGGTGACGTGCCCACATTATTCCCAGTAGTGGGAGCTTATTGATGCCACCAATCGAATCGACTCCCGAGCTGTCAGCGAGCTTTCAGCGCGGATACAGCTAATATCGGCTCCCGGTGAATTCGGACAGCATTCGTTGGAGAGTTCGGCCTGCACCTCTAACTTTGGCATCGGAGCACAACGGGCATAGCTATCTCGGCCCAAGCAATTGTGTAGCGAGCACATGAAGTGTAACACACTACACCACACCACACCACACACCACACCACACACACACACACCACACACACCACGCACACGCACGCACGCGCACACACACACGCACGTATATGTTTATTCGAAACTGCGCTCATGTGATTGACGCTCTTCGTTAACTATTGTACAATAATAAACATAGAATGACAACAGCCTGGGCGTGGTCCGGGAGGGCCACAATGCAGTCAGGGACGAGCGAGCGAGCATGGGTGTGGCCAGGAATCGGCCGTCTGATGAACACCTCATTCATCACAGTGAACCATGTTTATAGAGCGATATAATAATTATTATGTTCTATGCAGAGCTTAAATAAATTCCTATGCAGTCATTGCCGGTCAAACTCAATGGCCCAAAGAAGCACGGAAACACAACAGTTCGACAGGTTAGCGCGAATTGCCCGCTGCGGCTCACAACCACTCAGTTCTACTGGGAGTCGACCTGTCGACCTACTCTGAATGGCCTGACAGCGCTGTCACTGGCACATTAATAGTGCTTTTCTTCAAGGTACTACCCTGAGTGGCCTAACGGTGCTGTCATTGGCACATTTACATTAACACAGTCTTTCTTCAATATACCGAATGATAAGAATTACTCGTTCAACAGGACTTCAAACATGCTTTTCCAACTGCACCAGCATTTTACAATCGTCATAAACCTAGTAACAGTCGGATGGAATGAGACGTATCGTGGACTAGGGTTTAAATGACGCAGATGAGTGAATATAAATGAAATTAAGGGAATCATGACACGCAACAAGTGAGTGTCATGGAAGGAACATAAAGGTACAACACACACACACACACACACACACACACACACACACACACACACACACACACACACACACACACACACACACACACACACACACACACACACACACACACACACACACACACACACACACACACACACACACACACACACACACACACACACACACACACACACACACACACACACACACACACACACACACACACACACACACACACACACACACACACACACACACACACACACACACACACACACACACACACACACACACACACACACACACACACACACACACACACACACACACACACACACACACACACACACACACACACACACACACACACACACACACACACACACACACACACACACACACACACACACACACACACACACACACACACACACACACACACACACACACACACACACACACACACACACACACACACACACACACACACACACACACACACACACACACACACACACACACACACACACACACACACACACACACACACACACACACACACACACACACACACACACACACACACACACACACACACACACACACACACACACACACACACACACACACACACACACACACACACACACACACACACACACACACACACACACACACACACACACACACACACACACACACACACACACACACACACACACACACACACACACACACACACACACACACACACACACACACACACACACACACACACACACACACACACACACACACACACACACACACACACACACACACACACACACACACACACACACACACACACACACACACACACACACACACACACACACACACACACACACACACACACACACACACACACACACACACACACACACACACACACACACACACACACACACACACACACACACACACACACACACACACACACACACACACACACACACACACACACACACACACACACACACACACACACACACACACACACACACACACACACACACACACACACACACACACACACACACACACACACACACACACACACACACACACACACACACACACACACACACACACACACACACACACACACACACACACACACACACACACACACACACACACACACACACACACACACACACACACACACACACACACACACACACACACACACACACACACACACACACACACACACACACACACACACACACACACACACACACACACACACACACACACACACACACACACACACACACACACACACACACACACACACACACACACACACACACACACACACACACACACACACACACACACACACACACACACACACACACACACACACACACACACACACACACACACACACACACACACACACACACACACACACACACACACACACACACACACACACACACACACACACACACACACACACACACACACACACACACACACACACACACACACACACACACACACACACACACACACACACACACACACACACACACACACACACACACACACACACACACACACACACACACACACACACACACACACACACACACACACACACACACACACACACACACACACACACACACACACACACACACACACATCATGTGATCAATGGATTAATTAAGGGACAGGACAGTCGTAACTGTTCATGTTGGTAATTAATACACACGTGCAACCGTTGTGTAGGAGGGAATTGGATTCATAGATAGTAGATTTATCTAAGATAAATTTGCAATGGAGCAGCCCCGTTAAAACAAATTGCTACCAATCAATCAGACGCGTATCCTAAAATTAATAAATGCAGCATTTTGTAGTATTCTTTGCGATTTTCGAGTTACCCACCAAACTAGAACTGATGACATTTGTTACTTCTTAAAAATACAGAGAAGTTGACAGTGGACACGAAACGAGCCTCCCCTAAATCCGATGCTGATAGTGACGACACATCAACACACGTGTTACTGACGGGCTGTAGTTTAGCCTAGTTGGCGGTGTCATACAAGTTGCCACCACACCCGCCGCCACGCTGTTTCTACAGTCGTGTCTACAACAAAGAACTCGCCTGAGAAGCCCGCGTGAATCGACTCTGCGGTCCTTGTTATCTTGTTTCTTCCGGCTACTGGCTGCTGCGCAAGATATTGGCACACCTGTCTTTCACCTGACAAGGGCACACCCGTTTCATTTGCATATGAACACCTGAATGTGCGCATGTTTTGATGACGTTCTTCACAACACAGTCACCGAGTCACGCAGGTAGGCAGTGTCATCGAGATTATATTTACATCCGGCCATGAAAAATGTGAGTACTTGTTTGCGACAAACGCAAGACGACAACCCATGGTTCTAAGACAATCGACTGCCTTTAGCTCACTCTCGGGTATTTCTTGGTGTGATCGCGTCCTGTCCGTCATACAGTTCGGTGACAAAGAAATGGTCAATGAATGTATGTCAATAATATTCGAACACCATTTCATATCCTGTTGTGTGTTGTAGTAAGATTGTAAACTATAAAATGGGAGATACTGCTCTGGGTACTACTGTAAAAGAAAAGGACTTAGGAGTTACAATAAGCGCTGATATGAAAGTTTCAGAGTAGTGTGGTATTGCAGCTCCAAAGGGTAATCAAATTCTTGGATTGATTAGAAGAAACAACATACAAGGGAAACAAATTAATTATACCTCTTTATAAAGCAATAGTTACACCTCATTTAGAATACTGTATACAAGCATGGAGACCATATCGTAACAAGGATATAGATACACTTGAACGCATACAAAGGAGAGCAACTAAAATGATTCCAGAACTTAGAGACCTTAGTTATGAAGAACGCCTGAAAGAATGTGGTTTAACAACTCTAGAGACAAGGAGGTTAAGAGTAGATCAGATTGAAGTTTTTAAGATATTGAATGGGTATGAAAATATTGATAGAAATATGTTTTTCTCACTCAAGAAGGATAGCAGAACTAGAGGACATGATGTAAAATTAGTAAAGGATCAATGTAGATTGGACATCAGGAAGCACTCGTTCTCACAGAGGACAATAAATGAATGGAACAAATTGTCTACAGATTGTGTAACTGCTAGCAGCGTGAATATGTTTAAAAACAAGGTTGACACATATCTCAGGAGGGCGGGTTATAAGTAGATGAACATTGTTGGACTCTCGATAAGCCAATGGCTTGGATGGCAAATCTTGTTAAATCTTGTTAAAGATTAACATAACGATGACTTCCTCAAACGAAACATCTAGCAACTGGTGATCAAATTGAGTTCGATATTGATCGCAACATGTGTGTGTTCTCGTGTTTCTTATTTGTGACCATACGGATCCCGACCATACTTCTACTTCTACACTCGGTATCGTCCACTTGTCAGGATTTAACGCCAATGATAGTTTAAACTGAGAATGAGATCACCAGCTCTGTGAGTGCACAACAGTTTTTTTTTATTTCCCTTTGTAGGATCTTTTACTTCCCTTGGTATAGACACCAAAAAGAAAGGACTTTTAGTGTCTATTCCAAAAGACACAAGCAATGTGGGGTAAACGGAATTGCCCAAGTTTCGAAAAGGCAGCATGTGGTTTTGAACCCCGGTCCCCTCGGCCAAAAGTCCAACCACACGACCACCATGCCCCACTAAAAACAACCCTGTATAGTGGCTAAATGCTTCCCAGAGAAGTCGCGTTTGTATAGGAATTAACAGTTTGGTGAAGGGGTGAGGCGATAAGCACTGAACAGTTCTATGAACATGCTACCACGCTATATATAAGTATGTCCCTTGACTTTGATTCAGAGGATGTATGTTAGTGCATTCAGAGGATGTGTGTTGGTGCATTCAGAGGATGTTTGTTAGTGCATTCAGAGGATGTCTCTTAGTGCATTCAGAGGATCTCTGAATCCTGTCACTGGAGACATTTTTGAAATACTTATACTCATACTCATAGAAATTATGGTCAAGTACTTGTACTGATGTTCAATGTATTCATATTTTACCAGTACATTAAATGTACATCTGAGTACTTTTTCAATATGATATTGTGAAAATTATTTTACTTCTTATTTTATCAAATCATTAACAACTACAACAATACTGCATATAAATCAAATAAAACATTTTTTATGTTCTTGTGTGCATTTCAACTGAGTTGTATATGTTTTCTAATGCAGGACCATTAAAAACACTTTTATTATGTCAATTCTATTGCAATAACCATGATATTAATTGCAATGTAATATCCCCTGATTTGTAATAATTATTATTGTTACATTTAGTAGATGTGGTTTCATTTTTACTTAGTATTGATTAGTTTTCACAAATTCACACCGTGGATCACTTTTCTGCATATTGAATGCACTGAAGCCACAAAGGCTTCGCTTCAAGAGGCAGCATCGTTTGATTCTTTCCCAGTCAAAAACCCCTAGTTCATATCCATAGTTGTACTAGTGGTGCTCAGACAGTTGCTCACTAGACAAATGCTCACCGGACAATTACTCACCAAGGAAATGAAAAAGCAGACAGTTTAAATTTCATTTAAAAAAAACAGCTCAATTTACGTTTGTGTTCATGTTCTGTCCGTTGAGCAACTGTCAGTTATTCATACTAGTTACCAGTCCAGGCCATCATCCTTGTGTTTGTTATTCATACTAGTTACCAGTCCAGGCCATCATCCTTGTGTTTGTTTAATTAAGCCAGGAAGTCCAGTGTATAGTAAGCCCATAATCGACACTGGCAGGTGCTAATCCACTCTCTCAGCAAACATTAGTTGTGGACTTGTAGTCACTGCCAGCCACAACATGCCTAACAGTGTTCATTGAGTCATATATCATATATTTTAATGGTTATATTTCTTATATCTTGTTATGTTGTGCTATAAAATGTATTTTGAAAAGTATTTTAAATTTAAATACATTTTAACTCATATTTGAATGCACACCTGAATATTTGCATTTGAATGTGAATCCCACCTTTGAATGGTATGCAACCCCCAGTTTGATCCCAAACATAAACAGGTTTTTTTTTAATTTTTCCTCATAAAAAAGTCTGATCAACTCATGAGATATGGAAAGACTGAGGCTAACTGCCGACTGATATGTCAGTTCAGGGCAGGTTCTGTTTGATGGATGTTAATTGCTTGTTTGATTTCCATCCTAAACCAGTTCACCTCATGGCTTGCTATTCCTGCATTCTCCATAGAACACTGATGGCCTGTGCTTCATTTGTGTTCATTGATGGCTGATAGAGACTGGCAGTAAGATAGATGTTCTTTGATTCTTGTGCCTAGTGTTCTCGCAGTCTTCCCAATACCTCCATTGTTGTCTTATATACAGGGTGCACCAACAGTGACCTCAGTCTGTTCATTAGTTTGTGATGTACTGGTATGTCATCATCCTTACTTAATATTGTTACTGATTGTTCTGACAGTTTGTTGAGACACAGGGGAGACCTATGAAGGGTGATCTTTGGCTAGTGTCTGTAGTATTATTATCCTTCTTCTTTTCCATGGGCTGTGTGGCATTGGACATCCAAGATTTGTAGCCCGTTCACTTTCAGTACCATCTTGATGTGATCCAACTCTTTGATCATGTCAAGATGTTCTGCTCTTTGAGTGAGACTCCACAACTCTATATACATCATTATGAATAATTTATAACTCTTCCTATTTAATATTTTACATTCTGTATATCCTCGTTATGTATATTACATTAAATGTTCTTTAAATGTACTTGCTATTTTGTTGAGTACATTTGATCAAGAACAGGTACTGGTCATTTCAAGCCCCTAAATACACGTTCACATACTGAAATAGTGTACTTTAAGTATAAGTACATGACCTGTAAATTTGGATTTTACTGACAACTGAGTCAGTTCTCCCCAGAACTGTGATAATTAGTTTTAAGCATGAGTGATTGCTATATGATTCTTAAAATTTGTACTAGAATTAATCAAAACTCTCTCCCAAAGAGTGGTGTGAGAAATTCCCTAGCCAAGTGCTTTTGGGCCACCTATCCTGCACCTGAATGAGTTAGTCTACCTTAACGTCACATAGTAACTTTTCAACTTGTTATCATTCCATGTTTTTGTTGTTTACAGGTAGAGTTACTGACATCAGACAGAGGTAGCGCAAGAATGGCCTGGAGTGCAACAAGAAACCAGCTACCTTTGATTCATGGTGAGTGAGCCACATTAGAAAGCCAGCAAGCCTTCAAGCGTTCTTGATGAGATCTGTCATACATGAATGTCACAGAGGACTTATCGCAGACAAGTTCAATAAGTTCAAAAGAAAATAAAGTCACCAAAGTCACAGCGAAAACTGATGACAAATAGATGGATATATTTGATGTACCCATTTAACCATTCCTGAGATGATCATGGACTGTGATTAATTTACTAGAACTGATCAAATATACATTGAATGTGGTGGTTGTAGCAATATTAGAAGTAGAAAGCAAGGTATATATAATGTTATATTCATCCCCAAGTGATTTAACATACCAGGTATATATATATATATATATATATATATATATATATATATATATATATATATATATATATATATATATATATATATATATTGTTACTTGCAATGATGATATCAAATTATTATTTATTATGATGCAAATTGTGAATTATTAGCCCCAAAACCAGAATTTACCAATCATTATGTAACTGTCATACAAGTTTTGAACTATGTGTTTTGTAGCTGCCTCGTTGTTTCACCGGTGGCTGCCATGGACCTACTGCTGGGTTGTATTACTTCTGTCCACGGGTAGGTAGATCATACATGATGTGGTGGTGTACTCATAGCAGCTCATACACAGTCTACATGTACACACACAGCATGAGCCCTGCACGACTCTCTTAGGTTCATAATGCAGAAGAATTGCATCAAGGATGATTTCAAAACATTGATGTATAAATGACTCATCCAATCCTCTTCTCTCCCCCTGGAACATAAGGCACCGGCAAATGTCCTCCAGTCAGCACATTTTTGGGCGAGCCAGCCAAGTTTCATCCAGGTCTTCCCAGCCAGCTTCTCTTCTTCAACAGTCCTCCATATACCCAGTGGTCTGCCTCTTTTTTCAGGTGGTGTCCATTTCAGAGCGGAGTGTGGAAGGCTATTTCTGTCTACGTGGAGAACATGGCCAAGTCATCTCCATCTTGTCTGCTTTACCTCATCTATGATGTTGTTGATGCTGATACATTCAGAGACTTCCTTGTTAGTCACTTGTTGTGAATTCTCAGCATTTGTCTGAAGCACCTTCCCTCAAAACTTTGGACTTGGCTCTCTATCTTTTTGTTTCCCCCATGTTTTTCAAGTACACAATAGTATTGACTGGACATTTGTACATTTTATGTTTGGTCTTGGTGTGGAGAGAGTAGTGGATTGTCAGATGTTGAAGGCTTGTGCTGCCATGTCGATCCTTGTGAAGATCTCTTTTTCAATGTTGCTGTCTGCTGAGATGAAGTTACCAAGGTACTTGAAGTTGTTCACCTCCTCTAATACTTTCCCTCTTATAGTGGTCTTTCTTGTGCTGCATGTCTTCAGTCTTGGTCTTCGTTGGGGGTATCTTGATACCAACTGTTTCTGCTGTGTTGTCTACTTTCTAAGTTATTTCTTAGATGCACTTTTCTTGGGAGTGGGAAAAGTGCCAATGTCATCAGCAAAGTCTATCTTCTAGTCATGCAGTGAGCAACTATATATGACTATAAATATCATGTATGGCATTCCATGAAATTGGTTTTATTTTCACCAAAAACATAATTATTAGCATATACAGGTAGTCTTGCGTTATAACAGCTGAATGTAAATAGTATATGATGGTCACAGCTTGAAGGATTAGGACATGTTCACGCATATCCACACCCCAATGTAATTCAAATTGTCATGTACACAGCAGGCAGAGAGGGTTTTACAGTAAACAAGTATCATACATCAGTGTTTCGACATCATCCCTTGATAACATTTTATTTTGAGCTCCTGGCATTGCAGTGCTTTTTCTGATATGAAGTGAATGTTCAAATTGAATATTCACTTTGCTCACAGTAAATTCTGTGTATTATAAACACTTTTTTTAATGGCATGCATACCAATTTAGTACTGTACTGCTAAAGTATGCATTGCATAGCACAATAATATTATTTACAGCGCCTATTTCATTTCTTAGAACTTATGCATATGTTGTATTTCTGTGACAGTTCGTCTGCTGATCAAAAGTCATCTTTATATGGATGTCACCTATTTGGCTTGGTGTAAGCAAGTGTGTTTACACAGGTTGCTTTACCTGGTCAAGAAGTTGTATTTTGTGTGCAAATGTTAATACACCAGTACAGTTACAAACTTTTCCTCTGTATAAACGTTTGATTTGACTGTAATTTTAATACATTTTAAGTAATTTATAACTGTTCTACTTAGGAGTATGTTGTGGTGTTGTGTGGGTGAGGTGAGAACAGATATGTTTGATTGAGACCATGATGACACTGAATTTATGAGCTATTCTTCTATACCCAACCTCTAACATACATTTTGCTTCAGTCAACAGCCATCACACATGTAATGTTCGCCAACACAACTTTGTGGCTGAAGGGTGGCCCAGGCAGTGGAGGTAGTATCATCTCCTCTGGTTACCCTGACTACATCTCCCGCGGCAACTTTTCGCGCATGTTGAGGCCACCCAGCCTGCTCCTCATAGCATGCCCAGAGTGTCGCATCTCCCTTATCTTCAGTGTCATGTCACTCCCATATTGTCAACACGCCGATTCATACTTCACAAAGATTCAACACTATTGCTACAGTTCCGTAGGGTAAGTGCTTTATTAAGGATGATGAGGATTGTAATTTGGATCAAAACTGTTGTGATATGTGGTCAGGGCATATTTCTAAAATGGTGCTTTCAAACAATCTGCAACCACACAGTCACACAGTCAGAGTGCTGTGTAGACATTTGCACACAAAGAGTATCTTTCTGACCCATAAACAACAGCAGATATCTATATAGTCTAACCACTGATCTCTCAGGAGTCTCTAATACCATTTAAACAATACTTGTTTCATAGACATATTTAACCCATTACTGGCCAGGTACAGAAAAACAATGAAAACAAAGTGCATCATCTCATTGTGTTTTTCAAATACATCACCTTAACATATATTGAGCATGACGGAAATTGTCCTTTTTATTCGTGGGATATTATGGCCAACTTAACGTATCTTCAGACTTGCTACATCATATGTATGTAATACAGATTTTGGGGATTTGAGGAGGTATACGGTCATTTCACATTTGTTTCAAATAGAAACATTTTGATAAAATACATATCTTTTTGTGTTTATCACACACGTATAACATGGAATGTGTTTATCACACAAGTATAACATGGAATGTATTGATCACACAAGTATAACATGGAATGTGTTTATCAAACAAGTATAACATGGAATGTGTTGATCACACAAGTATAACATGGAATGACACACTTATAGTGGTCAAATCACAACTACTTTTAATGCTAGGCAGATTTCCAGCAAAACCTAGCAGATTTTGTTTGATATAGGTATATTCCGTAGCTTGACAGATAACAACACTCGATCGGAATAAGAATGCTTTGGCACGGATTTATACAGAATTTAAAAAAACACAGATTTCAGCCAAAAAGTGGCAGGTCTGCATTTTATGCTATATTACCTATACTAAGGAAGATATCAGTGATAGCTTGGATGCTTGCTAGGTGCATTCGGAGAAGCAACAGCGACAAAGGACAATCTTGTTATCCTGTGTGGATAACCTACACCAGGCCTCTCATGCTTAGTGTTCTATACTTAGGGTGGCCTGACACCATGTAAAGTTTCTACACATGAACAGAAATACCAAGGTTTATTTTATGTGAGAGCTGGAACTCACCTTCTGTGAGATATCATAGTAAGAGAAAAATGTAGCAAATCCCATACATTGAACTTGGCTCTCCTCACGTAAAATCAAATCATATTTATTGTAACTCTTTGTAATACATACAAATCAAATCAAGGCAAATCCTATATAATAATGTAAAGATAACAATGGGGGAGAATATTGTATAATGTTATATTCCTAGTATATATTTCAATACATATATCATAGTATTAAACACAAAACAGCATGCAGGTGTAGAAAAACCAATTGTGATTGTGATACATATATTAACATCATTGTGTAATATAATTTGCTTAAGTATACATTTGTAGTTTATTATTGATTAGGAAGTAAACTTGAGTCTTGTTAAAATAATTCCAAATTATAGCACCCTTAATTCTTACAAAACAAAGTCTTATTTCTAAAGTTGCCATGGATATGTGTATTTGTGTAGATATTAGAAGAAAAAAATTTAAGGTAGAAGACCACTGTTGTATTTATACATAAACATTTGTATTGAGTATACATATAGTTGTCTAAATGTTAAGATGTTTAGTAGTTTAAAGATAGTTTTAGTATGAGCTTATCTATTAGCTGAGACACTGCTTTCTTTTGAACCTTTATAATACTTGAACAATATGAGTCAAATGCACCATGCCACACTTCAATACAACATGTCAAATGAGGGAATAAAAACGAATAATATAAGGTGACCAAGCATGGTCTAGTTAATAATATTTTGGCTTTATTGATAATGCCAACACCTTTACAGATTTTACATTTAACTTGGTTAATGTGTTCAGCCCAATTGAGTTTGTTATCAATAGTAACGCCAAATGTTGTAGAGGATACTTGCTTAATTGCATTATCATTAATTTCAAGTTTTGTCGGTTTGATATGTTTTCTGTTGGATGTTCTAAATATCATGTTTTGAGTCTTATCGATGTTTAGAGATAATTTGTTAGCATTTAACCAAGCTACAAGTTTTAGTTCAAGATTCATTTTGTTAGTTATATCATCCAAATGATCACCCTGTATAAACACACTAGTGTCATCAGCAAATAATATAAAAAATGAATATCTGAGACATTAGCAATATCATTGATATATAATAGAAACAGCAATGGCCCCAGTATTGGAACATAGAGGCACTCCACAAGTAATAGAGAGTTTACTGGAGCTAGTGTTATTGTAATACACATATTGACTGCTATTAGATAAGTAACTTTTAATCCAGTCATTGGCTAAGCCATGTATACCATAACGTTGGAGATTTTGACACAGTATCTTATGGTCAACAGTATCGAATGCGTTAGATAAATCTAAGAACACCCCTAGCACAAATTGTTTGTTTTGTAGGGCTTCTGATATTTTGTCTACATTGGTCATTAGTGCCATGCTAGTGGAGTGATTTTTTTTTTAAAACCAAACTGATATTAGTACAGAATGTTATACTTATTAATAAAATTTAACAGCCTGTTATGCATTAGTCTTTCCAATATTTTAGAGAAAGTAAGTAATATTGAAATTGGCCGGTAGGTAGACATTTTTTCCCTTAGCTTTGTAGATAGGTATTACCTTAGCTATTTTTAATTAATCTGGGAATATTCCAGTATTTATAGAGAGATTATATAAATATATTAATGGTTTAATAAAGCTTTTTTATGTTTTTTAATTACTTTACAAGAAATGTCATCCCAGTCAGGGCTAGATATTTTGAGAGAGTTTACTATTGCTGATACCTCATTTTCAGTTACCAGTTCAAGATATATGGTTTTAGTATTGCTGTTTCTCATGTATGACATAGGGTCTGTTTGGTTCTGTGGAATATTTTTGCTAGGTTAGAGCCAACATTTATATAAAACTTATTAAAACTTTTGCTTATTTGTTTTTGTTTGATGTTACAACTTTGCTGATGATGATTTTTTCTGCATTATAGGTTCATGTTTCTTGTTTATGTTGTGATATTGTAATGCATATGCTATAAGTGGCTGAAAGGTCGTCGTTGTGCTAGGGGGCTCAGGTTGATTGGCTAAAGTAGCTTTGATAACCATCTGCTAGTCATGAATCTAAAGTAATCTTTGTTTACATACAACCATGTCTCACCACATAATACTTCATGGTGGCAGTGGTGAAAAAAGGTTTTTAACAAATGCGGCTCAGTAGACCATATGTTTGAATGCAGCAGAAATCGTGAGTAGATGCACATATTAAATACTCGTGTCATGAAGTAGACCTGTTATCGTTCGCTCATTCCGTATTCCCAGTCGGTTGAATCTGCAAACTAATGCTCAATTCAGTTACCGGTATTGTATAGACAAACCAACTTAACTGCAATATGGCAAACTCGAAGTACCCTGCGATGAATTGGGCTGCACATGACGTGGCAGATACTTTCAAGCTTTTCAAGCAGAAACTGTTACTGGTGTGCGAAGATAACGAGGTTACAAACAACGAAAAAATAGCAAGCAAAATCAAGATTGGTCCTGGTGATGAGGGTTTGCGTCGCCTCAATGCATCCAGGTTAACAGACGCTGATCAGAAAGATCCTACAAAGCTGTGGGAGCTATTCGAGACACAACTGAAGGTCGTTGTAAACTTCCGAATACAGTGACTAAGCCTGATGCAGTACCGGCAGAAGGGTGATGAGTCGCTAGATGAATTTGTGATGCGAGCCCGAACACAGGCACAGTTATGTGAATTCACCGAGAAGGAGATGCAAGATCGAATAATTGAGTTAGTTATTGCCGGCACGCGGATGGAAATCTTTTGGCGTGAGCTGCTAGGAAAAGACAAAGACCTAACCTTACACGATGTGCTCACTGAAGGCAGACAACATGATGCAGCTGCTCTCGATACGGATAGACTGAAAAGCCTGCACGAGGGAATTAGGCACTCAGTGGATCATGTTACTACGAGAAAAAAGCATTGCAAAAATTGTGCTCTGTATCACAAATATAGGCAATGCCCTGCGTACAGAGATACCTATAAAGCTTGTGGCCGCAAAGGGCACTGGCAAAAGCAATGCAGACAGACATCTGATGAGAAGAAAGATGGCATCAATCAGAAATGGAGATCTCGGAAGTTCAAGAATCATAAAGTGCATGCCATGAAGGAAAAACGTGATGATACATGTAGCTCCACTGATACAGATGAATTCACAGAAACCTTCAATAATGTCGAGGTGACGCAAGTATCAAACAAGTGCCTCCACTCAGTATCAACCCACGGAGATGCATTCACCACAGTGGACATAAGATGCCTGCAGATGAAGCACACCAAGTCGTTGAGGTTGAAAATAAACACTGGGGCTCAAGGCAACGCACTGCAAATACGTACATTTAAACAAATGTATGGTAACACTGAACCTACGGAAATTGTCACACCCATCGGCCAAACTACACTTACGGCATACTCTGGGGAAAGATTCAAATGTATTGGCAGCATTACACTCGCGTGCAGAAGTGGCCAGTCCAAATGGGTGAATGCAATCTTCTATGTAGTTGATGTCCCTGGTCCCGTCATACTAGGACTGGCGATGTGTGAAGCACTGAAAATGGTCACCATCAACTGCAAGGTAGAAACTGTCATGGCTGCAACTGAAAAGAGATCAATCTCATCAGTCAAAGACCTGCAGAAACTGTACCCGGGGCAGTTCGATACAGTGGGCAAATTCGACGAGCCTGCTAAAATAATTCTCAAACCAGATGCAGAGCCTCACATCGATCGACCTAGGAAATGTAATATTAACCTGAAGCCAAAGATAGAGGAAGAGCTAACAAAGATGGTGGACATAGGCATAATACGAAAGGTCAAGGAACACACTGACTGGTGCTTCAGTATTGTGTACAGCACTAAGAAAGACGGAAGCCTTTGTATAATTTATGTCTGGATCCCAACCGACTCAATGAAGCGATAAAGCGATGTCCACACAAAATACCCACACTGGAGGAGATCAATCTGGCTTTTGTCGGCACCGAGTGGTTCAGTAAATTAGATGCCAAGTCAGGATATTGGAGCATGCAGTTAGATGAACAAAGCCAACTTTTGACAACATTCCGTAGGCCAATAGGTCGATATTGCTACCAGCGATTGCCATTTGGCTTGTGCGTGAGCCAGGACATATTCCAGCAAAGAACGGATGAGATCCTGGAAGGCCTGCATGGATGTGTCGGCATCGCGGGCGATATATGTGTCTTCGGTGCAACACAGGAAGAGCATGATGAACGTCTTGTGGCTCTTCTAGAAGTCGCGAACTCATCTGGACTTGTGTTCAACTCTGCGAAATGCACGATCAAACAGAAGTCAATATCGTTCTTCGGTAACATTTACAGCACAGAAGGTGTTTCTCCTGACCCATCCAAAGTACAAGACATTCACGAGATGCCAGTGCAACAAGATAAGGAAGGCCTGCAGCGTTTCCTGGGTCTGATGACATACATGGGGTGCTTCATTCGTAACCTGAGTCAACGTGCATTGATCTTACGTGATCTACTGAAAAAGGATGTCCCTTTTGAGTGGGCTGAAGACCATCAAGTGGTTTTCAATGAACTGAAGGTCGCCATCACACATGAGGCACGCATGGTCTACTATGATGTGAAGAAGCCAATAACCTTAGAAGTAGATGCATCGATGAAGGGGCTAGGTGCGGCGTTAGTTCAAAAGGAGAAACCAGTAGCATTTGCGTCAAAAACCCTCACAAAAACACAGACAAACTACAGCAATATCGAAAGAGAAATGCTTGCTCTAGTCCATGGTGTTGAGAGGTTCCACTCATATCTGTATGGAAGGTCATTTACCGTCACAACAGACCACAAACCTCTGGAAATGATATGTAGTAAACCAATTGCGTCGGCACCACCTCGTCTCCAGAGGATGTTAGTCAAAATCCAGGGATACGACTACAGCGTGAAGTATCGCCCAGGCAAGGAGATGCTAGGGTCGGACGCATTGTCATGACTGCCTAATCCAATGAACACAGCAAAAGTAGAATTGGACATGAGGGTGGATGAAGTGTCGTTCAATCTGATCAATTTCAGCCAAAAAAACAACAAACGTTACGAGACGAGACACGCAACTGTCCGATGTTGTCTGCATTATCAGAATTCATCTTCCGGAGAAGATGCGAGATCTACCGCGTGAGTTACGTTCGTTCTGGTCATACCGAGATGAACTTGGTATTGAGGATGACGTCATTTTCAAGGGAAAACAAGTGTTGATTCCAGAATGCATGCATCCAGATATCCTTCAACAGCTGCATCAAGGCATCAAAGAGACAAGAATGCTGGCACGTGAATCTGTTTATTGGCAAAAAATCAATGAAGACATCGAGAAACTAACGAAACATTGTGTAGCCTGTCAGGAGCTACAAGACCAGAACAGCAAAGAATCGATGATTATGACTGAAGTCCTGCCTGAAGCATGGAAAGTTCTAGGAACAGACTTCATTGTCAAAGGAAGGACATTTATCATCCTATCAGACTACTATTCGAAGTACCTGGTTGTAAAACAGTTGCAAGCGCCAGTTACTTCCACCGCAGTCACAGATGTGATTGAGGATGCATGCGCAATGTTTGGTTGCCCCGATCAAATTAGATCAGATAACGGCCCACAATATGCAGGACAACATTTCCGGAACTTCTGCAGATGATGGGGCATTCAGCATGTGATGTCTTCCCGTCATTATGCACAATCAAATGGCTTCTCAGAAAGGCAGGTCAATCATAAAAAAATGCATCAAGACGTCCGATTCATGTCAGAGTGACACCAATCGATGCAAAACTACCATCACCTGCTCAAACCCTAATGCGGCGACAAATTACAACTTGTCTTTCCTCACACCTATATGATCTCCAGGACGAAAGTATAAAGGCGAGTCTTGAAGAGCGCAGCGAGACCATGAAAAGGCACTATGACCGCAATGTGAGGGAAGATGATCTATCGCCCTTGCATCCAGGGCGTAATGTCAGAGTACTTGACAAGCCATCAAAGACGTGGTATCAAGGCACTGTAACGCAAAGGTGTGAAGAACCGCGGTCATACATCATCACGACGCCAGGTGGCAGCAACGTACGTCGCAACAGACGTCACTTGCGCAAAACCATTGAGATGACTGGAAACATATCTGATGGTGCTCTCTGCGATAACATGCTGCCACGCAGTGATACAGCTACTTCAACAGCAGGCAGAATAGACGACAGCTCCGCAGAGAATAAGGAGGGAGAAGGAGTCCTGTGTGAAGAATCAAAGTCGCAAGAAGAAACTCGTATGACGAGATCAGGTCGTGTAGTGAACGTCAGGTATCAAGAGTAGTCAGTTAGACCACCTGCCAGCCAGAGGGCAGAATAACCCCTTCAGGTGATTGAGGTGCGGTCGTCTACCCGTATCCTCAGTATAGGCTAAGATTATTATTAAGAATAGTTAGAAATTAGCCAGACTTGTAATTGTAATTACTTAGACCACCTACCAGCCATAGGGCAGAATAAACCCTTTGGGTGGTCAAGGTGCGGTCGTCTATCCGTATCCTCATTGTAACAATAGCCAGTTAGAATTTAGTCAGATTACCGGTACCTGTTAACCAAGACACTTTTGTACAGCCGAAGTGTAGGCTAATATTGACTCCATGATCGAGGCATGACAGGTGAATGGACATTCTATAATGCTTTACACCATCCACGAACATTCTATGAACTGTTTGTCATGCCTGTCTAGTTAAGTAGTTCTGTTTACTGTTGTTAGATGTTCATATTAATGTTAGCGTTTGTTCTTAGCTTTACTATAACGAGGGGGATGTAGTGATATTGTAATGCATATGCTATAAGCGTCTGGAAGGTCGTCGTTGTGCTAGGGGGCTCAGGTTGGTTGGCTAAAGTAGCTTTGATAACCATGTGCTACTCATGAGCCTAAAGTAATAAAATCCTTGTTTACATACAACCATGTCTCACCACATAATACTTCAGTTTATTATTTCCTTTAACAGGCACCAAGATTTTTTAAGGTTATGCTTATTTCCTTCAAAGAGAGTTGTATAATGTTCACGTTCAGATTTCCTTAGTAAGCCATTCAACTTACTTTTGTATACTTTATATTTAGTTTCATTATATCTTGTGTTTTGTCTTACATATTTGATATAGAGTCTATTCTTCTCTGTTAGTGAGTTTTTTTAGCCCATATGTTAGCCATGGTTTCTTATTCTTGTAGTTAAGTTTGATTATTTTTTATGGGAAAGCAGTCATTGTATTCTGGCAGTAGTGACTTATAGAATACTGAGTAGGCTGTTTGACAATTATTTGTGTATGTCATAATGTCCCAGTCAAGATTTTGCATGTTATTATAAAATTTATCTATGTTTGCCTGGGAAAGTTTCTGTTTGTTGTGTATTTAAGATAGTTGGTTAATTTGCAATTATTATCAATGAGAGATATTGGGAAGTGATCAGATATATCTATATACATAATGCCCTGGAACATGTTTTATGGTTATTTGTAAAAAAATTATCAATTAATGTTGCCAATTGATTAGTTACTCGTGTTGGTTTATTTATTAATGGAATATAAGAGTGTAAAAGCATCAGGTTTAACAAATTTTTGGTGCATGTACTTCATGGTTAAACAGATTAATGTTAAGGTCAACCATAATGTAACATAATTTGTTTTCATTGTTGAGAATATCAAGTATATTAGACATTTCATCAATACATTTTTTATATCATTGTTTGGCAGTCTGTATATGACACCAACTATAATATCTTTACCATATGCAATACTATCTTTATGAATCTCTGTAAAATTACATTCTATGTAATCTTTTAATTTAGTAATGTCTAATCTAGTGTGATATACAATATTGTCTTTAATATAGAGTGCAACACCACCACCTACTTTAGTATGCCTATAAATATGGCCTGCTTTGTATCCTGGTAAATCACAACTGTTGACATTGTAGTCTTAACACCATGTTTTACTAATACCAATAACCGAAAAATTATGATTTAGTACATGGAGATACTGATCTAATTCATGTAGATGTTTGCTAATACTTCCAATATTAATGTGTAGTAATGAAAACATTTTTGTTCATTGGTGACAGTTGAGAACATTTGTTAATAAAAAGGTCTTCAACAAAATAGTCACAGTTATTTTGTATGGCTGAGTACACTTTATTAAAATATTGTAAATCCGGATCATTATTGTACATAGGCAAACTATGGCTATTATTATTCAAATCAAAAGGACTAAGTAACTTATTTTGTAAATCATAAAACGATATATTCATAGCATCAAACCAGTCATCAGAGATGGCATTGAGGAAATCATGGTCATTTTTGAAATGATTAAATGGTAGAATAGACGAAATGCATTTAATGCAGTGCCAATTGGTAATTAGCTCCACATCATTACTTTGCATATAAGGTAAACAGTTAGTATGATATACACAAGAACAAATGATACAAGTTAAGTATGCTTAATAACATACTTTTTACATATACAAAACTGTTTTGGAGTCATTTAAATATGTTTGAATAAACATCTATATAATATAAACACTATATGGTCGTGAAATGTGGTCCAGGTGCTTCCTTTAATTATATAAATAGCATAACACATTCAGAATTAATGCTGTTATCTCATGAATCAAAGTAAACTAGATGTCCTATATATATATAGGATGCCGGGATTAAATGCGTTAAATGTTAATGAAGTTTCAACAGCAGTTTAATGGTTTTGTTAAAACTCCCTAAGTAGAGTGCCATGAGTTTGCACACCAGGAACCGCTATAAATGAAGTTGGCCTAAGTCGTCATCTGATGTTCCTTGTGTCTCTTTATAAACCTGTTGAACTGCACTTTGGCAGATTCATCAGTGTACAGGAATATGTGTCTATTAACAAGAAACACAGCCATATTTCAAAATAGGTGTGCAACGTTCATTCCCAGCATGGGACATGCATCTGGAAAAGCACTGCAAACTGGTGCTATATTATGTTTTATTTTCTGGATAGTGATAAATTGGCAATATGAATATGACACATATTGTATGAATGTCAGTTGGTATGTGCATAAACTGTACTATTATGGCAGAAAACTATTGTCCAATTCTCAGATGTCCCAACTGTCTTGTTCTCGAAGGACCAACAAAGATACAGTATTGTGAATGTTCAGTGTACACATTAATTCAGTCATTGTGCAAACCATGTATCACCAAGCAAACACAAGGTATCACTGGGCAAACACAAGGTATCGCTAGGCAAACACAAGGTATCACCAGACAATAACAAGGTATCACCAGACAAACACAAGTTATCACTTCACACAACTCACTGTTGTTCACTACCAGTACTTGACCATTTACTGCAAACAACTCACTGCTGATCAATGCCAACATTTGACTATTTACTTCAGGTCACTGCCGACACTTGACTGTTAACTGCATACAACTCACTGCTGGTCATTGCCAACACTTAATCAGTAACTTCACACAACTCACTGCTGGTCATTGCTGGCCATTGCTGACACTTGACCATTAACTTGACACAACTCACTGCTGGTCACTGCGGACACTTGACCGTTAACTTGACATAACTCACTGCTGGTCACTGCCGACATTTGATCGCTAAATTCATAAAACTCACTGCTGTACACCAGTGGACCCTTGCACTGTGCAGTACACCAGTGGACCCTTGCACTGTGCATTACACCAGTGGACCCTTGCATTGTGTGTTACACCAGTGGACCCTTGCACTGTGCAGGGTCAGTGGACCCTTGCACTGTGCAGTACACCAGTGGACCCTTGCATTGTGTGTTACACCAGTATACCCTTGCACTGTACAGTACACTAGTGGACCCTTGCACTGTGGACCCTTGTTCTGTGGAATATCAGTGGACCCTTGCACTGTGCAATACACCAGTGGGTCCCTGCACTGTGCAGCACACCAGTTGGTCCCTGCACTGTGCAGCACACCAGTGGGTCCCTGCACTGTGCAGCACACCAGTGGGTCCTTGCTCTGTGTGGTACACCAGTGGTTCTTGCTCTGCGTGGTACACCAGTGGGTCCTTGCTCTGTGTGGTACGCCAGTGGGTTCTTGCTCTGTGTGGCACACCAGTTGGTCCTTGCTCTGTGTGGCACACCAGTGGGTCCCTGCACTGTGTGGCACACCAGTGGCTCCTTGCTCTGTGTGGTACACCAGTGGCTCCTTGCTCTGTGTGGTACACCAGTGGCTCCTTGCTCTGTGTGGTACACCAGTGGGTCCTTGTTCTGTGTGGTACACCAGTGGGTGACCAATTAGGCAAAGTTTGTTTCCATGTACTATATTTTAGAATATTTGTTGTTGGTGTTGTTTTTAATATAATGAATATATATTTTAATATATATATTTTTTATGTAATTAATAATATTTTAATGTTAGTTATGATTCCATGTATATAAAGCATCTCAGAACAATCTTAATTCATCAGGCACTATATAAATACTTATTATTATTAAGTTAATTTTATGGTTTCTATTCAACCAGGACAATTGTCCAGTACATTTTCATTGTATATATACCTCACTGTCATTGTGTATATACCTCACTGTCATTGTATATATACCTCACTGTCATTGTATATATACCTCACTGTCATTGTGTATTATCTCTCCAGCTAAAACAAGCACATCAGATGAAAAATACAATGGCAGCTTGCAGAGCCCCAACTATCCTGGGCCATATGCCTTGAATGGAGACGTCTACACTTACACAATTTATAGTCCTGGCAAATACATTCGTCTGAAGTTTGATGGCTATGACCTGTCAGGACAGAGCACCATCCAGGTAGGCAGTTGTGCACTCGTAGACATGGCCTTTACATTATATGCTACTCAACAAGATCACATGGATGGGCCAGCACGTACATTTCATCACACATTTCATTTCGTTAATTGATGGCATAGGTGTCAACATCTGTCAACATCTGTCAACATCTGTCAATACACTTGTCAACATCTGTCAACACAGGTGTCAGTATCTGTGAACACATGTGTCAACACAGGTGTCAATATCTGTCAACACAGGTGTCAACATATGCTCATGGAAAAGCATGAGAATTTTCATGGAAAGTGGGAAACAACCTCCTCTACTCACTCACTTTTGTCGGGTTTGACAGATTTTCATCACTTTTTATTTAATGTTTTATTTTACAGTTTTGATGTGTGTCATTCTAATTCGTAGTGAGCGTATGTGCAAGAAAATGTGAAATCACTTCAGTCCAAAGAAATGAAAATATATTGATTTGACCATGACTTTTTTTTGTATCTCAAAATAAAAAAACAGGATTTTTTTTAGAAGCAGAAAAGTGGGACCAAGGAAAAAAAGCAGTATTTCCCACCCAAACAACCAATGTTGACACCTGACACATGCAATGGGCAGTCATATCTGTGATATAAAGGTTGCCTCATTATGTACAATTTCGATTAGTTTTAATAATAATTACAACGGGGTGATTTATTTTGCAAAGTTAGATCCATTCTTTTAAAACTTATAATCTTTAGGTAATTTTTACACTGATAAAAATAATGTTCTTGTTTAAAAAAAAAACTTAAAACAAGAAAATTTTTCTAGGGAGTCATGTAAGAAAATCATTTTCATGATTTAAGAAATTTTTCGTAAGAAAAATTTTCTTGGCTAAGAAAATAGTTTCTAAAATCAAGAAAAGACTATAGAAATATTATCTTTTTTTATCCTAGAAAATTTTTCTTATCTAAGAAATATTTTTTCTTAAATAAGAAAAGCATTTCATTAAAGAAAAAAGCAAGAAAATGTTTCTTAAATTATTTTCTAGGGAGCCACACAAAATTTGTAAATCAAGAAATGTTTTCTTAAATTTAATAAGAAATTTTTTCTTTTAGTCATTTCTGATGTTTCACATTACTAAGATTATTTTTTTAAAACCCAAAAAACCTTCTGAAAGACTGTTTCTTTGAATAAGAAAAATTTTGTTATCTACATATTTTTCTTATAAAAAGTCATATCAGCAATAATTTCTGAAAAAACACAATTTTCTTACCCCAAAATGTAAATTGCAATGAAGAGTCATCAAGGAATCAAGGAATATACAACCTGAAATGACAAAAGGGAGCAAGTGATATGTTTACCATCACAATGATGGAACTTTCACAATGATGGGACCAAAAGCCATATTTTAACATGATAAAACTTTTTAGATGGCAGATTTTCTACAGATGATATGGCATAAAGGAGCCAGTGACAATGGAATTGTGTTTATTATGAGAAAAGGGGGTAAGTGTGTGACCAATAGCAGCTCTCATACCCAGTATGAGAGTTGCTATTGCTATCTATGTCAAATCAACCAGTTTTCAGGAAATTAAAAAAGGTGATGTTTCAGAATGTCCTAACATTTTAACCAATTAACAAATAGTTATATCTGAGCAACTTTGCAGAAAAACTAAGCTAAAGGATAAACACACCCGTTATTGGGATATATTTTCAGGTGACTACAGAGCTTAAATTTGTTGAATGTCTAGATATATTCATACAGCTATGCATCACTCAATTAAAAAATTATAATGAAAAGGATAATGTATGTAAGAGTGTAAAAAAATAAAAATTTTATTTCTGAGAGTGATTTTAGCAGTCTGTATTTTATTGTTATTTTTATAGTACAAGTTCTAAAGTGCTACTGTATACTGTCAGGAATGCTTGCAATGACTTCTTAGTTCATTAGGAATGTAGTTACTATATCTTCAGAAAAATTCAGCCTTAAACTCGATATTTTACGAATTTCAACTTTCAGAATGAGAATGTGGGACAAGTCTTATGATCACTGTATTTGCACTGTGCACAATCCTTTATCAGGTGTCTCATTCAGTTTATACTGCAACTGAAATATCATTGTTCTGTCTAATTATCTTTTCTCCCAAATTGCCGAGTGACAAAGTTATGAAATTATTACGAATTATTTCGACACAACAAATAGCAACAGCTGTACCTTATTGACACAAAAACTGAAAAAGGTCACATGGCCATACTTTGAGCATTGCCAAATAAAAAAGATCAAAGCATTACTTAATTCATAAAATGTAAATTGATTATGATAACTTGTCACATGATTCTGTCATAAGACCTGCCTCATTGCTTCTCAAGGGGAGTTATTCAAGGGTGATTTGATTGCACTTGCTGCTTTATGTCACTACGTTTTTCTGTGTCAATAACTTAACTCACCAAAAAACGAATGTCACAAAAAGTAGTAATAATTTTTATAAATACACTTCATCAAATAGTCCAAAGAATGGTATACAATTACTGTGCTGTAATATGCACAAGAGAGCAAACCAAAATATATGTTTTGTCCAATATTTAAAAAACCATTGTCACTTGCTCCCTTTTGTCATTTCATGGCAATGCAAGATCACAGATTTAAAAACCAAATGCACACACACACACACAGATGCATGCACACACACACGCACGCATGCACGCACGCACGCACGCACGCACGCACGCACGCACGCACGCACGCACGCACGCACACACACACACACACACACACACACACACACACACACACACACATTACAGCAGTTGTACCTCTACAGAATGGTGGCCTTATAAGAGGGGACTACTGGCACAGTAAAGTACAAACACACACATTACAGCCCTTGTATCTCTACAGAATGGGTGGCCTTATAAGAGGGGACTACTGGCACAGTAAAGTACAAACACACACATTACTGCCCTTGTACCTCTACAGAATGGTGGCCTTATAAGAGGGGACTACTGGCACAGTAAAGTACAAACACACACATTACAGCCCTTGCACCTCTACAGAATGGGTGGCCTTATAAGAGGGGACTACTGGCACAGTAAAGTACAAACACACACATTACAGCCCTTGTACCTCTACAGAATGGGTGGCCTTATAAGAGGGGACTACTGGCACAGTAAAGTACAAACACACACATTACAGCCCTTGCACCTCTACAGAATGGGTGGCCTTATAAGAGGGGACTACTGGCACAGTAAAGTACAAACACACACATTACAGCCCTTGTACCTCTACAGAATGGGTGGCCTTATAAGAGGGGACTACTGGCACAGTAAAGTACAAACAAATGCAAAACTAAATTGCCATAGTAAAAATAAGTTGGAATTTGAAAAATATTTTAATTGTGTACAATTTCACACATCAAAGAAGGACCAATACATTGCCAGAAGATACAATTAGAGAACTTCCTAGTATGTGAAAGCCAAGGATTTCATCCATAGATTTATTTTATTACAAATTAGCTTTCATGAAGGTTAAAACAATCAGAATGATGACACGTTAATGTGTATTTTCATATCTATTCATGATCAAGTTGAAAGTACTGAATATAATAACAAATGCAAACTGCCATTTTTCAAACAGCCCGGCTGCTACACACATTCGAAAATGTACTCACTGTGTTTATTGCATGGCCAGGCCACATGTCAAATTGCTGTAAAAGAATATGCCTGGACAACATTCTTACCTTTTGTCTTATGGAATGAACAGGGTACAAGTCAAACCATCCAGAGGTCTTCTTTATTATGTATTTCCTACTACTTGTATAAGCAGCATGGCTTCTACTACCACCCTGGTACTGGATTATCCAGATGTGGAAACTAACTGGTGACCCTCACACAACCCTCATTAGCAGACCCTTAATGAAACCACTGGGGCATATTACTGGGTTCACTGTATGTGTGTCACAAGTGTTATGTCATGGGAGACTGACTTAAATCACATGTCAGGCGTACATTTATAGAGCACACACATTGTCGATGTTTTAAAATCAAAATCTGCTGAACAAAGATTACACTTAATACATTTTTATTTCATGGGTTGTTGATTCCTGTAAAGTATGATTTGATCAGATATTTTGCATCGTATCCTAGCTCTAGAAGTGTAACACTAGTCTTGTCCATCAGAAATAATTAATGCAATAGAACCAACATATCTTTTACTCCAAGAAAACCTATGTTGGACATTTCACTAATATTGTTATCTGATAATATATAAAAAATATTTGAGTAATGTTACAAATAAATATTATTTGCATTTGTTAACAAAAGCAAATACATTTAAATGCACATTTTGGATGGTATGCAGTAGCCATGCACATTCAAATGCAGTCGTTACATTTTCAGTGCATTTGATTGCATACCACAAACATTTACATTAAAATTTTTCTATTCGTACAATAGCTAAACAAAATTATCCGGACTGAATAGAGAGCATGTATTTGAATGCAACCCACAAACATTTTATATTTCAAATGCCCAAAATTATCATTAATAAATTCATCATTAATACAATCGACATTTACATTGTATGAATTGTAAATACAGCTGCAAAACATGCTCTTTGTCAGACTTTGAAAAAGTGCCCTGTAGTTAGCAGAATCCTCAGCAGATTTTAGAATCATTGTCTGACGTGTGTATCCACTTTCTAAGTAAGACCATGGTGCATATAGTTGTATTACACTGTACAATGCTTTTTATACTGAATTTCAGGGGCCTGGACATACCATTGAAAGATGAAAAGTGGCCAAAAGCATAAGCTTAGAGCAACTTTGCACTAAAAAGCGAGATAAAAAACAAGGATGGGTCAATAAAAAATATGTACAACAAAAGAAAGAAAAAAACCATGATTTATCTGGTGGTCATGGTAACCAAGAAATATTATATTAGAACATGTAGCTTTGCTAATATAATTATGATGCATATATCATGCATAAACATTTGTATGTGAATGTGATCCTGGAAAATGGCATTTGCATTGACATACATTTGATAACAAGTCTGTTTTAAAGTTGAATTATAGTCACTGGCAGTCTTAAAGTGTAGTGTCACACAGTTGACAAGTCAGACATTGTCCATCAATAAATCAAAATAATTGATGTTCAAGCCAATAAATTAACATATAACAACATGTTAGCAATAGTGCAGCCCCTCTATGGTGAATTACGTTCACCCAATCTGTATATATGTACAGAAAAAACTAGCAGCCGCGCAGACAAAAATGGAGAGGAGTATTCTTAATATAACATACCATGACAGAAAGACAAACACCTGGGTGAGAGCAAAGACAGGAGTCACAGACGTGATAAAAACAACCAGAAGAATGAAGTGGTCTTGGGCAGGACACATCAGCCGACTCAAAGATGACAGATGGACAAAGCGCATTACCACCTGGAAACCATACGGAAGGAAGAGATTATGAGGAAGACCAGCAAAAAGATGGAGAGAAGATTTGGATGAGTATTGGAATGAAACCACCTGGCAGAGAACAGCACAAGATAGGCAAACTTGGAAACAACATGCTGAGGCATTCGCCCAACCACGGGACAATACGGCTGATATATAGAATAGAATCTGTATATGTCACACTAACACACCTCTGCTGTTGACATAGCATTATGTGGCATATTTCATCTTATTATTTTGCCAAGATTGTTTCCTTTATCTATATGCATAAAAATATTAATTTGTGGATGGAAAGACAATATTAATGTGCACAAATTTAAAACAAAATCTAGTTTAAAGAATATTTATTTAACATTTATTTCTTCAGTAAGAATTTTTTCTTAAAGGTGTATCCTCAAGTCTCATTTTAAAGTAATTTTGCAAAAAACTAAACCTACCTAGTATCTACTGCAACATTCTATCTCAACTTTATAGTTTTTGTGAAATCATCAGTCAAACTATTAAATTACTTAATGATTGTTGAAGCATTAAGTGAAGTGAAAATCAAAATACTGAAAAATCATGATTTTTATCCTTGGTGAAATTTCGTAACTTTGTCGTGTGATCTGCAAGAGGATGGAAGTCACGCCCATGATTGGCATTGACTCGCACAGTATTTACCCTTTTGGATATCCACTGTTTTGATCCTTACCAGATACAGCAACTGAAGTCAATTCTTTCGATGATTATTAAACAGACTGCGCACATTATTTAAGCTAGTCACACACTACACATCTGGACATTAATTAGCTGGATTCGCATTGAGTTGAACCATTTGAAGAAGCAGCTTTAACTCAAGATAAACTTCTTGCATTAAAAATATTTATTTTAAATGTTTTTCTTGAGTAAGAACATGTTTTCTTAATTAAAAAAAATTCTAGCATTAAGAATATTGATCTAAAATCTTTTTTCAGTAAGAAGTATCTTCTCCATTCAAAAAAATTTACTTATTCTGTCGCATATCTGGAACTTGGTAACAAAATGTTCTACACATTTTCTTAATTAAAGAAAATTATTTTTGGCAGTGTAGGTAATCAAGGTAGATACTTCAAGCCATTGGTGGTACCTCATTTGGTCAGTTTTATACAATTAACATGTTAATGAGTTATTCCTAGGCATCTAATGAGATACCTGCCAGGTAGGCATGGTATTCTCTCAGTAGTGCTGTTTTCTTGCATATATTTCTTTAAATCCCACTTGTAGAAACAAGTGCACATCTCCCATGTTAATGTTGTGAAATTGGAGCACACTTTGTGGTGTCATTTGTTCTTGTACCAAGAAAATTGATACATGCTTTCTTTTTTAACTGCATGTTTGGTTTCTAATTTCTGTAGAATGTTGGACTCTCAATGGTGAGAGGTAGACGGTTCTAATGCACTTAAGCTTAGGCAGTTTAGTTTACCCCTTATTGCCTCAGTTCACTCAGCTGTATGAGTGGCTGGAAGACAGTGGAAGACAATGGTATAGACATCTTTCACACAGCAATTCCAGCATGGCTGGATGTGCCCTAAGCAATCACTGTTGGGGAACATATTGAACACTTTATTTTTGCTTTGTCTCAGAAAATGAGGATGCAAATTTATTTATTGTTTAATATTGCATATTGAAAATGGAAGTTTTTCATTTTAATCATGTTTCTTATTGCTATGGAAAAGAAAAAGATGGTACATACTCTAACCTTAATACAAATTTTGCAATATTACTAAAGTCCATTAAAGGTGATGTTCTATATAAGCACATTACTTTTTTAATAATACATTTTATGGCTGATCATTGAATTTGTTTATTTTCATACAGATTTATTACATTGATAAGAAAGGCGCTAGGGAAAGTTTCACCCAAGGTGGCGCAGAGCCTAGAATAGCTGTTGCTCTATCATATGAATATCTCAAAGTGATATTCACTGCTGAGAATAGGACGAATAACCAAGTTCCATATCTTGGGTTTCATGCACGCTATGAATACACTGCAGGTGAGTTTTACTTGGCATTTGTCAAATACTAGAAATAATAATAGTACAAGCTTGGAATATGTAATTGGTCTTTTGATTAATAACAGTGTTCAACATTAAGGCCTTTGTATCGGTGGCTGCTGATTCAAAATGTTTTGGGCTGATTCAGTTTGTCACAAGTTGTTGGCCTCACTCCGCAGATTCAGTTTGTCACAAGTTGTTGGCCTCACTCCGCGGATTCAGTTTGTCACAAGTTGTTGGCCTCACTCCGCGGATTCAGTTTGCCACAAGTTGTTGGCCTCACTCCGCAGATTCAGTTTGCCAATGCACAAGTTGTTGGCCTCACTCCGCGGATTCAGTTTGCCACAAGTTGTTGGCCTCACTCCGCGGATTCAGTTTGCCACAAGTTGTTGGCCTCACTCCGCGGATTCAGTTTGCCAATGCACAAGTTGTTGGCCTCACTCCGCGGATTCAGTTTGCCACAAGTTGTTGGCCTCACTCCGCGGATTCAGTTTGCCAATGCACAAGTTGTTGGTCTCACTCCGCGGATTCAGTTTGCCAATGCACAAGTTGTTGGCCTCACTCCACGGATTCAGTTTGCCAGTGCACAAGTTGTTGGCCTCACTCCGCGGATTCAGTTTGTCACAAGTTGTTGGCCTCACTCCGCGGATTCAGTTTGTCACAAGTTGTTGGCCTCACTCCACGGATTCAGTTTGTCACAAGTTGTTGGCCTCACTCCGCGGATTCAGTTTGCCACAAGTTGTTGGCCTCACTCCGCGGATTCAGTTTGCCAATGCACAAGTTGTTGGTCTCACTCCGCGGATTCAGTTTGCCAATGCACAAGTTGTTGGCCTCACTCCACGGATTCAGTTTGCCAGTGCACAAGTTGTTGGCCTCACTCCGCGGATTCAGTTTGTCACAAGTTGTTGGCCTCACTCCGCGGATTCAGTTTGTCACAAGTTGTTGGCCTCACTCCGCGGATTCAGTTTGCCAATGCACAAGTTTTTGGCCTCACTCCGCGGATTCAGTTTGCCACAAGTTGTTGGCCTCACTCTGCAGATTCAATTTGCCAATGCACAAGTTGTTGGCCTCACTCCGCGGATTCAGTTTGCCACAAGTTGTTGGCCTCACTCCGCGGATTCAGTTTGCCACAAGTTGTTGGCCTCACTCCGCGGATTCAGTTTACCAATGCAGAAGTTGTTGGCCTCACTCCACGGATTCAGTTTGTCACAAGTTGTTGGCCTCACTCCGCGGATTCAGTTTGCCAATGCACAAGTTGTTGGTCTCACTCCGCTGATTCAGTTTGCCACAAGTTGTTGGCCTCACTCTGTGGATTCAGTTTGTCACAAGTTGTTGGCCTCACTCCGCGGATTCAGTTTGTCACAAGTTGTTGGCCTCACTCCGCGGATTCAGTTTGCCAATGCACAAGTTTTTGGCCTCACTCCGCGGATTCAGTTTGCCACAAGTTGTTGACCTCACTCTGCGGATTCAATTTGCCAATGCACAAGTTGTTGGCCTCACTCCGCGGATTCAGTTTGCCACAAGTTGTTGGCCTCACTCTGCGGATTCAGTTTGCCACATGTTGTTGGCCTCACTCCGCGGATTCAGTTTACCAATGCACAAGTTGTTGGCCTCACTCCGCTGATTCAGTTTGCCACAAGTTGTTGGCCTCACTCCGCGGATTCAGTTTGCCAATGCACAAGTTGTTGGCCTCACTCCGCGGATTCAGTTTGCCACAAGTTGTTGGCCTCACTCCGCTGATTCAGTTTGCCACAAGTTGTTGGCCTCACTCCGCGGATTCAGTTTGCCAATGCACAAGTTGTTGGCCTCACTCCGCGGATTCAGTTTGCCACAAGTTGTTGGCCTCACTCCGCGGATTCAGTTTGCCACAAGTTGTTGGCCTCACTCCGCGGATTCAGTTTGCCAATGCACAAGTTGTTGGCCTCACTCCGCGGATTCAGTTTGCCACAAGTTGTTGGCCTCACTCCGCGGATTCAGTTTGCCAATGCACAAGTTGTTGGCCTCACTCCGCGGATTCAGTTTGCCAGTGCACAAGTTGTTGGCCTCACTCCGCGGATTCAGTTTGTCACAAGTTGTTGGCCTCACTCCGCGGATTCAGTTTGTCACAAGTTGTTGGCCTCACTCCGCGGATTCAGTTTGCCAATGCACAAGTTTTTGGCCTCACTCCGCGGATTCAGTTTGCCACAAGTTGTTGGCCTCACTCTGCGGATTCAATTTGCCAATGCACAAGTTGTTGGCCTCACTCCGCGGATTCAGTTTGCCACAAGTTGTTGGCCTCACTCTGCGGATTCAGTTTGCCACATGTTGTTGGCCTCACTCCGCGGATTCAGTTTACCAATGCACAAGTTGTTGGCCTCACTCCGCGGATTCAGTTTGCCACAAGTTGTTGGCCTCACTCCGCGGATTCAGTTTGCCACAAGTTGTTGGCCTCACTCCGCGGATTCAGTTTGCCAATGCACAAGTTGTTGGCCTCACTCCGCGGATTCAGTTTGCCACAAGTTGTTGGCCTCACTCCGCGGATTCAGTTTGCCACAAGTTGTTGGCCTCACTCCGCGGATTCAGTTTGCCAATGCACAAGTTGTTGGCCTTACTCCGCGGATTCAGTTTGCCACAAGTTGTTGGCCTCACTCCGCGGATTCAGTTTGCCACAAGTTGTTGGCCTCACTCCGCGGATTCAGTTTGCCACAAGTTGTTGGCCTCACTCCGCGGATTCAGTTTGCCACAAGTTGTTGGCCTCACTCCGCGGATTCAGTTTGCCACAAGTTGTTGGCCTCACTCTGCGGATTCAATTTGCCAATGCACAAGTTGTTGGCCTCACTCCGCGGATTCAGTTTGCCACAAGTTGTTGGCCTCACTCTGCGGATTCAGTTTGCCACATGTTGTTGGCCTCACTCCGCGGATTCAGTTTACCAATGCACAAGTTGTTGGCCTCACTCCGCGGATTCAGTTTGCCAATGCACAAGTTGTTGGCCTCACTCCGCGGATTCAGTTTGCCAATGCACAAGTTTTTGGCCTCACTCCGCGGATTCAGTTTGCCACAAGTTGTTGGCCTCACTCTGCGGATTCAATTTGCCAATGCACAAGTTGTTGGCCTCACTCCGCTGGATTCAGTTTGCCACAAGTTGTTGGCCTCACTCGCATGGATTCAGTTTACCAATGCACAAGTTGTTGGCCTCACTCGCAGGATTCAGTTTTGCCAATGCACAAGTTGTTGGCCTCACTCCGCGGATTCAGTTTGCCACAAGTTGTTGGCCTCACTCCGCTGGATTCAGTTTGCCACAAGTTGTTGGCCTCACTCCGCTGGATTCAGTTTGCCAATGCACAAGTTGTTGGCCTCACTCCGCTGGATTCAGTTTGCCACAAGTTGTTGGCCGATTCAGTGCACGTTGTTGCTCACTTGGATTCAGTTTGCCAATGCACAAGTTGTTGGCCTCACTCGCGGATTCAGTTTGCCAGTGCACAAGTTGTTGGCCTCACTCCGCTGGATTCAGTTTGTCACAAGTTGTTGGCCTCACTCCGCTGGATTCAGTTTGTCACAAGTTGTTGGCCTCACTCGCTGGATTCAGTTTGCCAATGCACAAGTTTTTGGCCTCACTCGCATGGATTCAGTTTGCCACAAGTTGTTGGCCTCACTCTGTGGATTCAATTTGCCAATGCACAAGTTGTTGGCCTCACTCCGCGGATTCAGTTTGCCACAAGTTGTTGGCCTCACTCTGCGGATTCAGTTTGCCACATGTTGTTGGCCTCACTCCGCGGATTCAGTTTACCAATGCACAAGTTGTTGGCCTCACTCCGCGGATTCAGTTTGTCACAAGTTGTTGGCCTCACTCCGCTGATTCAGTTTGCCACAAGTTGTTGGCCTCACTCCGCGGATTCAGTTTGCCAATGCACAAGTTGTTGGCCTCACTCCGCGGATTCAGTTTGCCACAAGTTGTTGGCCTCACTCCGCGGATTCAGTTTGCCACAAGTTGTTGGCCTCACTCCGCGGATTCAGTTTGCCAATGCACAAGTTGTTGGCCTTACTCCGCGGATTCAGTTTGCCACAAGTTGTTGGCCTCACTCCATGATTCAGTTTGCCACAAGTTGTTGGCCTCACTCCAGATTCAGTTTGCCACAAGTTGTTGGCCTCACTCATGATTCAGTTTGCCACAAGTTGTTGGCCTCACTCCGCGGATTCAGTTTGCCACAAGTTGTTGGCCTCACTCCGCGGATTCAGTTTGCCAATGCACAAGTTGTTGGCCTCACTCCGCGGATTCAGTTTGCCACAAGTTGTTGGCCTCACTCATGGATTCAGTTTGCCAATGCACAAGTTGTTGGCCTCACTCCCATGATTCAGTTTGCCACAAGTTGTTGGCCTCACTCTGCGGATTCAGTTTGCCACAAGTTGTTGGCCTCACTCCATGATTCAGTTTGTCACAAGTTATTGGCCTCACTCCTGGATTCAGTTTGTCACAAGTTGTTGGCCTCACTCCGCTGGATTCAGTTTGCCAATGCACAAGTTTTGGCCTCACTCCGGATTCAGTTTGCCACAAGTTGTTGGCCTCACTCATGGATTCAATTTGCCAATGCACAAGTTGTTGGCCTCACTCCGCTGGATTCAGTTTGCCACAAGTTGTTGGCCTCACTCTGGATTCAGTTTGCCACATGTTGTTGGCCTCACTCCGCTGATTCAGTTTACCAATGCACAAGTTGTTGGCCTCACTCCATGGATTCAGTTTGCCAATGCACAAGTTGTTGGCCTCACTCCATGATTCAGTTTGCCAATGCACAAGTTTTTAGCCTCACTCCGCGGATTCAGTTTGCCACAAGTTGTTGGCCTCACTCTGCGGATTCAATTTGCCAATGCACAAGTTGTTGGCCTCACTCCGCGGATTCAGTTTGCCACAAGTTGTTGGCCTCACTCCGCGGATTCAGTTTGCCACAAGTTGTTGGCCTCACTCCGCGGATTCAGTTTACCAATGCACAAGTTGTTGGCCTCACTCCGCGGATTCAGTTTGTCACAAGTTGTTGGCCTCACTCCGCGGATTCAGTTTGCCAATGCACAAGTTGTTGGTCTCACTCCGCTGATTCAGTTTGCCACAAGTTGTTGGCCTCACTCCGCGGATTCAGTTTTTCACAAGTTGTTGGCCTCACTCCGCGGATTCAGTTTGTCACAAGTTGTTGGCCTCACTCCGCGGATTCAGTTTGCCAATGCACAAGTTTTTGGCCTCACTCCGCGGATTCAGTTTGCCACAAGTTGTTGACCTCACTCTGCGGATTCAATTTGCCAATGCACAAGTTGTTGGCCTCACTCCGCGGATTCAGTTTGCCACAAGTTGTTGGCCTCACTCTGCGGATTCAGTTTGCCACATGTTGTTGGCCTCACTCCGCGGATTCAGTTTACCAATGCACAAGTTGTTGGCCTCACTCCGCTGATTCAGTTTGCCACAAGTTGTTGGCCTCACTCCGCGGATTCAGTTTGCCAATGCACAAGTTGTTGGCCTCACTCCGCGGATTCAGTTTGCCACAAGTTGTTGGCCTCACTCCGCGGATTCAGTTTGCCACAAGTTGTTGGCCTCACTCCGCGGATTCAGTTTGCCAATGCACAAGTTGTTGGCCTCACTCCGCGGATTCAGTTTGCCACAAGTTGTTGGCCTCACTCCGCGGATTCAGTTTGCCACAAGTTGTTGGCCTCACTCCGCGGATTCAGTTTGCCAATGCACAAGTTGTTGGCCTCACTCCGCGGATTCAGTTTGCCACAAGTTGTTGGCCTCACTCCGCGGATTCAGTTTGCCAATGCACAAGTTGTTGGCCTCACTCCGCGGATTCAGTTTGCCAATGCACAAGTTGTTGGCCTCACTCCGCGGATTCAGTTTGCCAGTGCACAAGTTGTTGGCCTCACTCCGCGGATTCAGTTTGTCACAAGTTGTTGGCCTCACTCCGCGGATTCAGTTTGCCAATGCACAAGTTTTTGGCCTCACTCCGCGGATTCAGTTTGCCACAAGTTGTTGGCCTCACTCTGCGGATTCAATTTGCCAATGCACAAGTTGTTGGCCTCACTCCGCGGATTCAGTTTGCCACAAGTTGTTGGCCTCACTCCGCGGATTCAGTTTGCCACAAGTTGTTGGCCTCACTCCGCGGATTCAGTTTACCAATGCACAAGTTGTTGGCCTCACTCCGCGGATTCAGTTTGTCACAAGTTGTTGGCCTCACTCCGCGGATTCAGTTTGCCACAAGTTGTTGGCCTCACTCCGCGGATTCAGTTTGCCAATGCACAAGTTGTTGGCCTCACTCCGCGGATTCAGTTTGCCACAAGTTGTTGGCCTCACTCCGCGGATTCAGTTTGCCACAAGTTGTTGGCCTCACTCCGCGGATTCAGTTTGCCAATGCACAAGTTGTTGGCCTCACTCCGCGGATTCAGTTTGCCACAAGTTGTTGGCCTCACTCCGCGGATTCAGTTTGCCACAAGTTGTTGGCCTCACTCCGCGGATTCAGTTTGCCACAAGTTGTTGGCCTCACTCTGCGGATTCAGTTTGCCACAAGTTGTTGGCCTCACTCCGCGGATTCAGTTTGCCACAAGTTGTTGGCCTCACTCCGCGGATTCAGTTTGCCAATGCACAAGTTGTTGGCCTCACTCCGCGGATTCAGTTTGCCACAAGTTGTTGGCCTCACTCCGCGGATTCAGTTTGCCAATGCACAAGTTGTTGGCCTCACTCGCTGGATTCAGTTTGCCACAAGTTGTTGGCCTCACTCCGCTGATTCAGTTTGCCACAAGTTGTTGGCCTCACTCCGCTGGATTCAGTTTGTCACAAGTTATTGGCCTCACTCCGCTGGATTCAGTTTGTCACAAGTTGTTGGCCTCACTCGCTGGATTCAGTTTGCCACAAGTTGTTGGCCTCACTCTGTGGATTCAATTTGCCAATGCACAAGTTGTTGGCCTCACTCCGCTGGATTCAGTTTGCCACAAGTTGTTGGCCTCACTCTGCGGATTCAGTTTGCCACATGTTGTTGGCCTCACTCCATGATTCAGTTTACCAATGCACAAGTTGTTGGCCTCACTCGCATGGATTCAGTTTGCCAATGCACAAGTTGTTGGCCTCACTCCATGGATTCAGTTTGCCACAAGTTGTTGGCCTCACTCCGCTGGATTCAGTTTGCCACAAGTTGTTGGCCTCACTCCGCGGATTCAGTTTGCCAATGCACAAGCCTACTTGATTCAGTTTGGCCAAGTTGTCACTCCGCTGGATTCAGTTTGCCACAAGTTGTTGGCCTCACTCCGCTGGATTCAGTTTGCCACAAGTTGTTGGCCTCACTCCGCATGATTCAGTTTGCCAATGAACAAGTTGTTGGCCTCACTCCATGATTCAGTTTGCCAATGCACAAGTTGTTGGCCTCACTCCGCGGATTCAGTTTGCCACAAGTTGTTGGCCTCACTCCGCGGATTCAGTTTGTCACAAGTTGTTGGCCTCACTCCGCGGATTCAGTTTGCCACAAGTTGTTGGCCTCACTCCGCGGATTCAGTTTGTCACAAGTTGTTGGCCTCACTCCGCGGATTCAGTTTGCCACAAGTTGTTGGCCTCACTCCGCGGATTCAGTTTGCCAATGCACAAGTTGTTGGCCTCACTCCGCGGATTCAGTTTGCCACAAGTTGTTGGCCTCACTCAGCGGATTCAGTTTGCCAATGCACAAGTTGTTGGCCTCACTCAGCGGATTCAGTTTGCCACAAGTTGTTGGCCTCACTCCGCGGATTCAGTTTGCCACAAGTTGTTGGCCTCACTCCGCGGATTCAGTTTGCCAATGCACAAGTTGTTGGCCTCACTCCGCGGATTCAGTTTGCCACAACTTGTTGGCCTCACTCCGCTGATTCAGTTTGCCACAAGTTGTTGGCCTCACTCCGCGGATTCAGTTTGCCAATCACAAGTTGTTGGCCTCACTCCGCTGATTCAGTTTGCCACAAGTTGTTGGCCTCACTCGCATGGATTCAGTTTGCCAATGCACAAGTTGTTGGCCTCACCCTGATTCAGTTTGCCACAAGTTGTTGGCCTTCACTCGCTGATTCAGTTTGCCACAAGTTGTTGGCCTCACTCCTGGATTCAGTTTGCAATGCACAAGTTGTTGGCCTTACTCCGCATGGATTCAGTTTGCCACAAGTTGTTGGCCTCACTCGCATGGATTCAGTTTGCCACAAGTTGTTGGCCTCACTCCATGGATTCAGTTTGCCACAAGTTGTTGGCCTCACTCCGCTGATTCAGTTTGCCAACAAGTTGTTGGCCTCACTCCGCGGATTCAGTTTGCCACAAGTTGTTGGCCTCACTCCGCGGATTCAGTTTGCCAATGCACAAGTTGTTGGCCTCACTCCGCGGATTCAGTTTGCCACAAGTTGTTGGCCTCACTCCGCGGATTCAGTTTGCCACAAGTTGTTGGCCTCACTCCGCGGATTCAGTTTGTCACAAGTTATTGGCCTCACTCCGCGGATTCAGTTTGTCACAAGTTGTTGGCCTCACTCCGCGGATTCAGTTTACCAATGCACAAGTTGTTGGCCTCACTCCGCGGATTCAGTTTGCCAATGCACAAGTTGTTGGCCTCACTCCGCGGATTCAGTTTGCCAATGCACAAGTTGTTGGCCTCACTCCGCTAATTCAGTTTGCCACAAGTTGTTGGCCTCACTCCGCGGATTCAGTTTGCCACAAGTTATTGGCCTCACTCGCTGGATTCAATTTGCCAATGCACAAGTTGTTGGCCTCACTCCATGGATTCAGTTTGCCACAAGTTGTTGGCCTCACTCCGCGGGTTCAGTTTGCCACAAGTTGTTGGCCTCACTCCGCTGGATTCAGTTTGCCACAAGTTGTTGGCCTCACTCGCGGATTCAGTTTGCCAATGAACAAGTTGTTGGCCTCACTCCGCGGATTCAGTTTGCCAATGCACAAGTTGTTGGCCTCACTCCGCTGGATTCAGTTTGCCACAAGTTGTTGGCCTCACTCCGCATGATTCAGTTTGTCACAAGTTGTTGGCCTCACTCCGCTGGATTCAGTTTGCCACAAGTTGTTGGCCTCACTCCGCGGATTCAGTTTGTCACAAGTTGTTGGCCTCACTCCGCGGATTCAGTTTGCCACAAGTTGTTGGCCTCACTCCGCGGATTCAGTTTGCCAGTGCACAAGTTGTTGGCCTCACTCCGCGGATTCAGTTTGCCACAAGTTGTTGGCCTCACTCTGCGGATTCAATTTGCCAATGCACAAGTTGTTGGCCTCACTCCGCGGATTCAGTTTGCCACAAGTTGTTGGCCTCACTCTGCGGATTCAATTTGCCAATGCACAAGTTGTTGGCCTCACTCCGCGGATTCAGTTTGCCACAAGTTGTTGGCCTCACTCTGCGGATTCAGTTTGCCACATGTTGTTGGCCTCACTCCGCGGATTCAGTTTACCAATGCACAAGTTGTTGGCCTCACTCCGCGGATTCAGTTTGTCACAACTTGTTGGCCTCACTCCGCTGATTCAGTTTGCCACAAGTTGTTGGCCTCACTCCGCGGATTCAGTTTGCCAATGCACAAGTTGTTGGCCTCACTCCGCGGATTCAGTTTGCCACAAGTTGTTGGCCTCACTCCGCGGATTCAGTTTGCCACAAGTTGTTGGCCTCACTCCGCGGATTCAGTTTGCCAATGCACAAGTTGTTGGCCTTACTCCGCGGATTCAGTTTGCCACAAGTTGTTGGCCTCACTCCGCGGATTCAGTTTGCCACAAGTTGTTGGCCTCACTCCGCGGATTCAGTTTGCCACAAGTTGTTGGCCTCACTCCGCGGATTCAGTTTGCCACAAGTTGTTGGCCTCACTCCGCGGATTCAGTTTGCCACAAGTTGTTGGCCTCACTCCGCGGATTCAGTTTGCCAATGCACAAGTTGTTGGCCTCACTCCGCGGATTCAGTTTGCCACAAGTTGTTGGCCTCACTCCGTGGATTCATCCCGGCGGTCATGACTGGGTTGGACTGTATTAGTGATGTACATTACTGTACTTGCTAATGTATGCTAATTTGATAAAAAATTCAGTTGTATAAACTACTTCATCCTTGCCAGTGTCTAATCACTGCCAAAGACAAAGCTGGTGTAGCGGCATTTGTGCCAATGACATAAGTGCCCCACGTACCGCCAAACGATATACCCAATTGTGGCGTAAGAGTAAACATGCATTGAATTGACACTTGCATTACGAATTAATATGTTATGCCTGTGTAATATACGGAATTAAATATGATAATAGGCCTAGCTACAATATTAAGAACTTTTAAGTAAGTGAAATAAACAAGTTCATCTGAAACAGCATACACCACCATGACATTCTGGGGATGCAAAATTATTTCCCAACTGAGTTCAGTTATGAATATTGATCAGCTTCCAATGGCCATTGGCTGTCATGTGAATATTGATGAGCAACGGAAGGAGCCGACCCAAATTCAGTTGGGAAAAACATTTCGTTTGCGGGCACGTGGGGCCACCAACTTCGATCCAGTAGTCGTCTTCTAGCCCACTGATTTCTAATAATTATTTTATAGGGATCACTGACTGTCCCAGCCACAATTCTTGAACTATACTTATGGTTAACATGTTTACTCTGTGACTGAAGTGCCCAGGTTGAACAAATTGCCCGACTGTTGCCGCATCATACGTATTCAAAATTTTTAAAATCCCATATCAAAACTCATCTAATGTAATAGAATTACATATGAACATTTTTATAATTATAATCTGGTATCTAGATTATCTATCCACTCGCGTGTTTGACATTGTGTTTTATTATTACTTTATTCTAGTCTGTGTTTTATACATGTAAACTGTTTTATGCATGATAACTTTTGATTTATAAAATTTTTTATTAGCTACAAAATAATATACCTATAATTTATCCTGGGCCAGTTCCAAACAAAATCTGGGCCAGTTCATTTTTTTGCTAATGTCAGACACTGTAATAAGTCTTAAGTGTTGCTCCATCTATAAACGTTTTTCTGGTACAGAAGATTTCCAATATGTTTAGTTTAGCATAAAAATAAAAATTATAGACACTTGCAAAATTGCTCATCCTAACTAGGTAGTTTGTATATGACTGTAAAATGTTAGGATGCACAACAGCAAATGGAAAGCATTCTAGGAGGAGTAGCATAACTCATAGTGAATTATTACATGATCAATTATACACTGAATTCATGAAACATGTTTTTTTACAGTGGCATCCTGGTCAGAGGTCCCAAATGTTGGTATGTAGCAAAAATAGTCACTTCCATCATTCATGTTGTACATGACACATTTTGTTGTACATGACACGTTCTGTTTTACATGACACGTTGTGTTGTACATGACATGTTGTGTTGTACATGACACATTCTGTTGTACATGACACATTCTGTTATACATGACACATTCTGTTGTGCATCACATGTTCTGTTGTACATGACATCCAACCAGTTGTACATGTAAATTGTACATGACATCCAACCAGTTGTACCATGCCAATTGTACATGACATCCAACCAGTTGTACCATGCCAATTGTACATGACATCCATCCAGTTGTACCATGCCAATTGTACATGACATCCATCCAGTTGTACCATGCCAATTGTACATGACATCCAACCAGTTGTACCAAGTCAATTGTACATGACATCCAACTAGTTGTACCATGCCAATTGTACATGACATTCAACCAGTTGTACCATGCCAATTTTACATGACATCCATCCAGTTGTACCATGCCAATTGTACATGACATCCATCCAGTTGTACCAAGTCAATTGTACATGACATCCAACTAGTTGTACCATGCCAATTGTACATGACATTCAACCAGTTGTACCATGCCAATTGTACATGACATCCATCCAGTTGTACCATGCCAATTGTACATGATATTCAACCAGTTGTACCATGCCAATTGTACATGACATCCAACCAGTTGTACCATGCCAATTGTACATGCCATGAAGAGCCAAAATTGCACAAGTGCTTTTTGGTTATGCAAGCATAGTTATAATGAATGTGACAGTGAATATAATAGATAACATAAATTCTAAGAATGAATGTGACATGATATTTGACAGAAAGGCATGCAGATTATATATTTACAATGTAGCCACATTTTGATAGTGCTGTGATGTGCTTTAAGTTCAAGTTGCAGATGAATGTTTTGTGTGTTTTGTTTTCAGTGCGTGGGAAGTACTTCCACCGACAACCAGGTGGCCACTTTGAATCTCCCGACTGTTTGCCTGGTGACAGGGTTGACTGTTTGTGGGTCATTGGTTCACCCAGTGAAGTAGGGGCATCTCGCGTCCTAGTCAACTTTGAAGAAAATCACTGTAAGATCACTGTAATTATAGGTTTCTAAAGATTAATTTAATAGTGCAGAATGAGCAGATCACCAGTGAAGTGCCACCAATAAATGAGGGTGTGTACAAAGGTAGCCCCACGACTAACTGATGGCGCTATGTAGACTTCAGGCAGTTGTATACACCAGATCCAATGACAACAGTGTACTCGCACACATACAGCAGAGTTGGTGAGATTAAGCTGCCAAAAAAGTTCAGCAAATAAATAAAAAACATTTCAACATTAATATATGTCACTAGCACTTAAAGTCCATTAGTTCACATTAAATAATACAAGATTTGACAAGATTGCCATTCTACACAGAAAAACCCCGGATAGAACATGGACAAGGCCATTGGCTTATCGAGAGTCGAACAATTATTCATCTACATGTAACCTGCCCTTTTGAGATATTTGTCAATTTTATTTTTAAACGTATTCATGCTGCAAGCAATGACATAATCAGTGGATAATTTGTTCCATCTCATTTATCATCCTCTGTGAGAATGAGCACTTTCTGATATCTAATCTACACTGTTCCTTCACTAACGTTACTTTGTGTCCTCAAATTCTTCTTTCTTCCTTAAGTGAGAAAAAATGCTTCTATCAATATTTTCATAAACATTCCATATCTTAAAAACAATTTGATCTCCTCTTGTCTCTGGTGTTGTTAAACCACATTCTCTTAACTAAGGTTTCTCAGTTTTGCAATTAGTTGAGTTGCTCTCTCTCCCATGGCCTCCAAGTTTGCATACACATTTTAAATGAGGTAGTAGCTATTGCTTTATTCAAAGGTATGATTAACTCTTTTTCTTTATATGTTATATTTCTTCTAATCAAGCCAATCATTTGATTACCCTTTGAAGCTCTAATTACAAACTGCTATGAAACATTCATATCAGCCCTAACTGTTACTCGTAAATCCTTTTCTTTTATGGTTGTATTAAGAAGACTGGAAGAGTACCGTATTCGCCTTAAAATGTGTAAAGGTAAAGTCATCCCCCAGGCATTACGCCTTAGGAAGCCATGAAGGCTTATATGGCCAGTGCTTAAACCTGGTTTCTGTAGTGCGAAGCAACTTAGAGTGCAGTTATACTGACTCTCCTGGACGGGACACTAGTCCATCGCAGGTACCTTCCAAACAGTGTTTGTACTCATTTGCAGCTGAGTAGACTGAGGCAAAGTAGGGTAAACGAAATTGCCTAAGCTTCGAAAACGAACCATGCCCAGTGTGGGTCTTGAACTCACAACCCTCGGATTTAAAGTCCAACACTTTAACCACTAGGCCACGGCTGCCCCCCCTTAAAATGTGTACAGTACTTTAAAAAAAAAAAAACCATGGAAAAATGTCAAGGAATCTATTCTTATAAACGCACATAAAATTTTTTTATCTGTTTAATTGTGATTAGTGTAGAACAACTGAAAAGTGGTTCCAACTGTCTAACACCAGATGGTGACACTTCAGTTGTTACACATTAGTCAAATTTTAAAAAAATGGGATGACACATGACTGAGACCCTGTTGTGACAGGTAGGCATACCTGGGATGACATATGACTGAGACCCTGTTGTGAGAGATAGGCATGCCTGGGATGACATGACTGAGACCCTGTTGTGACAGGTAGGCATGCCTGGGATGACACATGACTGAGATCCTGTTGTGACAGGTAAGCATGCCTGGGATGACACAACTGAGACCCTGTTGTGACAGGTAGGCATGCCTGGGATGACATATGACTGAGACCCTGTTGTGACAGGTATGCATGCCTGGGATGACACAGGACTGAGACCCTGTTGTGACAAGTAGGCATGCCTGGGATGACAGGCCCTGTTGTGGCAGGTGAACATGCCTGGGATGACACGACTGAGGCCCTGTTGTGGCAGGTAGACATGCCTTGGAGGACACATGACTGAGGCCCTGTTGTGGCAGGGGGACATTTTGCAAAAGCTATAACTGAAAAAGCTTGTTTGTGTGAAGAACATAATTGGCTGAAGGGTGCTGATAAATAACTGATGATGCTAAAAGACATTTGGTGCAGAGTATTATGAGCAGTCATGTTTGAGCCACACATTATGTTTAAGTGACTGTATCTTGCTGCTGTTTCAGATGTTGATCAGTGGCAGTTGGAGATACGACGAGGCATCACGTCAGATGCACCTCTTGTCAACACAACCCGAAGTGTATTCAGTTCATCTGGAGTCTACATACGCCTGAAATATGATTGCCAGAGATCAGCATTCAAGGCCACATTTACCTACTTTGTCCCAACAAACTCATACAATAGTGAGTTATGATTTTCTGAAACACTTTCTGTTTCACTGTCTGCATTTGTGACCCTCGGAGGAGGAGTCACCCTCCACCATGAAATGAGACACTTTGCACCACCAGCCATGTTAAGATACAGGCCAAAAATGAAGCCATGGGTTGGTCAGGTTGATTTTGAGATTTTAGCTGTTGCTAAATATTTGTTATGTTGCCTATATATTCTGTAAACATATTTATTGAGAACTGTCTGTACTCAAAATATGCTTTTAAAGTTGTGTACCTTGAGGCTCAGGCTAATATGCCGTCGACTCGCATAGCATAGAAATGGGGAACGTTGACTGAGAATCAAAGATAAACAATGTGCTGCTTTGTTGTGTGACACCTAGTAGTCTTCCACTTTGTTGTGTGACACCTAGTAGTCTGCCACTTTGTTGTGTGACACCTAGTAGTCTTCCACTTTGTTGTGTGACACCTAGTAGTCTTCCACTTTGTTGTGTGACACCTAGTAGTCTGCCACTTTGTTGTGTGACACCTAGTAGTCTGCCACTTTGTTGTGTGACACCTAGTAGTCTGCCACTTTGTTGTGTGACACCTAGTAGTCTGCCACTTTGTTGTGTGACACCTAGTAGTCTGCCACTTTGTTGTGTGACACCTAGTAGTCTGCCACTTTGTTGTGTGACACCTAGCAGTCTGCCACTTTGTTGTGTGACATCTAGTAGTCTGCCACTTTGTTGTGTGACACCTAGCAGTCTGCCACTTTGTTGTGTGACACCTAGCAGTCTGCCACTTTGTTGTGTGACACCTAGTAGTTTGCCACTTTGTTGTGTGACACCTAGTAGTCTGCCACTGCTGCCAATGTAGCAGACAATGTTGGCATAGATTCAGGGACTAATTGATGAATATTTTCGGTCGAATACTGAGAGTGAAAGCGGCAGTGTAGCCGACAGTACGAGTGTCGCTGACAGTGCCAGTGTAGCCGACAGTACGAGTGTCGCTGACAGTGCCAGTGTAGCCGACAGTACGAGTGTCGCTGACAGTGCCAGTGTAGCCGACAGTACGAGTGTCGCTGACAGTGCCAGTGTAGCCAACAGTATGAGTGTCGCTGACAGTGCCAGTGTAGCCGACAGTACGAGTGTCGCTGACAGTGCCAGTGTAGCCGACAGTACGAGTGTCGCTGACAGTGCCAGTGTAGCCGACAGTACGAGTGTCGCTGACAGTGCCAGTGTAGCCGACAGTACGAGTGTCGCTGACAGTGCCAGTGTAGCCAACAGTATGAGTGTCGCTGACAGTGCCAGTGTAGCCGACAGTACGAGTGTCGCTGACAGTGCCAGTGTAGCCGACAGTATGAGTGTTGCTGACAGTGCCAGTGTAGCCGACAGTACGAGTATCGCTGACAGTGCCAGTGTAGCCAACAGTATGAGTGTCGCTGACAGTGCCAGTGTAGCCGACAGTACAAGTGTCGCTGACAGTGCCAGTGTAGCCGACAGTATGAGTGCCGCTGACAGTGCCAGTGTAGCCGACAGTACGAGTGTTGCTGACAGTGCCAGTGTAGCCGACAGTACGAGTGTCGCTGACAGTGCCAGTGCTGTGGGAGCAATAATGCATGAAATTCGGGCTTGGCTATGGATTCTGACAGCAGTGTCACTGATGCAGCCATACCTGTGTTATACTTATTTTACACTAATTTTACACTTATTTTAACTTTGTTGGAGCCATTGACCTGTCTTATCAAGCAATATAACAATTTATAATTGTCTAATATAAAATTTTCAGAATTGTTTTACATATTACACCCTATACTATTATACAGATAAGTTTTTTTAAACATGTACTAAATGTAGTTGTTAAATGCTCTAGCAGTATCTTATTTTACTGTAACATTTTGGTTGCCATCTTGTTGGCTCATTTGCATAATCACATGCATACCATTATTTTTTGCTGAACAAACAGTGTTCCTATTCACATTACCTTTCATTTGGTATACGCAATTACAGGAAGAAACAATCAAAATAAATTTAAGCTTTAAAATGTTGTTGATTATTTTATTGATATAAAAAATTATATTTATTTCTATTTACTGGGTGACTAAATGTATGCAGAGCAACACGGAACACAGCAAATGTATGCTCTCTAACACAGAGAACAACCATGTGAATTTGTATTAATTTATAAATATAACAAATAGTGGTTGTCAAGGGAAATCTGTAAAAAAATATACTCAAACTTTTAGAGTGCGATTTCTCTGAATTGTTTTTTCTGTATGTACCAAGTTAAAAATGGTGTAACTTTGCATGGAGTTAAGATGGTACCAAGTTTGTGGTGTCATTGGAAAGCACCTTTTCTCCTCTTTCTCATGGTACCAATAGCTAGAAAATGATGGATCGTGTAATGAGACTCATTTCATGGTGGAAGGTCACATTTGTCTGTGGTTGAGGAAACTGGGTGTCCCAATAAAAAAAACTGGTGTCTGACTCCCTTGGGATCTAGGGGTGTCTGTCTCCCTTGAGATCTAGGGGTGTCTGTCTCCCTTGGGACCTAGGGGTGTCTGTCTCCCCGGGGATCTAGGGGTGTCTGTCGTCCTTAGGATTTAGGGGTGTCTATCTCCCTTGGGATCTAGGGATGTCTGCCTCCCTTGGGATCTAGGGGTGTCTGTCTCCCTTGGGACCTAGGGGTGTCTGTCTCCCTTGGGACCTAGGGGTATCTGTCTCCCTTGGGATCTAGGGTGTGTGTGACTCCCTCAGGATCTGGGGGATGTCTGACTCCCTCAGGATCTGAGGGTATCTGACTCCCTCTGGATCTGGGGGTGTCTGTGCTCCCTCCGGATCTGGGGGTGTCTACTCCCTTGGGATCTGGGGGGTATCTGACTCCTTTGGACTACACCTCGGTCATAAGTGGCCAAATGCAGGTCCTATTTGTCTGACATTTGGCCCGCTATATGAAATGTTGGACAACAGTTAACAGTTTCCCTATTCCATTCATTAAGTTATTTGCCTTTGATTTTGTATCTATAAAATAAAACTTGTTTAATTGATTGTGAACTATGTGACAATTGTTCTACAAATTGTTTATATTACTGAAATAGCACTGATGCTGGTATATGCCTGCTAGTGGCAGATATCATGTGACATATAGTCACCAATAATAGGACCTCTCACTCAATTGCATATTTAGAGGGGTAGGGGGGCATTCAGCCATGGGCCATCTTTGATTTAAATTGCAAAAAAATTTATGTAACCTGTTGTGCCACTACATGGTAGCGTGGTGGACTAATGGGTGACTAAACTTTGCGAGATTCTAGATAACAACGCCATTGCTTTCATTTAGTGATTGGAGCTGTATTTGTATGCATTTGTCAACTACGTGCTGGTCACCAGCATGACATTCACATCCAGTACTGTTGTCACAAATTGGGGTCAATTACATTGTAATTGGAAATGAAAAGCCAATTCCAATTCTGGAATTGGAACTGGTATTTTGTTTTTAAATGTAATTGGAATTGGTGAAAATGTAATTGGTATTTTCATTTACTCTTTGGTTACTTTTTCAATTACATCATGTAACTTTTAAACTCAAATTACAAATAGTCAATAAAATATAATATGTTGTATGTGTCACATTTGTTTGCCATTATGTACCATAATGCACAGAAATAAAAAAACTGCTCTAAAATTGATGTTATGTTTGGGTGTTGAGTATGTCTATATGGTTGCTGTATTCACATATTATTTTGAAATGGAATTGATAATTGGAATTGGTGTTTTGGAATTGGTATTTTTGAGGTGTAATTGGAATTGGTATTTGTAATTGGTGTGTAATTGAAATTGGAATTGATAAATTCAGGTCTGCTTGGTATATTAATATAATGTTCAGATATGACACTGTATAATTAATTTATATTATTAGTTCACTACAATGTATTGTATGTAATAAAATACTCAAAATGTGCCTGTAAAAGTAGAAACCCCCTTATATCAACTGTCACCTGAATTGCTGTCACAATGGTTATTTTCAGATTACTGCACAAATCGACAATACACATTTCAGTGTATGCATCAGGACCGCTGCATCAGCAGAAGTCTCGTATGTGATGGTTACGACAATTGTGGTGACTCTGCTGATGAACATACCTGTCCAGGTAAGGTTATTGCTGCTTACATATCTGGTGTGATGAGAATCAAATTATGTGATGGACAGTTAATTATTTTCAAACTATACCGATACTTTCGCCAGTCAGACCCACTATCTTGAGACACCATTATCAGCCGTGCAAGTCTGTTGATTGTTGCATTGAGACACCATTGTCAGCTATGCAGGTCTTTTGATTGTTGTGATGAGACACCATTGTCAGCCGTGCAGGTCTGTTGATTGTTGTGATGAGACACCATTGTCGGCCATGCAGCTCTTTTGATTGTTGTGATGAGACACCATTATCAGCCATGTCAGTCTGTTGATTGTTGTGTTGAGTCACCATTGTCGGCCATGCAGGTCTGTTGATTGTTGTGTTGAGACACCATTGTCAGCCATGCCAATCTGTTGATTGTTATGTTGAGTCACCATTGCCAGTCATGCAGGTATGTTGATTGTTGTGTTGAGTCACCATTGTCGGCCATGCAGGTCTGTTGATTGTTGTGTTGAGTCACCATTGTCAGCCATGCAGGTATGTTGATTGTTGTGTTGAGTCACCATTGTCAGCCATGCAGGTCTGTTGATTGTTGTGTTGAGACACCATTGTTAGTCATGCAGGTATGTTGATTGTTGTGTTGAGTCACCATTGCCAGCCATGCAGGTATGTTGATTGTTGTGTTGAGTCACCATTGTCAGCCATGCAGGTCTGTTGATTGTTGTGTTGAGACACCATTGTCAGCCATGCCAATCTGTTGATTGTTGTGTTGAGTCACCATTACTAGTCATGCAGGTCTGTTGATTGTTGTGTTGAGTCACCATTACCAGTAATGCAGGTCTGTTGATTGTTGTGTTGAGTCACCATTGCTAGTCATGCAGGTATGTTGATTGTTGTGTTGAGTCACCATTGCCAGCCATGCAGGTCTGTTGATTGTTGTGTTGAGTCACCATTGTCGGCCATGAAGGTCTGTTGATTGTTGTGTTGAGACACCATTGTCAGCCATGCAAGTTTGTTGATTGTTGTATTGAGACACCATTATCAGCCATGCAGGTATGTTGATTGTTGTGATGAAACACCATTTCCCATTATTGTGCTACATGGCTTAGGAACGACCACACATCCTTGGTGTGCCTCTGGTGTGATGTATTGCCACAATCACAAGAAGATCTGTGCTGAACAGCGATGTGACGGCATCACAGACTGTCCTTCAGGTGCTGATGAAGAGGACTGTCCTTTTAGTAAGCAATCACTTTTGTACCTTTTCATTCTGATATGCTGTATTTTTCATTAACACTCAACTTAGTTCATATTGCAATCTTGTAGTGTGCAGTTGTGTATGTCTATCTAATTAAATAAAAAATACTCTAAAGAGCTACAAGGTCAGGTATTATTTATTTTAAAGCATACCTTGCTCATTGAAGCCCGTTCTCATGATAGCACCAACTTTATTCACCATATCACCCACTCATTGAGGCCCTTCGTCATTATAGCTCCAGCTTTGTTCATCATATGACCTGCTCATTGAGGCCCTTAGTCATGATAGCGCCAACTTTGTCACCATATCACCTTTTCATTGAAGCCCTTCATCATGGTAGCGCCTACCTAGTTCACTGTATCACCTACTCATTTGAAGCCCTTCATCATGACAGCTCCATCCTTGTTCACAATATCACCTACTCATAGAGGCCCTTCGTCATGATAGCACCTATCTACTTGGGGATGATATTGGAGCAGAACTGAATATAGTGATGACATTGTATGGAAACCTGTTGTTGCAGTTACGACTCAGCCACCACAAGGACCAAGTGATGGTCTAAGTCACTGGAGCACAATTGTTCCCATCATACTCATCTGTGTCATCATAATCATTGTTGGCTGCATCATCATCACATGGTACATGCAGTGTAGGCGTCGACAACGGCAACTTTATCAAGACCCTCGTCAGCACCTGCGTAGAACACATCACATGCAAACAGTCACTGAGCAGCTAGGTAAGTGAAGGGCAAGAAATGGGTAGAAAGATGATGCAAGGGTGATTGGGGGGGGCTTCATCAAGGCTATCAGATTGCACTGGGCTCCCCCTGCTATAACGTCTGATGTGGACCATTCTGGGCCCACCATTACTGTAACATCTGATGTGGACCATTATGGGCTTCTTGTGCTATAACTTCTGATGTGGACCATTCTGGGCTCCTGCTATAATGTCTGATGTGGACCATTCTGGGCTCTCCTGCTAGATGACACAAAACTGTTTAGAAAGGTTAATACTGATGGTGATAAACAACATTTACAAAACGATCTAGACAGATTAGTGAAATGGTCTGAGAAATGGCAGATGTTGCAATTTTGGGAAATGTAAATGCCTACATACAGGACATAGGAACATGAATGTAAACTATAAAATGGGAGATACTGTTCTGGGTACTACTGTTAAAGAAAAGGACTTAGGAGTTACAATAAGCGCTGATATGAAAGTTTCAGAGCAGTGTGATATTGCAGCTTCAAAGGGTAATCAAATTCTTGGATTAATTAGAAGAAACATAATGTACAAGGGAAAAAAGTTAATTATACCTCTTTATAAAGCAATAGTTAGACCTCATTTAGAATACTGTATACAAGCATAGAGACCATATCGTAAGAAGGATACAGATACGCTTGAACGCATACAAAGGAGAGCAACTAAAATGATTCCAGAACTGAGAGACCTTAGTTATGAAGAACGCCTGAAGGAATGTGGTTTAACAACTCTAGAGACAAGGAGGTTAAGAGTAGATCAGATTGAAGTTTTTAAGATATTGAATGGGTATGAAAATATTGATAGAAATATGTTTTTCTCACTCAAGAAGGATAGCAGAACTAGAGGACATGAGGTAAAATTAGTAAAGGATCAATGTAGATTGGACATCAGGAAGCACTCATTCTCACAGAGGACAATAAATGAATGGAACAAATTGTATACAGATTGTGTAACTGCTAGCAGTGTGAATATGTTTAAACAAGGTTGACACATATCTCAGGAGGGCGGGTTATAAGTAGATGAACATTGTTGGACTCTCAATAAGCCAATGGCTTCCTTGTCTACTTGCCATCTGGGCCTTTGGCTTGGATGGCAAATCTTGTTAAATCTTGTTATAACATCTCATGTGAACCATTCTGGGCTCCCCACAACTGTAACATATGATGTGAACCATTCTTGGCTCCCCACTACTCTAACATCTGATGTGAACCATTCTGGGCTCCCCATTACTGTAACATCTGATGTAAACTATTCTGGACTCCCCACTACTGTGACATCTAATGTGAACTATTCTGAGCTCCCCACTATTGTAACATCTGATGTGAACCATTCTATACCCCCCCACTACTGTAACATCTGATGTGAACAATTCTGAGCTTCCCACTACTGTAACATCTGATGTGAACCATTCTATGCCCCCCACTACTGTAATATCTGATGTGAACCATTCTGGACTCCCCAGTGCTCTAATGTCTAATGTGAACCATTCTACTACTAGTGTATAACATTCACTGTTTCTTATTTTTTAACATTTGATATGTATGACACATACATATTCCATGCAAACTTACGCTGCTATGTTTCTGTAGGTTCAGTCAACTGGCCAGGACTGGAGCTGTCTGGTCTGGAGGAGCGTGACACCCCACCAGCCTATCATGATGCGGTCCTGTACTCCCCCCGGGCCGGAGAAGTCAACTTGGTTAGTATGACACCATACTGATTACTCCATTCTGATTACTTGACAAGATAACATTTCACACATATCAGTAATTCGTGTCACATAAGCATTGTGTGTCAGTGAAGCAGTTCACATTGAGTGATTTGTGTTATTGACTGATTTGTGTCACTTAGTGATTTGTATCATTGAGTGATTTGTATCACTGAGTGAGGACACAGACAATGCCATCAGAAGTATCCCCACTTCTAAACATCTGTTCATGCTGGGAGACATCAATGCCAGAGCGGGATCAGCCTGTTGTTATCACAGCCTATGCATCACTGACTCATTCTTCCTTATGAAGCCATGCCACTAAGTGTCCTATAGAGGCATCCAAGATCGCACCACTGGCATCAACTTGACTTAATCATGACCAGGCAAGCTACTCTGAACAATGTGCTCATTACCCGCAGTTTCCACAGTGCAGACTGCGACACTGACCACTCCCTGATGTGCAGCAAGGTCAAGCGACAACCACAGAAATTACACCACACCAAGCAGAAAGGGCATCCACACATCAACACTGCCAACAACTCAGAGCCATCAAAACACTTTGTTGACTCTATTGAACAGAGTCTCCAGGACTCATCACAGCTGATTAGAATGCTGTGGAAATATGGAACTACATCAGAGACTCAATCTACAACACTGCTATGTCCACATTTGCCAAACGGGAGAAACAGAATGAAGCCAACTTGGAAAAGATGGAACCTGTCATTCAGGCTAAGTGCACATCACTGATCAACTACAAGAAACATCCTACTGAGAACACCTTGTCTGCTCTTAGATCAGCAAAGAGTATGGCACAGCGAACTGCCAGACAAAATGATTACTGGCTAAAACTTTGTCAGAACACTCAGCTCTCATCAGATACTGGAAACGTGTAAAGGTGTAAAGAAAACAGTACCTTTAAATTTCTGACAGGAGAGATTCTCACCGACTGTAACAAACAAATAAAAACTGTTGTCACAGATACAGCCCTGGATGGTGTCGGGGATTGCCAGCCATGGGGAGCTCGACGGCCAACTAACTGTGGAAGAACTCAGTGGGGCCACTGACTCTGTAGCCTGCGTACCACCTGAGGTGATCAAGTGTGGGAAGCCTGCTCTGCTGAAACATTGTCACCCATTACAAGAATAAAGGAGAGCATAGTGACTGCAACAATTACAAAGGAATCTCCCTGCTCAGTATAGTGGGGAAAATCTTTGCTCAAAGGACAGGAGGATTTGGCTACGCGTGACTCATAGACCAATTTGCCCAGGCATGCATAGAATTTGGCCTAACCATAAGCCTGAAAAAGACCAATGTCATGGACCAAGAAGTCAGCGAAACTCCAGCCATCAGCATTGGTGACCACACTCAAGGGGGACAATACTAGCGAAGGGGTGTACGGTATTAACCAAGAGTTGTACGGTATTAGCCAAGGGGTGTACAGTATTAGCGAAGGGGTTTACAGTATTAGCGATGGTGTACAGTATTAGCAATGGAGTCGACAAAGTGTTTTGATAGCTCTGAGTTTTAAGTGTTGGCAGCGTTGATGTGTGGATGCCCTTTCTGCTTCGAGTGGTGTAATTTCTTTGGCTGTAGCCTGACCTTGCTGCATATCAGGGAGTGGTCAGTGTCGCAGTCTGCACTGTGGAAACTGCGGGTAATCAGCATATTATTCAGAGTAGCTTGTCTGGTCACGATTAGGTCAAACTGGTGCTAGGAGTTCACCTACCTAGGGTCAGCTATCACCAGCAACCTATCCCTCAACATACAGATAAATAAGGCGAGAATACCAAAGTTCGGGCATACCAGGCTTGGTCCTAAGCACCCTCCTCTATGGCAGCGAAGCGTGGACAACAAATGTGAAGCAGAACAAAATCCTCTCCGATGCCTCAGACACATACTTGGCATCAACTGGCAGGAGCACACACCAAAGTGACATCTGCTTTGGCTTGATGGACGCATTCCAAAGGACTTCCTCTATGGTGCTTTATGCTTGCCTCTGATGCAAGGTGTGTCGGCCGCCCAGCTCTGCTGTTCAAGGATGCTTGCAAAGGAGATATCAAATCTGCTCAAATCAGCATCGAGTCCTGGGAATCTGCTGCAGCAAACCACAACAACTAAACAAGTGAACTGTGGAGAAGAGAGTGTCGGAGAGAAAGGCCATCGACTATCATGCCTCTACATAAAACTGTCTACACCTGCACCATCTGTAGCAGAGATTGTCACTCAAAAATTGGACTTTTTAGTCACAGCAGATGCAGTGCAAAACACTTATGTCACCTACAGCACAGCTCCATTATCTTTAGAGGTAGACTGATGCCAATGATCATTGAGTGATTTGTGTCATTTAGTGATTTGTGTCATCGAGTGATTTGTGTCATTCAGATAGTTGTGTCATTGATTGATTTGTGTCATTCAGATAGTTGTGTCATTGAGTGATTTGTGTCATTCAAATAGATGTGGTATTGAGTGATTTGTTTCATTCAGATAGTTGTGTCATTCAGTGATTTGTGTCATTTAGTGAATTGTTTTTCGTTTATATGTGTGGTGTCGAGGAAACGCGTATTTGTTACGTGTTTGTATATCATCCTATTGCATTGGAATTTGGCCAGAATAATTTTTTGTATGGGTGAAACAAAATTGTCCTAGGGCAAATTCAAAACTTAAAAAATAACATATATATATATATATATATATATATACATATATATATATAGGCTGTGGTATGTTTATAGCAGTGATACAGCAGCAGTCCGTTGTACGTGGTGCTATAGGCACTATAAATATATATATATATATATATATATATATATATCTTTCAGGGATACACAAGAACTGATCCTCTGGACGCCCTTGTAAAACCACCGCCCTATTCTCCCACCCTGGGGCTTGAGCGCATTCCCCCACCTGCATATGAGCAGATCAGCATACAAGCTTTGACAGACAGGCATGCCAATCCACAAGCTCTGACTGACAGGCATGCGGATCCACAGGTGCTGACAGATGACCATACCAATCCACCAGCACTGACAGACAGGCATGTCGATCCACAAGCTTTGACAGACAGGCATGTCAATCCACAAGCTTTGACAGACAGGCATGCCAATCCACAGGTGCTGGCAGACATGCATGTCAATCTACAAGCTCTGACAGACAGGCATGCCAATCCACAAGGACTGACAAACAGACATGCCAATCCACAGGTGCTGACAGATGACCATGCCAGCCCACACCCCCAGACCACCAGAGGATTTGTGATTGAAGAGCAGCAGCATTGCAACAGTTTTGATGGAACTACACTACAATTCGTGGAAAACCCTCAATCATTTGTTGAAGAGCTTAATGCCACTACTGTTTAACATATATAAATATGCACATGAACATATGCTTCTGTATTCATTCCTGTCTATGGATTTTGGTTGTTAAAATTATCACTGTGATGAGCATAGCAGTTTTGGAAAATGTGTGGAACTATTAAGTTAGCATTACTGGATATACAGCAAAGTCAGTGTTCATGTTCTCCTGTATATGTGCCCAAGTGCACCAGTTGGCACTCCATCATCTGGACAGCCTACCACAATGTGTGAAACCTGAACCTTGCCATGTAATACCACCTCTTCATATAGGTCTTGGGTGTAGTATATACCCTCCATCATGAATAGTTACCAATTGTTAACATATACAAAACAGTCATTTTCTTCGAAACACTGCACAATAGAGTGCATATATGTTGTATTAACCATTTATGTGGATAAACTTGATACATAGATGTTGTATTAACCATTTATGTGGATAAACTTGATACAATATGCCATAAATGTTATCAGTATTTTGCTTGCAGTGTTATTTGCAGTCCTGCTAAACTGGTGTTACCACAAACAACTACGTAATAATAAGTTATTATAAGTTTCAGCACACGTATGGTTAAAAGTATAACTTTCCCTCTCCATTAAATATGCTCAAGTGTGTTGATGCTACTTCTGTAGTTAACAGGACACATACAAAATATTGCATATTCGTGAGCAAGGTGGATGATTGTTATATAGTTTGAAATTATTTTGTACATACAGTAGTGCAGATCAACTTGCAACAAGCCAGTGACATGTAAATCTTGTAACAAAACAAACATACACACGCATACATATGTACACATGCATGCACATATACATACTTGTGAGTAATAATAGTGTTTTTGTTATATCATACCTATGTTTTCTTTATTTATATATTTGTAGTGTTTATTAGCAAATTTATTTTATTACTTTATATTAATTAATCTACCTAGTTAAATTTTTACATGTTTTGCAAGTTCTTCATGATGCTAAATCAGCATTTAAGACTATCTTAAGAAAGTTATTACTGGTATATGATATGATTGAAATATATATATATATATATATATATATATATATATATATATATATATATATATATATATATATATATATATATATATATATATATATATATATATATGACAATATATATATGACAATATATGGTAATTTAGACATTGACTGGTAAATTGTTTTAACAATCAATGACTTTCACAATCTAAAATTAACTTAAAGTACCAAAATGTTGTGTCAAGGAAATCACCCATATATATATATATATATATATATATATATATATATATATATATATATATATATATATATATATATATATATATATATATATAAATGTATACATACATACAGTGGAAACTCACTACTAAGGTCATCCTTAGGACTGGGCCAAAGTGACCTGAATAGCGAGGTAGCTGTATTATCAGGACTACTCCAGTAATGTCCAATACCTCAGCTATGAAAACAAATTGGAACTGTCCCAGGTTGACCATAATGATGAGGTGGGTGTATTACCGTGGTGACCGTAAAGCGAGGTTAAACTGCTTATTAATAATATATATATACATATGTATATATAATATATATATACACATGTAATCAAGCACAACTGTATTTTAGGTTAAATATTTATCAATATAACAATTAGGGATAATAGAGCAGGATTCATAATTCCCAATAAAGTAGTTTTTAGTTTAAGTGGAACAACCATATAAGCTGTGTGTAAATGTTTTATCAAGGATACTATTTGGATTATCATTAGCGGTGTATTATATTGTGTCTAATGTACTTTGTTGCATATTCATGAGTGGCTCTGGGAATAAACAGATTATTTCTACCACGTGTGTAGTATTGATGAATTTCAAAGTTGTGTGTGTATGGGATGTGATTGAAGCATTCTGGTAAGAACCTGTTAAATAATTTGTAATAATATTTGAGTTGTTCGAGTTTATATAAGTCATTTGAGAAAGTTCTTTGTAAATTCATAATTCCCCTGGAAGATCTATTTTAGTACACGTAGGGACCAATAGTTAGAAAATACAGGCAGTTAATTTTATTTAGTGGGGTCATGTTTATCGAAGTTGCTGGAGGCTGGTAATTAACATGCAAGTTCAGCAGCTATGTAGGGAAGAGGAAGCTAGATTTGTGGGGGGCAGTCGACAGTGGCATGGATAGTATCAACAATATTTTCAGTAGCAAACATTGTTTAAACTAGAAATACAGGGGGGTTACTTAGAGATGCTTCAAACAGGACAGGATGCCACTAGTACATACAAACCAGTGACAAAATGTCTGGAAAACATTTCTGCTGAAGCTGGTTATAAATGCATGTATTTAAACGCAAGGAGCATAGTAAATAAAAAAACTAGTTAAATATTATGGTAAAAGATATTGACCCTCACATAATTGGTATAACCAAATCATGGGCCAACAAAGGTAACAGATGCTGAATTAGGACTGACAGGATATGTAATGTTTACGAGAGATTGAATAGGAAGAAGGGGTAGGGGGAGTTATATATTAAAGAATATATTTAATAAAATTGGAAACGGAAGCAGATTTCGTTTATTAACTATTGGATTTCATTTACCGAAGTCCAAGCATAAATGAAGAGGATGACACAAAAATACAAAATGCTATAAATGAAATGAGTAAAGGGAGTGTATCATAATGGGAGATTTTAACCACGGACACATACAATGGAAATCTCTAGAGAGTACAGGGGGTGAGGACCAACAGTTGCTATTTTTAATACAGGATAGTTTCCTTACTCAACACTCGCTAGAACCAAACAGGAGATAATATATTAGATATAGTTTTGTTTTCACAAAATGAATTAGTGGACAATGTAAAAATACATGAACCACTGGTTAACAGTCTCAGTGTTCGAAATAACGACTGGCTCTTGACGGGTCCCCTAAAAACATTGGTCATCCTCCAGAAAAAAAATCTTCTTTTCAGGCACTGTAATGGCTATTCGGGCCTATTTTTGTGAAGACTTGCTTGCTATCATATCGACCTGTAGTTATTTTACCAACTTAGGTTGGATGCACTTGTTGTAAGTCGCTCTGGATAAGAGAGTTTGCTAAACTGTAAATTGTGGCCTAAACCATTGTCACTGGAGTAATGCGCTTGCAGACACAATGCTCTGTAATTCTGAGAAGTAAAATGTGCCTCAACTAGACAATCATTAATGGCTTTACTGCAGACACCCAAAAGATGGCGCCTTTAACCACAATGATATGGAATGATTTAAGATGTTTTTAACAGAGATTAACTGAATGACAATAGAGTGAGCTGAATGAAGCTAAACTTCTAACAGAATAATGTCGAGTCGTGCGAAAACCGTCGAGTTGTAGCATAGACGAACCAGAGTAGCCTCACACGCAGCAACAGATGCAACAGCGGAAGGGTAATTACATCGGTACAACGATAAAATGTGGGACCCCCAAGCTTACATTTTTCTTTCTTATGGGAGGTCCCTCGTGCCTGGACCCCCAGACCCCCTTCATTTCAAACACTGATATCAGTGATAATAATCAAATACATTTTGACATCAAAGTAAAATCAGAAAGCAAAAATAAAAAACACAGCGCCAACTTATAAGACCCGTGCTTTAATGAAATAGTTTAATGCAGAACTGTACAATACAAACTTGCCGATATGAACGGCAAAGCCCGGATGATACCTGGGCACAGACACAATATAATATAATACTGGCGTGACTGTCTCTTTCTCCTCCGCCTTACAGTAAGCGTGCTTACGATAACAGTAAACTTACTAAGTAACATAGTTGACGTTGCCGAGAATACCTGATATAACGTAAGCGAACAGGAACATTAACTGCAAACAGGTAATTGTATAAAAAGTAAAGGTTCTTATCTCTACACCTGAATAAAATAAACTAGCCACTAGTCTAACAACAGCATGCTTGCCTGGCAAAATATCAGTCATTATGGTCCAAGATCCAGTCATTATTCTGCCATCTAGGCCGTTAGCGAGAGAGCTCAGACTTCCTATGACCAGAAGAACGTGGTGTGTCCGGCGTGTTGACCGAACGGTCCACAGTCGGTGTAATAGGATGAACTACAATGGTTTCTGGGAGTGGAGGCAAAGGTGCTCAGGAATTGCTGCATCCTGAAGGTGGCTGACTGGTCTTGACGAGTCTGACTCCGAATGAGATGATGAATCAGAGCGCTCATCTTCGCCACGGACGAGGCCTTCGGGGGGCTGGGCGAGAAGATCGGGTGTTACTTGGTAACACTCGGAAATTCGAACATCATAAGTCTTGCTGCGGAACTGCGACTTCGTATACTTCCGAAGTTGGCACCACCCCTCACCGTTGGGCATTTGGGTGACAATGTACCTATCACGTGCTCTACACTTGTCCCTGTCACCTTTGAGGTAAACGAGGTCGCCAATGGAGGTAGTGTTGACAGGCGGTAGACCGTGGCCGTGCGCTTTTGACTTGGCATTGTGTACATGATTATCTGCTCTGCTCGAGTTTTGGCTTAGAATCAGCTGCCTATCCGTGATTGGTAACTGCTCAACAGTGATTTGGTCTCCTTGTGTCCAGACCTCACGGGCTGATAAACCATCTCTGCGAATACAAGGGTTCAAAGTTCCCTGTAGCAAGCGCGAGAGTAACCTTCAATATGGGACCACCCTCTGGAGAAAGCTGCAAGAGCTCAATACCCAACTCTTTGATGACATGTTCGGCTACAGGGTTTTTGTTGACGTTTTTAACTTGCCCAGCCCCAGCTGGATGCCATGTTTTGCTCAGGCTGGGTCCTTGACCTGTGCAACAAATCCCGGAGCAGGGTCGACGCGGACTGTGATCGAATTGTCGCCAAGTAATCGCTCACTATCAATAAGTGAAGACAGAGTGTATGAAGACACTGTCTCGCGAAGAACGATGATGTACTGACGATAGCGGCCTACAACATCTGCAGCGAAGGATGAACCCACTACAGCAGGAGTTTATGTGGACAACGGTGGGTGCAAGTACGTCGGAATAGATTTAACGGCTTGCCACTGGTGACACGCAGATAAAACAGTTTCTGAAGCCTTATCGATGTCTACTTCGAAAAAAGTATCTGTTGAAGATACGCTTGAGTTGGGTCCTCGAGACCATCGATGACATAACGGGGAACAATGATGTGCTCACGTGATGGTTGGAAAGGGTGACTATCTCTGACGACCAAGATGCCATCACTGGCTACGGTGACAGTCTTTCGATATATCTTAAACATCGCCCACTTTGGTCATCTTCTTGGAAAGGCGTGTCCCTTGAGTCAAGTGAGCATGAGTGCGGCTGAGGTTGGGGCATCCGAGCTGAGTGGCGTGCCAGGCAACACGGCCCGTAAATGGCATTTTGATAGTGAATGACATTTTGACCATCGCTCCTGGAGACACGCAGCACAACCGAGTCCTCCATCTCTTCAACGAACTTGCAAACCTGACAGCTAGTGTTCTGGCACTCACAGTGGTTGCGGCTTCCGAAGTCTGGTGGTAAGTTAGCAACACCGTCAATCATTGAACACGCTACCGTGTTCACATCAGACACATTGACAATGTGTCTGATGTGAACACGGTAGCGGCTTACAGTTGGAGAGCATGGGTATGGCGGGTAGCCACTATATAGTGATAATAATTATAATTTTGGTGGGGGTCGGTCACAGGAGGTGACCTAGTGGCGGAGTGACCCCGATACTATGTGAATTGTAAATAACAGTCAGTAGTTGTATAGATAGTACTGATAGCGGGTATAGCTGCTGGGCATAATTTAATAATTATTATGTGTAAACACCTTTTTGGGGCCGGCATGGTTGCTGTGATTATGTGATGTATCTCGTTTGATGATGTATGCTTGCCTAATTTCCAGCTCATTAATATATTAAATGTCATTCTCTGTCCTATTTCAATCTACACTGGACTTGTGTTGTTATTTTGCATACTACAATTAAGCTCCGCCTCTACGGGTCGCGACCTTCTCGGAACTAGCCGAAAGCTGTTCGGGAGGTGCACTGACCAGCGACGTCGAGGGTTGTAACCGTCGACGCGTTGATTTCAAAATTGCGTCTTCTTCATTTAGACACGTTTGGCCGGTCGGTATATGTTAGAATATATATAGTTTGCGCTAAATAACATAATTTAACGATAATTTTTTTTACGATCAAACCCCAATTACCTTTAAATGTCAGGTTACCATAAAACCCAGGCAGGAAATACAGCAGGTTTTCCTCGGACCACCGTATCACTTGTGCGTCTTACGCTGAGTTGGTGCTCGTTCCAATCTTTCGCAATCTGCTCGAGGTCTGCTTGGATTACTATACTGGCTTAATGTTTAACAAGATTTAGCAAGACTGCCATCCAAGCAAAAAAGCCCAGAGGACATGTAGGCAAGAAAGCCATTGAATTTGAATTGAATTGAATTTTATTCAACATTTCAACAAACAACATATATACAAACATGCAGTGCAGTAAAGATTTATATGACAGCGGCATTAAGCTGCTATACCCTGTAATACATACTGAAAACCTACATTGGAATGTTGAAGGGAAAAGCAAGAAGTGTAATACTTATAAAGAGCATTTCCCATTTCATAATGCATACATGAATTTATAGATAATTTGACAGATGAAATAAATATAATTAATCTAAATAAATTTGACACACGATTAAGATTAGAAAGTAGTCAAAAAAAATTAAATGTCAAATAAAAGAAGACTATATATTGTATTTACTTACTAATGTGTAGCTTTTCTTAAAGGCAAAGACATTAGTGCAATGTTTACAATTCTTATTTGAACAATTCCACATATTTGCACCTTTCACACTGATACACATATATTTCAATGTTGTTCTGCAATACTTAGTTTCAAAGTTATTTTCTTGGCGTGTATTGTGAGCATGAGTGGTATGTATCATTTTAAAACGAGAAAGAAAATTATTTGGCATTAATTTGTTATATATTTTTACATTATAACCATGGATTTAAAATCAATCAGGTAAAAAATAGTAAGTGCATTAAATTTAAAGAAAGCTGGCTTAGAGTGAGCTCTATATTCCAATTAACCATACATTCTGATTGCACATTTCTGTAAGATATACAATGGCTGAATTCTATTTTTGTAAGCGTTCTCCCATATTTCACAACAGTAGCCGATATAAGGTAGTACAAGTGAATAATATAAAGTGTACAGTGCTGTCCCATTCAACAGCCATTTAACACGACACATTACTGAAAGATTATTTGCAGTTTTAGTTTGTATAGTATTCACATGTTGAGACCATGTGAGTTTACAATCAATATATATACCAAGGAACTTAATATAATTTACTTGTTCAATTTTAATATTGTCTATGGAGATATTATATTCATATGGGGCATTTGTGTGTCCGAAAACCATGAAATTTGTTTTTAATAAATTAAATGAGAGCTTGTTTTCTTTAAGCTATGTATATAGTTTGTTCATTTCAGTTGACACATTTGTACACATTTCCAATAAATCACTTCCTTCAAAAAACAATTGGCTTATCGGGAGTCCAACAATGATTAATCTAAGTGTAACCCGCCCTTCTCTTTTTGTTTTTAAACATATTCACGCTGCTAGCATTTACACAGTCTGTACATAATCTGTGCCATTCATTTATTGTCCTCTGTTAGTGATAAGGATCAACATATATTGATGATTTATTTTCAAACGTGCGGTGCCCACATTTTGCAAACAGCATTAATAAATATGTCCATAGAAGAAAGTGCATGCATACATACATGCATGCATGTATTCATGCATACATACATGCATGCATACACGCACGTATGCACGCACACACGCACGAACACATATTGCGATTTTTTTTAATAAGTTTTCGTTTAGTCCCTCATTCGAATTCTATGGTCCATTGGCACCAACCGGTATATGAAAGTGTTTACAAACGTGAAAATCTACGGGGGTCGTGAACTCTAGTTACATGTCGTGAACTGGTATTCATGTTAAACACGAGCGCATTGGAACGCAGCATTATATTTTGAACATGTTCATGGAATTCGACGATATGTCTGTCAAAAAAACGTTACCATTGACGTCCTCCACAAACTCCATGAAATGATGGGCTACAACGTAAGGGTCCATGTTGGTTCTACCCACCTTCAGCCATAGTACTCTCCTGGAGAATATGAAACAGTACATGTCGTTCTATTTCATGTTGACTGGATCACCCCTGGACATGACAGTCAGTCAAACACGACCAGCATACATAAAACAAGGAAAATGAAAATATTTACTAGTATCCTGCGACAATATTAACCAAATGTAATAATGAGTAGGTAGTAGTATTTTTCCAAGATGACAATATACCATAGTTTTACCTGAATATCGTTTTTCTTGAATTTAGGGTCCTCAAAATAAAGGAAACGAAATCGGTTGGGCATCTGAACATTTTAGGGAGGAGGTCTTTACTGGAGAAAAAACAAATTAGTAGACAACTGATACTGATCAATTTTGTTTCATATTTTATACTATATGGACGATAAAATGGGTCAATTGTCCTCATTCCTTCCCGTGGGTGGAGGGTGGTAAAAATATCTAAGCATATTTTGTCTTCTAAAACGTGTTCTTTTTAATAACAGCTACTAAATTAAGTATATCTTGAATATTAAGCGGTCGTGTTGATTAAAAAAAGAATCTTAGGGTTGGCAGAAGATATCCTAGGGTGGCAAGATATTCAAGGGGAAACTATACTGGCCCCCAATGAGTTTCGCAGCCATACAAAGGCCTCAGATAGTGGGTCGGGAACCCGCATTATGTAACTGGTAGACTATCAGGTTGGTATGTTTGTAGCTAACTTTGCAACTAATATCGAGACTTACGTACTCACACATTGATCCATCTATCGCAACACCAAACGGCTTCAATTTGTCATAAGCATCAGTGTGCACTAGGTAGTTGGGTCCCAATCTATTCAGCCTTCGTGCAGCCACTCTCTCAGGGTCCATCATTTGCAACATTGTCATTACGGTATACGTGAAATAAACACACGTACGTCACTTCACACATTCAATGATGATGATTTTGAATTGTTATAGCTGTACTACAGTCTGAACACTGTTAATAATGAACAATTATGATTACATAACAGTAGATAGTATGTGATACAGTAAATATGCATTTGATAATAAAACATAATCTTTACAAAAGTAATGCTTGTACTACAGTTCTAAATATTAACAGCATGCTGAGTAAAACTGCACTGAGCATTGATAGGTATTGATGTATATTGTTATATTAATGGGGCGGCATAGCAAAACAATTGTGCATTTTGTGATTAATGCATCAACCTCAGCCAAACTAAATTTCTTAATCATTAATGTATCAAATAAGCAGTTAAGGCCCTAACCCGGAACACTGGGGTACGACACATGAAACACCTAATAGATTAGATAAATATTCACCTATTTTAACAAATTATTTTTTTGTCACATAGGTAACAGAAGCAATTTGTTAAAATATGTGAATGATGCATTGGACACTCCTTGGCACTCTCAAACCATGGAGGTTGCGTAGTCGCACTGTCATGCTCCTGTAGCCAGGACAGCGGCCACTTCCCTCCAACTCGTGCTACAAACAATTGTTATATAGAAAAAAGATGAATTTATATTGTGTTGCAAATTAAAGCAAAAAGACATTAACAACAGTGCACCCGATACCATGCATATGATTTTAGATAACATATGTTTACTAATAATACATAAAATTAAGAGGTATATTTGGTGTTGTTCTCACAAGTTCTGACATCCACGGATTACACGTACTAGCACCCAACATTTATATAGCCGGTTTGTAAAATGCTGATACAATATTGCAGTAGGAGGAAAACACACTCAGCGAGACAACTGTAGGCCTGTTTCACGGGTATTACAAACATAGAATGCATGTCAATTTAACTTTCCACGGTATCCACATTTACCACAGCTTAAAAAGTATTTATATATATTTATAAAAAGTATTTATATTTATTTATAAAAAGTATTTATATATATGTGTATATTGTGTGTGTGTGTGTGTGTATATGTGTGTGTGTGTGTGTGTGTGTGTGTGTGTGTGTGTGTGTGTGTGTGTGTGTGTGTGTGTGTGTGTGTGTGTGTGTGTGTGTGTGTGTGTGTGTGTGTGTGTGTGTGTGTGTGTGTGTGTGTGTGTGTGTGTGTGTGTGTGTGTGTGTGTGTGTGTGTGTGTGTGTGTGTGTGTGTGTGTGTGTGTGTGTGTGTGTGTGTGTGTGTGTGTGTGTGTGTGTGTGTGTGTGTGTGTGTGTGTGTGTGTGTGTGTGTGTGTGTGTGTGTGTGTGTGTGTGTGTGTGTGTGTGTGTGTGTGTGTGTGTGTGTGTGTGTGTGTGTGTGTGTGTGTGTGTGTGTGTGTGTGTGTGTGTGTGTGTGTGTGTGTGTGTGTGTGTGTGTGTGTGTGTGTGTGTGTGTGTGTGTGTGTGTGTGTGTGTGTGTGTGTGTGTGTGTGTGTGTGTGTGTGTGTGTGTGTGTGTGTGTGTGTGTGTGTGTGTGTGTGTGTGTGTGTGTGTGTGTGTGTGTGTGTGTGTGTGTGTGTGTGTGTGTGTGTGTGTGTGTGTGTGTGTGTGTGTGTGTGTGTGTGTGTGTGTGTGTGTGTGTGTGTGTGTGTGTGTGTGTGTGTGTGTGTGTGTGTGTGTGTGTGTGTGTGTGTGTGTGTGTGTGTGTGTGTGTGTGTGTGTGTGTGTGTGTGTGTGTGTGTGTGTGTGTGTGTGTGTGTGTGTGTGTGTGTGTGTGTGTGTGTGTGTGTGTGTGTGTGTGTGTGTGTGTGTGTGTGTGTGTGTGTGTGTGTGTGTGTGTGTGTGTGTGTGTGTGTGTGTGTGTGTGTGTGTGTGTGTGTGTGTGTGTGTGTGTGTGTGTGTGTGTGTGTGTGTGTGTGTGTGTGTGTGTGTGTGTGTGTGTGTGTGTGTGTGTGTGTGTGTGTGTGTGTGTGTGTGTGTGTGTGTGTGTGTGTGTGTGTGTGTGTGTGTGTGTGTGTGTGTGTGTGTGTGTGTGTGTGTGTGTGTGTGTGTGTGTGTGTGTGTGTGTGTGTGTGTGTGTGTGTGTGTGTGTGTGTGTGTGTGTGTGTGTGTGTGTGTGTGTGTGTGTGTGTGTGTGTGTGTGTGTGTGTGTGTGTGTGTGTGTGTGTGTGTGTGTGTGTGTGTGTGTGTGTGTGTGTGTGTGTGTGTGTGTGTGTGTGTGTGTGTGTGTGTGTGTGTGTGTGTGTGTGTGTGTGTGTGTGTGTGTGTGTGTGTGTGTGTGTGTGTGTGTGTGTGTGTGTGTGTGTGTGTGTGTGTGTGTGTGTGTGTGTGTGTGTGTGTGTGTGTGTGTGTGTGTGTGTGTGTGTGTGTGTATATATACAAAAACATCCGATATTTCTGGCCCTACTCATTACTGAGGTATTGGACCTTGAAATTACAAAAATGGTAAAATTTATGCGCAAAATCGGGTTGGATTAACCCTAAGGTCAAACTTCAAGTTTCGTAGACTACCTATAAGCATTCTCCAATCAAGCCAACATTTTAGCGGAACTATTTTCTCATCGCATATAACGATTTTATGGGATAAGACCATAAGAATCGTGGTCGGTGTGAGAGACCAAACTGTTTCTAGAGAAATGCAGAAGATGAAAGTTCATATCTCGATCATTGATGAGACATTGGGGTATGATGACAGGATCGTGATTCCACAGTTGGAGCGTATTGATATTCTACGACGTCTTCACCAGGATCATCTCGCAAGAACCAAATGTCGTGAACGGGCTAAACAGTTGGTTTGGTGGCCAAGTATGACCCAGGAAATTGCAGGTATGGTTCGAAGTTGTCACATGTGCAGAAAGAGGGCAAATGATGTGGCCGAACCGTTCAAGCCAATCGAGTTCCCCTCTCGTCCGTGGTGATTTAGGTAGTGATTTGTTTTACTATGCCTATGGCGGAATGTGGTATCTACCAGTCGTAGACTATTAGTCACGCTGCTACAACATTCGTCATGTCGTACTGCACATGAAGTCGATATTTGCCCATCGTGGCATTCCTGAAGTCGTTACGTCAGACAATAGCCCCCAATATGCATTGGAAGAATTTCGTAAATGTGTACACGAATACGCGTTCCAGCACGTTACGAGTTCTCACAAGTATCCACAAAGTAACGAAGCCGCGGAGCGCGCAATGCAGACAATGAAATCGCTCCTCAAGAAAGAGAACGACCCTTATATGGCTTTGCTTGCGTACAGAACTTCACAATTGGAGAATGGAGCATCGCCCGCCGAGCTGTTGATGGGACGGAAGTTGAGATCTACCGTTCCAACCTTCCCAAAGGTTTTACAGCTGGTTGAAAGAAACCGAATCACGAGCTCTGACCAAGCTCAATTTTACCTAAGGCACCGTGCTAAGGAGCTGCCAGCTCTGTCTGTAGGAAACAAGGTTTGGATCAGAGATTCTGAGCGTCCAGCCAAGGTAATCAACCCAGCTCCTGGAACGCCTCATTCTTACTTGGTCAAGAGTAGCGGTGGTACTGTCCGCCGTAACAGCAGGCCATTGACAGCATTGTGCGATCCAAGCGATATCCCACTTGACATCTCATCGACTGATCCCAAGACCGCTGCTCTCGATAAACCTATCGTATCGACACTATACCGACGGACAATGAGAAAGTGTCCCGTTATGGTGGTGAGATCAAACAATGACGAGTTATCGATCTGTAAACTAGTTCACGGTGTGCTCGTATTCTGCTCCCAAGCTACGGTGGTTTTGCGCTCAGTAAAGAGCATTTATTCACTTTGACATAGAAACGTTCAACATTGTTAATAATACATTTATACCCTGCTGATGCTTAATGGCAGAACCCTGAGCTCGTTCGCTACAGGAACACACAGAGTGGTTGTTGGTAAAGGTACGGTAGGTGTTCGTAAAACATTTTTTTTATTCTAAAATCGTGTTATTTAGTGTAAACTATATATACTGTAACATATGCCGAACGGCCAAACGTGTCGAAATGAAGAAGACGCAATTTTTAAATCGACGCTAACAACACTCGACGTCGCTGGTCAGTGCACTTCCCGAACAGCTTTCGGCAAGTTCCGAGAAGGTCGCGACCCGAGGAGGTGGAGCTTGTATTATGTCAGCGCCTGTCACTGATAAGCAACATGGCTTCCTTAGTAACAGATGGTTCGTCAACGGAGTTGGAGGTACGTTATAGCACAAATTGTCGTAAATATTCCGTTTGTCACTGTGTCTGAGAAATTAATTTATTTTGAGATTTGTGCCTAGTTATCAACAAGCAGTGTCCGTCAAAAAGCATTCTATATTATTCGTACATTTGATTTGTCCGATTATAATTTATGTCTCGACCGCGCCGTTGGCGTTGCCTGTTAGTATTACCTATATCGTATTACTAGCGTAATTAGAGACCTACATGTAATCATATCATCTAATACCAGAAAAGACGTACGTGTAAGGCCTATTTCGTGTATACAGTCTATCAGTTAAACCATATATAATAAGTGTCTATAATGTCGTAATAGTTTTTGAAGTTGTTGACATCATTTTGGTTTGCATGCATTCGTTTTCGGTTCCCATTTCGCAGACTAAGACTGGCGATTCTTTCGCGCATAACTGTTATGAAATAAAAGTAAATAAGACAGCACATTTTATTTTCTTGAGTGTCACGATCTTCTATGAAAACTGTTGCATTTGTGTGTCCCACCACGGTAAACTTTTCTTTGTTTATAATGTAGCAAACAATGTCAATAATTGTTTTCTAAAGTGGTGATAAAATGTATGTCATAAACTGTATTGGTTATAAACGCAAATTTAGCAACATCACATCCTTTCACCCACAGAGTTTCAATGGTTCTGAGGAAAGAAATGCAGGAAGAGAAAGAGGTGACACGAAAAGAAGGGGTGCATGAAGAGGAAGCGGTGCAAAAAGAGGGCAGAGTGCATCGAGAGGAATGGGTGGCAGGAGGCGTCGACGTGGCAGAGCAAGTCTAGTTACACTGAACAGAGAAGACTGTGCACGCATGAGGAAACTGAGAAGCTAGAAAAAGCAGACTACAGGTAAAATTGTATATATATGGCATTACACAATTGTAGTAACAAAAATGCAGCTGATAAATATTATTGTTTAGCCTCGTGGTATTTTTATGCATGCAATAAACTGCAGTGACAAAAATTATATCAAATTAATTATGAAGTGTAATAATTGAAAATTATATGTACCCAGTACAATTGAATTTTTTACTTCATTACCCTAATTAACCATAATTATAAGGATTTAATTCATTAGCATAACACATTACAAGTGCAGCTAACAAGGTGGTAGAAAGATGCTTTAAGATGAAAGAAAGATGATTAAATGAAGTTAAATGTCATTATGTTGAATGAATTGTACATTATTACTGTGACATGGATCTAGCACAATGCATTCTAAATGTACCGGTATACATAATTATGAACTTTGTGTCATCTACATGTCACCTTTTTGATAAATATCTACACGATAGATGTAGCCAGATTACATTGACTTAACTTAGCTGTCTGTATTGTACAAAGGTTGAGGGAGATAGAGTACATTTACATGATGTGGACCCCTGCATGGCATTAATTTGTTATTTTAACAATGCTACATGACATCTGTATGTCACGTAGATGACAAATGCATATTTCATAATGTAATGCATATAAGTACAGCCCCAGTCATTTAAGATAGGTAGTAATATTATTATTCAATATAATTATGCAAGAAAATACAAGAAACAATCTGTAGAATAGTTGTCACATAGTTTACAAACAATGAAAACAAATTTTTATTATAATATAGATACAACATCATCGGTGATGATTTCATGTGTTGATCAACATTTAAAGTTCTGAACAAAATATTATAAACAATAATAATTGCATATAGTATCCCTGCAACCCTTTGCAACAGTAGCAATACCTGTGTGTTATGTACGTGAAAGAATATGCAGATATGCCAAGTGTAGCACTTTGGCAGTAGAACTGCTTTTTCAGCATTTTTACAACCTGCTTTCAAGCCAAAATGTACTAGCAACAAAATATAGTAGCAAACAGCAAAAAAATAAGTTTACTCCAGATGTACCTGCATACCATCATTTCATGTTGAAAAGCACCAGAATGAAGTACATGTAATGTAAAATAAAAAATTCCACACACCACAACCATTGCGCGAGGCCCCCAGCATCCGATTATCACATACCACTCACAAATCACGGAAAGCAGTACATTTACCATTTTTAGAGCAATTTTACTTGGTGGCACCTCTTCTTTGTCATCCTTCCAGGCTGACATCAGTGCCTTGACTGAGCCAGAGGCAAAAGGGCTGCTTCTGCAGATGGCCGAGAGGGAGCCAGGCCTCTTATTCAATATTATGAGGCAAAATACACCAAGAACAGTGGGAAGTGCAGTTGCTCCAAATTGGTCATTGTCAAGAAATGACCAGCGATGTCGAACGACTATGCTGCAACATGCAGCCTGATAAATGTCTCAGCCTTCGACGTGTAAGTAATACAAGAAGGTGTGTGGCAGCGGTCTCAATCTCCTAACCACCTGTTTTTGGGGCCAACTTCCCATCTCCCATCTGTTTGTGGGTCCAACCTTTTACCCAAACTCCCACCTCCCACCATTTTTTAGAGTCAATCTCCTATCCAGTCTACCACCTCCCACCATTTTTTTTATATTTAACCTCCCACCAATTTTTCAGACCAACCTCGCACTTTCTGCCACCTCAATTACTTGTGTACTGTAGTGAACATCATTTTCTGAAGCTACAAATCAGTTTAATAGCAGGGTTGGAGTCATAATAATGGTAAAGAAATGATAATTATTGTATTAATTACATAATTATAACGAAAATAATCGATTTAAAATTCACATACGTAATGATAATGAACCCGTGATGAAAAATGATCATCATCATCATGCCATCAGGTTATTTAATTATGTTGTCACCATTTCGGAGGAAATAGCAGATTCTCCAAGGTTTCTCCAGGCTTTATGATGCCTGCCCCCCCCCGGAATCATTGCTCTCAATGAGTGTCACCGTGGAGTATACATAGCAGGAGACACTGACAGTGTCACTGTGGAGTATACATAGCAGGAGACACTGACAGTGTCACCGTGGAGTATACATAGCAGGAGACACTGACAGTGTCACCGTGGAGTATACATAGCAGGAGACACTGACAGTGTCACCGTGGAGTATACATAGCAGGAGACACTGACAGTTTCACCGTGGAGTATACATAGCAGGAGACACTGACAGTGTCACCGTGGAGTATACATAGCAGGAGACACTGACAGTTTCACCGTGGAGTCTACATAGCAGGAGACACTGACAGTGTCACCATGGAGTATACATAGCAGGAGACACTGACAGTATCACCGTGGAGTATACATAGCAGGAGACACTGACAGTGTCACCGTGGAGTATACATAACAGGAGACACTGACAGTCAGTCACCGTGGAGTATACATAGCAGGAGACACTGACAGTCAGTCACTGCTGAATGCCTAAAATTTCCTATGAAGCCTATTTTGAAGCATACTTTACTTTTAATTAAATTCCCTACACAACTTTTTTTGTAGACAAGTCTATGAGGACATGCTCCACAGGCTTGCCATTGAAACCATTCACTCACTGGTGATCAAGTAATGGATAAGGGTTACACACTTACAGCAGTGGACCAACATGAATACGGACCAGCACTAAGCAGATTGTCTTCAACATTTGTATCACTAAATCTAAATCAATCATTGCAGCTCCCTGCCCTTTCATGCTGGACAATGCTTGAACAAACACAAACACCTTATTATACCAACTTTCTTACAGAATGTACATCATTGGCTCTAACCAACTGATCTCATTAAGAACTACTGAACAAATATAATCAGCTGTCCATGAAGCAACAACAGAACAGTATGGGATAACCAGACTGTGTTACATCAGCAGACAACTGTCAAGCATCACTCTTTCTTTATTTGCGTTTTGTTAAGCAGTCATGTCTGCTACAAAGTTTTCCTTGCTGCAACATGATTTTATATGTGATTGGTAATGAAAATGATAACGAAGAATTGTAAATTATACACATACCTAGTGACAAGGTGATAATACAAATTATAACAAGCAAATTATACTGATCACAATGAACACTCTTAATGACTTTGACCCTGTTTAGTAGCATTACATCTCTGGCACAGAATATGCTGTTGAGTGTTTGACGTATATTCTACTTTCATATCAACATTATGTGCAACTGTTACAACAAATCAGACCTACAATGAATATATTATTCTCATGATATAATATATATGGCATCTTGTGGCAGTACAATTATTATGTATATATGTATGTATTCATGTAACATGCATAATCATTTTATGCAAACAGTACAGTAAAAATGCCTAAAAAATTTTTATTTATATTTTCTACAGGAAATGGATTTACTGGTACTCGACCCTACAGTATTGACAATGGTGGGACGTTATAGAGCTGACGTGTTTGGTGTGCCAGCACGAAGGGACAATGATGCCATTCAGCATTATGCATACCACCAGTTTGTTCTGTGGCGACATGGCAAGCTGGGAATAGGTAACCGCCGTGTTATACCAAGCTGTTGTGTTTGGCAAATTAGACAGTGAAAAGTGAAAATGGACAATACACTGGGTTCAAAGTTCATAGATTAGGTTATGTCATTACTTGTTACACATGAATGCACACTGTGAAAAATTATCCAGACACATGAATTTACCCATAACAGTTTTCAAACCACATTGCTTTCAGAAAAAAATTTACTTTTGAATTGTTTGATATTACACAACAAATACACAGGTTAAATGGCACATTGGTTACCTGTTCCTACCTTGCTTCTCTCCGTTACATTGGGAACTATTGTCAACGACACGGTTAAGTCTTTCTAAATTGAGTACGATGCCTGGCAACTAGCTCAGATGTTGGTGGAGCAGGCACTGTTGCGATGTTGGGTGCAATGTTTCTGGGATTGTAAGGCTTGATGCCACGCTTCCTGGCTTTGGGCAATTCATCCTCTGTGCAGGCACAGACGATTGTCTCCTGCAGGCTGACAATGTACTCATAATGTTTCGGTTGCCACTCTGTCACAATTGTCCAGTGTTTCCATCTTTTGTTGAATACCTTGTGGTAACTGTAACTGTAAATTAACAAACAAACTTAATGATGTGTTATACGACAATTAATAACTCTTGTTAGGCAGGATGGCATTTGCAAGACATTCTCCATTCTACATGCTGGTGCTATGTACTGTTTCAATGTAAATAGCTAATGATTTAACACAAATGTAATGTTATTGAAAATACTGGATATGAATGCATATGCATAACATGATATACACGTGCTGTTTTTATTTTGCACTGTATTACTGGTAGTGTATTGCAACGCAATAAACCTCCCATTGGAAATATTAACATATGTGAATGATGTTTCTTTCTTTGTGTAAACAGCCATCTGAAACATTGTTTTAATTACTATGTAGTCTTCTTTACAAAATACTAACCCAAGGGGCTAAGTAGAAACATAATCGCTATTTGTGCTGCAATGGAATGTCATTATTGTTGTGTCTAACAACAATGTATACAAGCTATGCTTACACAGTGTGCCCTTTGCTGTTTGTCATCAGTGGCAAATATTTGTGCTTCTTCTATTGCTGCGAGGAAATTTCATGCCCGATACATAAGTTTTAACTGTTATGTTTCATAAGCATGATCCAGTTGCCAACTCCACCGCTGGTGGACTTTGGAGCACACACTGTGAACATGGACATTCCAGCTAAGTTTGTTATCAAGATGGACACCTAGGTATTTGTACTGACTGATCTGGGCAATTTTTTCACCATGGATGACAACAGGCAAGTGATCGGCAACAATACATTTAGCATCAAAAATCATCTCTTGAGTCTTACTAACATTGAGTTTGAGGTGGTTGTTGTCACACCAATGTACAAAGCTTTCAATTTCAGAAGTGTACATGTCAGATGTCAGAATCAGCATGTAACAGACTAGCCGAGTCATCAGAAAATGTGGCTCCAGTGATATGTTTATTTAGTCAATAAATATATTATCACTTAATATTGTGTCAAAATGTAATAATTTTTATCATCAAACTTTATTGTGCTCAAGTGTCAGTGAAAATGTGCAAGAATGTACCTTTGTATTTAATATATGGTATTTGAATAACATAATATTGTTACTATATTTCTCTGTGACTTTCTTAGGCAAATTTTTGACTTTATTTTCATTACTTTTTTCATGTAGCTTTATTTCCACACACTTTCCCTACATGTATATCAACATAGACACATATTTAGTTGTATCTGTAACATACCTTAACCTTTCATTAAATAACTATTTTATTTGCATATTTCATGCCCCATGATACATTGGCAGGGCTGGGTCCAATTACACAAAATTATATCAATTACAATTACAGTTACATTAAATTTTTTATTTCAATTACAATTACAGTCATAATTTTCCAAATCAATTACAATTACACTGTTTCAATTACAATTACAATCACATTATGTGGAACCAAATATATTTTGCATTTGTTAATTATGTATTTTTGCGCGTTTTGCTGAATTTCAATATTTTGTACACACTTGATAAGCAAATATAACGGTAATGTTTGTACATTTTGTTGAATTGTGACTTTGAATTATACTAAATAAAAAGATAGCCATTTAAAACATATTTTTATTATATAAAAATACAATGCAATATCCAGACATAATCCTACAGGACATATTCCAATGCAGACATTTATCCGTGCGCATTTCTTAAATTTTTCTTTGGAAAATACTAATAATAGGGTGTGTTTACTTTGAGGTTGTAGCTCCTGCTCTAAGCTGATATTCTTAATTGGTCTGCCCTTTGCTTTGTGTTGGGAATGAGGGGAGAGGCCATATAAATGGTCCTTGACACCTGACCTGTCTCCAACCCACCACAACACCCCGTAATTGGCTTGCTAACTCTGCAATGTTTCACTGAGCTGATATTTTCTGAAGCAATATCAGGCTACAGGTATTTCCATGTTGTTTGAATACCAGCTTAGCCTTTGTCTGACAATGTATGTGCATTGTTTATTGCTTCCTGGCTGTTACCAACTTACTGAAAAGGCTAACTGCTAAGGCTACCCACCACTAGCACCACTGACCAGTACCCACCAGACAGTGAATACTGAGACTTAAATATAAATATATAATATGTTTGTGATAACCTGCTATCAGTTAATGCATGCTCCCTGTAGCTGTCAGACAGAGCTGCCAGGCGGGTTTAGGGTCAACGTCGATATGCGTCAGCCCGCTGGCGTAGACTAGCAAATGTATCTAATTATATGTGATTAAAGTAGTTGTTGTTCCAAACGACGTGTAGTACTTATTCATCTCCGGATGCGAACATCACATAACTGGCGACGAGGATACAGTTGGAACTGTTTTGTGAATATCGGACCTTGTTTCTACGGGGCCGTGACCTGAGGCTGAGATCTGCTGATCGGCAGACTGGCGAACCAGCGTACGTGTTTCCCGCATCGTAAACAACTATGGCACAGCCACTGGCATACGCAGCCAGCTTCGGCAAAATCGACGAATTTGATCCGGATACGGACAATTGGGATATCTATTGTGAGAGGCTCGATCACTGTTTCACTGCTAGAAACATTGACGAGAACGCAACAGACTTGAAAAGAGCCATTATGCTGAGTGAAATGGGTAAGAAAGCCTATACACTCCTCAGAAACTTGTGTGCGCCCTCAAAACCCGGTGATAAGACGTTCGCCGAATTAGTTAAACTAATGCGCCAGCATCAGCACCCCACACCCTCAATCATAGTGGAACGTCTGAAATTCCATCAACGTGACAGACAACCCAGGGAAAGTGTGGCGGCGTACGTGTCAGAACTGCGACGTTTAGCAGGCACGTGCGATTTCGGGGACAACCTTGATAGCTCGCTGAGGGACCGGTTAGTTTGTGGCATCAACGAAGACGCTATACAACGCAGGTTGTTAGCGGAGAAAACTCTCGACTACAACAAAGCGTTTGCGCTAGCTCAAAGCATGGAACTGGCGGCTCGCCATGTGCAAGACATGAAACAACATAGTCATGACAACACGCCTAAGGTGTCGTCCGCTTCGCCTCAAGGGCAGATCAACAAACTCTCTACACATAAATTTGGTCAGAATGTGCGACCATGTGACCGTTGTGGTGGTCTCAACCACACATCTCCAAACTGTCGGTATAAAGATGTGACATGCAGAAAATGTGGTAAAGTCGGTCACATTGAACGTGTTTGTCGTAGTGCTCCGACTCAAGGACAGACACAGCGAGGCAGGGGATTTCCATTCCGAGGACGTTCCTTTCACCCTGGCTATGGAGGAAGGGGCCGTGGGCGCGGGTTCAGAGGCCGAAATGCAACGAACCAAGTTGTCTTTGATGCAACTGCACATGACAGCACAGATTATGACATCTACAAGGTAGATACAAGCCCATCACTCCATTTACAGAGAAAGGAGAGGCAACCCCAATTTTGGCAAATGTGCTGCTAAATGGACAACCTTTGACCCTTGAAGTTGATACAGGAGCTGCAACTTCTCTCATCAATGAAGAGACATATAGAACATTATGGGAAGAACCTCCACCTCTTGAACCAGCCCACGAAAGGTTGCGATCATACTTAGGTGAGAAAATACCCCTCCTGGGATCCGCCAGAGTGAACGTCAGATATGGAGACCAATCAGCTGATGTCCAAGTACTCATTGTCCAAGGGAAACGAGCGAATCTTTTCGGGCGTGACTGGCTTAAGGAAATTAGGCTAGACTGGGGATCCATCATGAAAGTAGGAAGTATGGAGTTAGAGGACACTCTCAACTTGTATTCTGATGTGTTCAGAGAAGAACTTGGTGAATTCAAGGGCACCAAAGTGAAAATTGACATCACAGTTCCTGCACAGCCACGTTTCTACAAGCACAGAAATATCGCCTATGCTCTCCGCGAACGGGTAGAATCTGAGCTTGAACGTTTGGAGAAACAAGGTGTTATCGAACCGGTCAAGTACTCTGAATGGGCAGCACCCATAGTACCCGTGCTGAAATCTGATCAGTCATCCGTACGTATTTGTGGAGACTATAAGATGACAGTTAACCAAGTAGCGAAGCCTGACTGCTACCCGATTCCCAGAATTGAGGACTTGTTTGCATCTCTCTCCAGGGGGGAGACTTTCACAAAGCTTGACATGAGTAACGCCTACCAACAACTGGTTCTTGATGAGGAGTCAAGGAAACTGACTACAATCAACACACACAAGGGGTTGTACCAGTACAGACGTTTACCCTTCGGTGTATCAGCTGCTCCAGCAATCTTTCAGCGTACCATGGAGTGTATGCTGCGCGACATTCCTCATGTTTGCGTATACTTGGATGACATCTTGATAACTGGTGTTGATGATGCAGAACATAATGACAATCTGTCCAAAGTCTTGGATAGACTTAACAAGGCTGGACTCAAACTGAATGCTGGAAAGTGCTACTTCAAGAGAGAATCAGTGAAGTATCTGGGATACCGCATCGATGCACAAGGATTGCATCCACTCGAGGAAAAAGTGCAAGCTCTGGTGTCAGCACCAGCACCACAGAATGTGACGGAACTGAAATCATTCCTTGGAATGGTACAGTATTACCAGAAATTCTTACCAAATCTCGCAACGACACTAGCGCCACTACATCGACTGCTGCAGAAAGGGGTTACTTGGGCATGGATGAAGAAGGCAGATCATGCTTTCCAAACGGTCAAGTCCCACTTGGCCTCCTGTCAACTACTGGCACACTACGATCCAAACCTTCCGGTCCACCTGGCCTGTGATGCCTCGCCATACGGAGTAGGCGCTGTCCTGTCGCACATCATGCCAGATGGCTCAGAGAAGCCTATAGCTTATGCTTCCCGTTCCTTGGCTACAGCGGAGAAGAACAACTCCCAGCTTGACAAAGAAGCATTAGCCATTATCTTCGGAACAAAACGATTCCACCAATACATCTATGGAAGGAAGTTTCAATTGGTATCAGACCACAAACCTTTGATGAGTATCCTGGACGCACAGAAAGGCATTCCCGTGATGGCTTCTGCAAGACTGCAGCGATGGGCACTTATGCTAGCTGCATATGACTACAGTATTGTCTACCGTCCAGGACCCAAGCTTGCAAATGCAGATTGTCTGAGTAGGCTACCGATGCCACAGAGTGTGCCTACACCTCCAGTTCCCGGTGATACAATTATGCTACTAGAGAAGATGGAGGAATTCCCTGTGAATGTGTCCCAGATTCGGACATGGACAAACAAAGATCCGTTGTTGTCGCGTGTGAGGAAACTGGTACAATGTGGTTTTCCAGAACATTTGAAATCGGACAAGGAATTGAAACCATACATGCAGCGGAAATTTGAACTCAGTGTTCAAGATCAAGTGCTCCTGTGGGGAAATAGGGTAATCGTGCCACCTCAAGGCAGAGCGCGTGTGATTGAAGGACTACACGAAGCACACCCAGGTATCGCGAGAATGAAGGCCCTAGCCAGAGGTCTGGTCTGGTGGCCAGGTATCGACGCGGCATTAGAGGATAAAGTAAAGACATGTTCTGTCTGCCAAGAGAGCCGTGCAGCTCCTGCTGAAGCAAGATTACATCCATGGGATTGGCCAGAGAAACCATGGTCTCGACTCCATTTAGACTATGCTGGTCCTCTACAGGGAAGATGTTCCTGGTCCTCATCGACGCGCATTCCAAATGGATGGATGTGTTTCCGGTGCATAGTGCAACAACAAGTGCTACACTGGAATGTTTGAGGCGAACATTTGCTATCCATGGCATTGCTGAAACCGTTGTGACTGATAATGGTACTTGTTTTACAAGTGAGGAGTTTGCGACTTGTATGGTGAGCAATGGTATTCAACATATCTGTGTGGCACCTTATCATCCTGCTTCCAATGGTATGGCTGAGAGAGCAGTTCAGACCTTCAAACAAGGTTTTGCGAAACTGACGGGAGGAACAGTCGAAACCAGAGTGTCCAGGTTCTTATTCCGTTACCGGAATACCCCGCAAAGCACAACAGGGTTGTCTCCAGCAGAGATGTTACTGGGGCGACGTCCGCGTTCACATCTTGACTTGATGCATCCAGACATTGGCCAGCGTGTCCATCAACGACAACAGAAACAAGTGGAGTCTCACAACGTGCATGCTAAAGATCGCACACTCCGAGTTGGCGACACAGTGTATGTGATGAACTTCACTGGCAAGACAAAATGGCTTCATGGAGTTATTGTAGAACAGACTGGTCCAGTGTCATTCAGGGTCCGCCTTGATGATGGGAGAGTATTACGCAGACACGTTGACCATGTGAGAAGTCGTCGTGTGAATGATGAGAAGGAGGAGATATCGGTGCCTGAGAAGAAACTGCGTCCTAGACTGATTTCCGAACTGCCTCCTGAATTGCCTGTTGAACTGCCTCCTGAATTGCCAGTTGAACTGCCTCCTGAAACGCAAGAACCTGTTCAGGCAGATCCACCTGAAGTAACTCAACCAGAGATGGAATCACCCCACACACCTGAACAAAACTCTACACCCAGGGCAAATCTTCGTAGATCCAGAAGAATCCGAAGAGCACCTGAGAAACTGAACTTATGATTTGAAGTTACGATCAGTAGGAGTAAAGTGATTGGATTATAACATCAAGAGACATTGAATTATGTAATCTTAGCAACATAGAGTTATATAATCAAGATACCTAGAACTAGAGACTCAGTCGTTTTAATGAATGACGTTTTCAGTGCATGCAATTATCATATTCAATGCTAGTTGTATCTAAAGGGGGAAGAGTGTGATAACCTGCTATCAGTTAATGCATGCTCCCTGTAGCTGTCAGACAGAGCTGCCAGGCGGGTTTAGGGTCAACGTCGATATGCGTCAGCCCGCTGGCGTAGACTAGCAAATGTATCTAATTATATGTGATTAAAGTAGTTGTTGTTCCAAACGACGTGTAGTACTTATTCATCTCCGGATGCGAACATCACAATGTTATTATTAGTTTTGACTTTCAACTCATGTGAGACTTAAATTATATTTTTATTGACAATTCGTTTTGGTAGTTTGTGATATGAAACATACTGTAATTGATTGTAATTTAAATAAATTTTCAAATATACAAAATATAACAATTACAGCAACATTTTGAAACCATAATCAATTACAATTACACAATTTTGCTGTAATCAATTACAATTACATAATTGGACCCAGCCCTGTACAGTGGCCTACTTTCCATTTAGTGATTTGCCATCAAATTGACATTGGATGGTAGCAATGTGCATGCATGTAATGAGTTGTCCATAGTACAATCAAATCATTATTACAACCCACTTGGATGCATTATGTTTAACAATGAGAAAATGAATGTGTTAATGAGGCAGGGCAATACACAACACCATAGAACCTCATAACAGATTGGACTGATGCTTATTTGTGGGACAGTAGTAACTCACTGAAGCTTCCAGTGTTGTTACAACAATGATTGCATTTTAACTTAAAACAACCATTCTCCCATAACAGTTCTTCTTTCCACATCTTTAGATGATCATTTACATGTTTGTTCATATTATGATGTAACTTTTTTTATTTGCTACATTTCATTGGGCCAATTCTTTCCCACCATCCAAGCATGAGCATGAAGTAGGGCCACATTTAAATGCCTTGTATTTCTTGGACAATGACAAATGTACGTAATTTCATTGAAGTGGGTACCAATGTTTTGCTGACCTATTAGACATAGAATAACCATCAAGATAAACTGTACATAGCCTTGGTGCCTGACAACTACTTAGTGTACGTTATTCATCAGGCATTTTGTATAACAAAATGTGAATCTGAAAAGTGGAGAAGAAGAAGACTGAGATTGGAGGACTGCGTGAAGAGAGATTTAGTGGGAGGGGAATGAAGAATGAGGGCGAGGGATAGAGGGGAGACAATTGGTGGACACGGTAGTAAAATGGAACTAGTTATGAAGAAGGGGGAAAATAAATCATCAACCAGTATCGGTGCCAGCCTCACCCGGACTACAGGGAAAAAGAAGAGAGCAACAACAATAACTAGTTTAAGCACATGGATGAGTTTTTGCTACACTAAGCCTATGCCATTGAGATTATCAACATGCCACATATGCAACATGCAGGCACTATATTTTATGTGGGTGTGTTCTTGCGCACGGCTACAACAAATGAAATGGTGTCCTCGACCAGACCTGGGGCGGAAGTACTCGGTATTCGAGTAAATTTTTGAAAATACTCGTACTCATAAATTATGTGTCAGGTACTCGTACTCATACTCAATGTACTCAGAATTTATGAGTACATCTGTGTACTTTTCAATATATACTGTGAAAACTAATTTATTAAACTTTCCTGAAGTATTTCAATGTTCAATCCTTTTTTGAAATACTTTGGTTTTTTTATTGATTACTCCCCTTGCCATTCGTACACATAGCACACCCCCATTTTCTAATAGTCATGACTATGTCTATGATACCCCCCAAAAAAACATGCAGCAACTTTTCCCAGTAAGAAATACCCTGTTAAGCAAACAATTGTTTAATTTAATTTATATTGTTGTAACCTGTCGGGTTGCGTCGGTCGGGTCGTAACGTTAGTACCGTTACTTGCAATTAAAACGTTGATATATGTTTTCATTCGTCTCACATACACACGTTCATGAACGAATTACACATATAAACCCACATTCTGGAAACAACTTAACTGGTGTTAAACCTGAACTGTGTGAAGGCACCACATGCGACATAGTCATAGCATAGGGCCGGGGCTCCGGGTATCGATCCGATGCCGATACTCGCGCTAGGCCTAGGATAGTAATAATAAGAAAAATAATGTACTAACGTGTCGAATAGAATTTCTGCCACGTCACTGTCTTTCATTTTTAAGACAGTCTTCAGGCGATCCCGACGTCCCTTTTGGTTTTTCAGTGTCACTCGTGTTGCCAATCTCGCTTCATCCAACTCCTTTTTCCTCCTCTTCGTCGCGGAACGCAACGGTGCACGCACAACCCGCCTGTCACTGTCAGCCATGTTGCCCAAATGTCAACAAAGTATGAGCAAGTCGCCGGTGCGCGCGCGTCGATCCCGCGATCACATTAACTTTCGGCAAAGCAAGCTTCGCCTAGCTCCGCCCCTGTGGTTTCGCGCCATAAACACTATTCGCAACTTTTCGTAACGAAACAGTAAAAATGCAAACATATGTATTTGGCTTATTAAACGCATTTTGGCGGGCAGCATCATTTACAAATGTTTATTCTAGTACGAAGAACATTATATTATTACATGAGCAACAAATACAGTACCTTTAATAATTGTACCTACAGAAAATAATATGAACCAATGAAAAGGTAGCTTGGCAGCTAGCACAAACATGCTCATCAAGAAAAATACAATAAAATACAATACATGTATATCAAATGAGATATCGTACAAAGTTGCTCATTGAGAAACGATTATTAAAATTTAATGACAAAAGTAGAAGCAGCAAAGGTGGGGCGGTCCTTTGTCCCACCATATAACCATAGAATATCATCATCATAACAATGTTGTACAACGATCAACTAACCAGTCAAATATGCATCTAAAATTAAAGGTTATGTACTACAATCCCCATTGGGATTCTCATGAAAGAGAAAATTCAAGAACAATTCAATTGTTCAAAAATTGTCGTACAGCAGACGTATTACTGACCAAGACATTGTGTATACAAGTGAATACAGACTATACGCACTAAAACCTTAAAAAACCCTATGGGAAAATTATACACGAAGGAAAACGTTAACGCACAATGGTTAATGTTTATCACAACCAAATTAGGAACTATCGGGAGTTGAATGTATACATACAATACAGAATCATAACATGGTAAGCAACACGCGAACAATGGAGATAGACAGGGGAGGTTGGTGGGAAGAAAAACTTCCAATGTGATGGCTCTGCAAAGTACGTCTAGCGTGGCTCAGAGTTCCAACACAAAGGGAATGACTCTCATTCGCCACGTGATCACCTAGCGTCATTTGACCACGAACCGTTTCGCATACTACAGACTGTTTCCCAGGTTGCGGACTGAAGATCACAGACTAACACTACCGCAACAATTAAAGCAGTCATTTTCACCTCACATTGTATAAACACTATTTTGACATGTGTAAAAATATTAATTTATACCCTGTTGATGCTTAATGGCAGAACCCTGAGCTCGTTTGCTACAGGAACACACACAGAGTGATTGTTGGTAAAGGTCATTTAATAATTGTGCCTACAGAAAATAATATGAATCAATGAAAAGGTAGCTTGGCAGCTAGCACAAACATGCTCATCAAAAAAATACAATAAAATACAATACATGTATATCAAATGAGATATCGCTTAGTCGCCAATATAAAGTTGCTTATTGAGAAACAATTACTAAATGACAAAAGCAGAAGTAGCAAAGGTGGGGCGGTCCTTTGTCCCACCAGGCCTCCAGTAATAGAGGCCCAACCCCCACCCCAGGGCTTCTGCCAAAGTATACAACTGAATAAGTAGTGCGTAACATCTTCTCGACATGAGTAGTGACCTGACACATACATGTGCCTTACAAACATATTTGGTGTGATCAAATAATACACAGATGAGAAACTAACGGTATTAACCCAGGTATTTATAAGATGGTTATCAGTCGTACTGCACCAACCTTCCAATATCTGGTTAACACCTGTGATAATCACTACGAAAATTGTAAAAACATGATAAAAGGGCCAGGGTGGTATCAGTCGTGCTCCCGAACGCCATGCTGCACATGATGGATGCCAGTCATGCTGCAAGATCCACCGTCTACAGCAATAGCAAGGTAATATGTACAATTATGCAACTATTCAGGGGCAAGGATAATTTTGTAATAGACACGATGGGCGCCAGTCATACTGCAACGTCCACCGCCTACAGCAACAGTCCAGACTTAATTGCAATAGATATCTCTGTATGTATGTATGTATGTATGTATGTATGTATGTATGTATGTATGTATGTATGTATGTATGTATGTATGTATGTATGTATGTATGTATGTATGTATGTATGTATGTATATGTATGTATGTATATATATATATATATATATATATATATATATATATATATATATATATATATATATATATATATATATATATATATATATATATATATATATATATATATATATAAGCTTTACCGAGGTAATGACAAAAGTAATTTCGGGTTACAGGGGATGCATTAGCAAATGCGAATAGTGGTCCTTTAAATGGGCCCCGAACCTTCAATACCGAAACAGAGCTTGTACTGGACAGTATCCATCATTAGTCTGTGAAATGGATAATGTGACTGGTCGCCCAGAAGTGTTGTGTTTAAAGTGTGACATGATTAATACAATGTCTGTGTTAGAAATGGTCACGTCGCCTAACTGTACGATGGATTCACCCCTTGAGCGAGAATGAACGGTTATTTCCCCTATTCGCAGAAATGCATGAAACGCTAATAAAAACATGCTTTGCAACATATTACGCAAATAGGCAGACGAGACAATAAATTGTGTTGTATCGACAATTTTGTGAAGGATAGAAGGTCTAATTGGGAGACGTGTGTCGGGTTTACCTGACAACTTCTGTGCTCCAGCTAGTAATTTTTTTATAACAAAAAGCTGAGTTGGATCAGCTTTACCTGCTAATTTATGAATGTATGACAGCGCAGACATATATGTCATCAACGTCGCTGGGGCATAATGCCTAGAGTATAGACTGGTTATAAAGGCCGCCAAAACACCTACTGAAGCAGGAAAAAATGGATAGGTTGGAAAATGCATCTTACTAAAGTCTGCATAAGCTAAAATTGCCCGTCTATATGCCTGTTTTGTGCTGTCTGATATGGATGCATTGAGAAGATGGGTCATTACTTGTGCCAAGGCAGCAATGTCGTTGGCATTTCTGTTGGCTGCAGTTGAAGCCAGGGCGCCATCTGTCGTGCTGCACCCTCCTGAAATCGCGAAAGTTTGTCAGCAATGACATTTGTCTTCTCTGGAATATGCTTGGATTTAAAATAAACGTTAAATTTCAGCGCAGTAACTACCAAACGTCTGACTAAACGCATTAGGTGAAGATTCTTAGCTGACTGCTTGTTGATAACATCTACAACGGCTTTATTGTCAGTGAGAAACAAGACAGAATGGTTAGCCATATATCTTCCTCACAACTCCAAAGCGGCTACAATGGGATACAGTTCCAATACGGCAATGTTCTGCCAGATTTGTGGAAATCTGCCATTAAACCACCGGGAACCAAATACTGCAGCAAATCCCTGTGTTGAAGCGGCATCTGTGTACAGTTTAATTGAATCAGATGAAATCCAATTACTGTTTATGATCATAGTTACTCCATTGAAAGAGGAGATGAAGTAGTGCCATGCGGCTAAGTCTGCCCGAGCTTCGGCATTCAACCTGATATGGTGACCCGGTCTAGAAATGCCAAAAGTCAAATTGATGTGGCGACGGAGAAAGGCTCTTCCAGGTGAGATGACTCTGCAGGAAAATTGAGCAGACCAATGACTGACTGTAATTGCTGGAGTGTAACAGAACGACATATATATATATATATATATATATATATATATATATATATATATATATATATATATATATATATATATATATATATATATATATATATATATATATATATATATATATATATATATATATATATATATATATATATATATATAATATATGTCAGCAATGGATGACTGCAGTTTCTGGACCTTATCAATAGGGAGGCGAGCCTCCCATTTGACAGTGTCCAGTTCAATACCATGCACGGTGATGAGTGTAGATGGAAAGCAGGTTTTCTCGTGGTTTATTGGAATAAAAAGTTCTTCAGCAAGTGTAATGAATTGATTGAGATCCTGCAAGCAACTTACTGAATTAGGAGGGCCAATGAAGATGAAATCATCTAAGATGTGTGACACGGTCATAGCCGCTCTGTTCTGTAGTACCCACTGCATAGCACAAGTCAACCTTTCGACGATCTGGCATGATTCCGCTCACCCCATTGGTAAACAGCGATCATAGAAAAAACGAGTCTCCCAATTTAAGTGAAACTAAATAAATGATGGGTATGATGGGTGGATGGGAATAATGCGAAAGGCATCTTCAATGTCGGCCTTGCCTATTAAAGCGCCGCGACCAAATTGAGACAATAGACTTATAACATGATCTAAAGTTTCATAACGAACTGTGGTGAATTCCTTTGGGATGTGTCCGTTAATGGAATTTCCCTCTAGATACGACAGGTCATGTATAATGCGAAACGTGTTAGGCTCTTTCTTGGGAACAACACCCAGCGGTGATGACTGGTAATTAATAAAATGGAGGTGAAAGGAATGGACCAGCAATACGTCCCAGCGAAAGCTCTTTGGACAGTTTCCTTTCTACTACTTCCTTATGTTGTAGGACTGAAGAGTGATTATTGGCAAAATAAAGAGATGGGGTGCCAAAATAATTAATCTTAAATCCATTGATAAAGCCATCTACGAGAAAGTTTGATTCTTCCTGATCATTACCCATTAGAGCCTGTTTCAAACGCTCAGGGTTTACTGGTGTGGGGAGGGATGTGCTTACGGCACAGGCTGGCAGGGTGGGGTAACTGGCACTTGGCGCAGACATGTTTGAATTTGCACTGCGTGGCAGTACGTTTGTTGCCACGCTGGTATCCCCAGCAGTGACCTGCAGGAAAGGGCTGAATGTGATGGGCTGGCTTGTGTGATAAAGTGGCTGGAGCACGACCTGACCCCTCCAAGCTACGGTGGTTTTGCGCTCAGTAAAGAGAGCATTTATTCACTTTGACATAGAAACGGTCAACATTGTTTATAATACATATATTAGACCACATCTAGAACATTGCGTACAGGCATGGTCACCTTATTATGCAAAAGATATTTTAATGCTTGAGAATGTACAACGCAGGGCAACAAAACTGGTAATGGGATTAAAGGAATTTACATATGAGGAAAGATTAACACGACAAAAATTATATAGACTAAAAGAATGGAGATCACGAGGAGATTTAATTGAGACTTTTAAACTGTTAACTGGGAAGGAGAACACAAACCCAGATCAGTTTTAAATGTTAATCTAAATAACCTAAGAGGCCACAGTAAAACATTAAACAAACAACAATGTATGAAGCTATGCAGACACCGATTTTTCAGTAAAAGAGTGGTGGATGTATGGAATTCATTGCCAGAGAACATTATATTTGCACCCTCTACTAACATTAAAAAAATAGAATAGATAAAATGTGGGTTAAGATATTGGCAAATTAAAAAAGGATATCTTTAGCCTTATAAATGCTCATCACTTGTAAGTGTAAGTCAAAGGTATAAATACGTGGAACAGTTTAGCAAATGAAATAATTCAGCTACCAAGTTTAACACAATTAAAAAAACATTAAAGTTGTCATTACTTACAGCATATTTATAAACTTTTAATTGAAAGCTAGTTAATTTATAATTAGCACAAGCACCACTGTAATAAGTTTATAAATGAATTGTGAATGCTATTTTGTATTTAATGTTTTACTTGTATTGCATTTATTTAGTTTGAGAAGGGCATAGCACCTTATAAGTCGTATGACCTCAGCTATGTCCCTATCATTTATGGGCCACGCCCAGCATCATGATAAAATGTCCGCCGGGAAATATGAAATCTGACCAGAATCGCCCATTTTCAGAAAACATTCTGAGTAAAACAATGACGTGAACATTTTGATTGTAGTTGGAAATGGTTAGCTTTTAACTCTTTTATGTGCATAGCACCCAAAACATGCCTTTTGTTTCCCTTTAACATACAACTGTAGCTTCATTATGCTGCCTGCAACAAAGTTGCAAACATTGAAAAATGTGACAAATTTGGCCACATTATTTGGGATCGTTTTATAGACTATGATATACTATATGCACTGAGTAATGCCATGTTCATATGCTATACACACATGTGTGTTGTATGTGCTGTTGTGCCTTTAATAGCTGTAGCTGAAGTGGTTTTGGTCACATCGTCAGACAAGAAGGGGTTTAAAGGGAAATATTGGAGAGGATGGTTGACGGTAAGACTAAGAGGCAGACGAAGACCAAGAGCGACATGGAGAGACAACTGCAAGGCATGGATGGAGAACATGAAGTAGGAAGATCTGGTCAGAATGGCACAGTGCAGATACGAGTAGCGGTCCGTGATAGCTGACCTTCCGAGAGGAGATAGCACCACATGATGATGATGATGATGATGATGATGATGAAGTTGTATCATGAATGGTTACATAGGAAATAAAATGTATATACACAGTGTGTGATGTATATTTATGTGATGAAATACCTTTTAATATATACAACAGTTGTGAGCCTAAGTATTATATTTTATATAGTATTTATTGAACACTATAATATATGATGGAAATGGTGTTTTATTTACAAGGTGCCTATATAAGTGATGCTAAGTAGGTCAACAACAAGTAAACAACTGCTGGAGACATTTGACCATTTATATGACATTATGTACCATGCAACAAATTTTAGTTAGAAGATTTACTAGTGAAATATTTTAGGTATTTTACGATTAATAAAAGTAAGGTATACATTGTTCAGCATAACCAAACAATTTGTCTTCAGAATGTTGCCACCAGATCATATATTAAATTGCATAGATCAAGGGACTGTGTTTATGTAGATACACATGTATAATTAATCAATTAAACGAGCTAGTTTGAAAATTCTTACTAGCCAAGCCCAAATAGTGTCTAGTGATTTTAATACATGATCAATGAAAGACATACAATTGTTTTTTCTCCCGTTAATCAAGGTGAATCCCGGATTTGCGAGGATCATGGAATTTTCATCTTGAATAAAAAAATGGTTTCACTTAAATAAACAAAAACACGATGTATCTAAGAGTAAAGTACGCTTATTCAGCTTTACGTGCATATGCATATTTTATTACAGGCTTATGCATATTTTATTACAGGTGGTCCATGTTAGCTGCTATGGACCGTAATAGGCACTAGTGTCCTGCACGGGCCTATAATCTGAGTCCAATCCCGGCCCCCAATTAGCAGTTAGAATCCAGGCCCGCAAAAATTCGTCAAGCCCAGCCCGGCCCAGGCCTGCAAACTAGAATTTAGGCCCAGGCCCGTTAATGTTTGGCTCAGGCCCAGCCCGGCTTGTACGTTTCAGGCCCAGGCCCGGCCCTTACCCGCGGGCCAACTAAAAACGAAACATAAATAAACTGTGATACATACGTATTGTTTTATTAAATAACAGTAAAAACATTAATATTGATATTTCAATTTCACTCACTGACACTGACACCCAGTGGCATTTCCAGCAGGCCTGCAGTCACCAGCCTGAGAGAGATCAGGTTCAGACATGTGTGAATTAGTACAAGTGTGAATGAATCAGTACTTGGGTAATTGTAGACACTAAACACTAGTTAACACAGTTGGAAAATACCAACTACCAACTGGCACTAGGCAGTGGACAGGTCATTCAGGCAGACAAAACTGTATGGCTTGATTGCCTCTGCAAATATGTCTAAAGTAAACATTTGGGGCTGGCTACTTCCAGTCAAGTGAACTTATGGGGCCATTAGATCTATGCAAAAGGCTGCATTGAAGCAAAAAATATGCATCTGTAGCATCCGTATTCTGTACTATGTAGTAGTAATATGTATTGGGTTTTGTATTACTATTTTTATTAGGTGCAGGCCCAGCCCAGGCCCGGCCCGGCCCGGCCGCCTCATACTAGGCCCAGGCCCGGTCCAAGCCCGAGGCCCACGCCCACAAGATGTAGGCCCAAAACCGGCCTGAGAAATTGAGTAGATAGCTCAAAGCCGCTATAAAGGGAGAACACTTTGTTTTACCGACAGCTGAGGAGATATTTGCAAAAGCTGCACAGCTCAAGGTATTTCAGTACACTTGATGCAACATAAGGCTTCATACAAATCGCATTGAACGAGGAAAGCTCGTATCTGACCACATTCGCCACACCATTCGGAAGGTATCGATACCGCAGACTTCCATATGGAATAAAGTTATGTGCCAGAAGTCTTCCACAAGAGCATCGCTGATATGTTTGGCGACATTGAAGGGGTTGAAACCTTCATCGATGACATCTTAATTCATGCACCGACAGATGAGCAACATGATGATCGCTTACGCAGGGTTCTAAACCGATGTCTAGAGGTAGGCCTGAAGCTGAACAGAGCAAAATGCAATATCAAGTGCACTGAAGTCAAGTATCTTGATCACATCATATCGGCAGAAGGACTGCAGCCTGACCCAATGAAAGTGGACGCGATACAGAACATGCCAACACCAAAGTGTAAATAGGACGTTATACGCATCCTGGGCATTGTTACGTACTTGATAAAGTTTTGCCCGAATTTGTCACAAGAATCAGCTGTTCTTCGTGACCTGACACGCATAGATGTTGACTGGTTCTGGAACTCAAACCATGACAAATGTTTGTTGAAGATTAAACATACGGTGACATCAGCAGCAGTTTTGGGGATGTGTGATCCATCCAAGCCAGTGATGGTATCTGTTGACGCTTCACAGAGAGGCGTGGGAGCAGTGATGCTGCAGAATGAACGACAGGTTGTGTTCGCGTCAACTGCACTCACAGAGACAAAACAACGCTATGCACATAGCGGTGCAGTACGGACTTACACGTTTTCATCAGTACGTGTACGGACAGGTAGTCACTGTTGAAACAGACCACAAGCCGTTGTTGAGCATCAAACAGAAGCCAATTACAGACTTATCGCCGAAGCTGCAAAGAATGCGACTGCGTTGTCAACCGTACGATTACAACTTAATGTACAAGCCAGGCAAAAACTTGCTCCTGGCTGACACACTAAGCAGAGCGTACGTCACTGACCAAACCGAAAAGTTGGATACAGAGCAGATTCAAGGAGTATAATATACACCATGGCATCCGATATGTCCAGACAGCGCAGAGAGCGATCGAGAGCTAACCTTACTGAAGTAGACGGTGATGAATCGATGATCTCAGGATAAAAGTCGTATCCTGAAGCAGTGAAGCCGTACTGGCTAGTCCGGAATGACCTCACATAATATGGGGGGATCGTGTTCAAGGGTGTTTAACAGGTCGTAGTGCCAGTGGCGCTACCCAAGGCTGCAATCATGATGGACACTTTGGCATTGTGAAGTGCACCGAGAGAGCGAAGACGGCAGGGTACAGCAATCAAATCCGTGACACAGTCGAAAGCTGCGCTGAGTGCCAACAGAATAGAGCGGCAAACCCAGCGATGCCGCTGCAACCATATGAAGTGGTAGCTATAGTCACTGCTAGTGACTTGTTAGAGCTTGATGGACGTTCGTATCTTTTAGTGGTCGACTGTTACAGCAAGTGGCCAAATGTGGTCAAACTGGCTGATAATACATACGAGAAGCAGTACCGTAATCGGGCATCTAGAGAAGATGTTTTGTGATTTCGGAATTCCTCAGACATTACTAAGTGACAACATAGCTCAATGCGGGAGTTCCTAATTCCGTGACTTTGCGAAGCGAATGCACATGCAACATACAGCATCAAGTCCGCGTTATCCGCAAAGTAATGGGATGTCTGAGAGAATGGTACAGACTATCAAAAGGAGCTTGACAAAGATGTTAGCTGACGGGAAAAATCTGCAGCAGACTCTGGCAGCAGTGCGCAGTACGCCGATAGGTGATGGATTGCCGTCACCAGCAGTGTTACTGCAAGGTCGAAATCTGCGTTCCAATCTACATCAGATGGAGCACATGCTACGACCACAGCACATTGACGCAGAGATACTCAGAAGAAAACTGGAAGCAAAACAGCCGACAGCTGCTTATTATCACGACGCCGCCAGGTCAACGTTCCGACGGGAACTACATCCAGGCGAGACCGTGAGAATGAGAAAGTGAATCGGTGTTACGACGAAATCGAAACCAGATCAACACGACGGCCAGGGACAGTGCAACACCTGCTAGAGACGACAGTAGTATGTAAGTCTTTTTCAATAAGCAATTGTGGCGGCAATTTTGGTCGATTTTTGGTGGTAGCTAAAAATAGATGGTAGCTAAAAATAGACATTGGTTAATTTTAATTTTCTAAAAATAGACATATTTTAATTTTAATTTTAATTTTAATTTTAATTTTTAATTTTAATTTCGGGTAAAACCCACATATCGCTGACGTAGCGGTTAGCGGGAAAAACCCACCTATCGCTAACGTGACGGTTATTTAGGGAAAACCCACATATCGCTGACGTGGCGGTTATTGAGTATGGTATCAATGAATGAGAGAGCTAATCAATCAGGTTTCAGTACGTTATCGGTGAATGGTATAAAGAGCTGTGATTCGTCGGTTATAGTTTTATAAAAGTTATGCGCATGAGTTTCACAAAAATAGTGGATGATTAATGAGGTAAGGAGGATGAATGGCTCGTGTGTCCATCTGGTGGGAGATGGGTAGATGCTCGTGGGGCATACCGCTGACGTTGCGGTTAGGGTATATGCTCCCGTTTCGCGGAATGCAGCGGGCTACATACCATGTTAGGAATGCGGTCGTGTTGTATTCCGTAATATGACACCGCTCTGCCGCGTTCCTGAAAGGACGCATTAAGGCGATACTAACAGCTGAGTAGTGGATTTTGGTACTTGGGAAATGCGCGTTTTAAATAACCTGGCTATATGTAGTCATATTAGCGCTGTAGTTAAAGCGGAGGTTCGCCCACTGGATGTATGCAAGTCTGAACAAGTTGAAAGATAAACCCGTCATTTCCATAATGCTGTGCAGTAATTTATTCGATGCCAGCAATCATGAAATTCGGGTTTCATTATTAAGTAAGTACCAAATACAGCTACATGTTAATGAGTTTAGCTAAGTAAATACCGCATTTAGCTGTAGGTTAATGCTTTTAAGCTAAGAAATTACCACATTTAGCTGTATGTTAGCGATTTTACGCTAATTATTTACCATATTTACCTGCAGGTTAACGGTTTTAAGCTAAGCAAATACAACTTTTAGCTAAGTAATTAGCATTTTTAGCTAAGTAAGTACCATATTTAGTCGCAAGTTAACGCTTTTAAGTTAAGTAATTACCACATATGTTAAAACTGTTTAGCTAATAAATAACCACATTTAGCTGTATGTTAGCGTTTTTTACCTAAATGATTACCACATTTAGTTGTATGTTAACGCTTTTAAGCTAAGTAATTACCGCATTTAGCTGCGTGTTAACGTTTTTTAGCTAAGAAATTACCATATTTAGCTGTATGTTACTGCTGTTTAACTAAGGAATTACCACATTTAGCTGTATGGTAACGCTTTTTAACTAAGTATTTATCGCATTTAGTTGCATGTTAACGCATTGAAACTAAGTATTTACCACATTCACCTGTATGCTAAGGTACTCGGGAAATGCGCGTGATAAATAACACGGTTTTCTGTAGTGATATTAGCATTGTTGTTAAAGCGTTGGTTCGCACACTGGACGTATGCAAGTCTGAACAAGTTTAACGATAAGCCGGTCATTTGCACTTAAATCTATCTAAGCTAGGTTCTGTGAAGAAAAGAACAAACTCTGCGTATGATTATAATATATTTGTTATAACTAACCAAACAATGCAAGAAGTACAAAACAATTAATTATGAACATAATCGTCAGAATATAGTAATATAAACAAAATCACTACAAGTATTACATAATATGATTATGAATTATTATTGTAATACCACGCCTGTCAGGGCGCGCTATAGCAGAGAGCTATTTTAAAACACTGGGCGAGGTAAGTACATCAGTATAGACGAACGAGTGGACCGTGGATTGTGGACTCCGGTTGCCTTAGCAACGAACGGGGTGCGGCTAGCGCTGTTACGATCGATGTAACAACCTGCATCGTTGTAAGAACTGCATCTATAGTTTATGTTTGTTTTGGTACACTTGCATTGTATGACTAATCTTAGTTAATTGTGGTACACTTTAATTTGCTAACTGTATAGACGAGCGTCATAACATCATGGCGTTAGCCCTGTGTCTGTCATTTTTTAAACTGTATGACATTTCTCTACCATTTTCTAAACCATGTGTCATTTTTGCTGTACCATTTTTATTGAATGTATAAAAGATTGCCGCACCGGGTATCTGGTCATATGATACCCTTTTATGGTGGCGTATCGAAATTAAACCGTTCACCTTGTATCTTATCAACTAGAAGTATAAAAGCAGTCACCCAAACAATACATGTTGACAAGTCTGGAATTTAACCGACATCCTGTTAAAACTGACACAATTTTTAATTTTCTTACAAAGTTATGGCATGTTTGGTTTAAAAAAATCAAGCAGTTATGTGAATATTTGTTGGAAAATAAAATCGTTCTTAGGTTTCCTGCGGTATTGAAGTAATGATGCTATGACAGCAAATGTTTAACATCACTAACCTACAATATAAACATATGAAAGGTTTTTTCGTAGATATTTTTCTACTGGACACTTTGAGTAATCTAAACAAAAATCTCAACAACACTATTGTTAAATTATCCTGTGTGTGTGTGTGTGTGTGTGTGCGTGTGCGTGTGCGTGTGCGTGTGCGTGTGCGTGTGTGTGTATTGCATATGTTGTGTATTATATTCTACTTCCAAAGTGGCCTGGTATCGCATATTGTTTCTGTATATTTCATACACAAACATCCGTGAACTTGGGATCCATGCATAATATAAATATAGCAGGGTGTATCAGCTTCATCCAGTTGATATCATATTTATTTTAATTGTATCATCATATAAATACATAACCATATATTTTTTTATATTCCAATACCCCCAACTGAAAACTGGCGAAATGCTTTAATAACATAAAAAAATGGATGGTGAAAAAAACTACATACATATCGGAGTCTTCTAAATAGGCCACCCATGTGACCAAGATAAACTGGTCTGATTACAGAGGCTGGTGAGATGTACAAATGTGTAGATCTGACAAAAACACGGGGTTTAAGGGGTGGCTGTTTCCAACGGGTGCTTTTTTGTAACTGGTTCTACTGTATCTATGGAATCAACCTTTTAGCTACTACACACACCATTTTTGAAACCTAAATATTAGTTTATCACATGCTGTATTTGTATTTTTGCATGCTCTTCGTTGATTGCATTAAATATACACATCCTTATCCGACAATGAAATATGTTTTGCTAGATTTGGACCACCATTTGTACCAACAACAAAAAATTAAATCCAATTCCAGGTACCTTTAACATTGTTTTTCTGTAGTGCTGTTTTAGTGGGTCTTAATGTAATTGTTAATTTGCTTTTATAAGTTTTGTATATATGCGCAGATTCAGAATATATAGATATAACAAATGCTGTATACAGCCTCTTTTTCTTGACACCAGCACGTTTTAAACCTTTGGTGAACCAAGTTGTCTTGTTAGTGCTACGATACTCTAGGATGTGTTCTCATGCTAGTGACTGGAATAGTTACTGCAGGCCTTTTTAGACACCTGGGTAACACGACTGTGACCTATCCTGTAATACCTACTGTTAAGCGAGCACTTAATTCAGAGTTAATTGCGAATTTGTCAAAGAGATTAAATTAGGCTGTAATTTTCTTGACTGGGTGTATGAAAGAAAAATAAAAAAGAATGCGCAACGACTGCAATGACATCAGCAACTATTTTAGTATTCGTGTTTCATTGGTAGTCTCGTGAATGGAAACATTGTTGCATGCTTTTAAAATGTGTATACTCCCGCCGGTAGACACACACGATGAGACAATTGGCATTTTCTTTAACTGCGAGACATTTCGCAGTCATTTTCTTTAACTGCGTGACCTGTTATTTTCTTTTGTTGTGACATTTTTGTGTATTTTTATTTAACTGCGTGACATTTTACCAATCTTAGCTAATGCGGTTTGTCACATATGTAACGCTGTTTTATAAGTGTGTAACACATTCACTATGTAGTAACGCGTTTAGCTATTCTTCCAATGGCATACACAGCGCTGTCTCCACAGCATGTACCATCCGTTGGCCTTTTTTTCCATTACTGGTCACCACTTCCACCATTTACCTCCGTCTGACTGTCCCTAAGGGCAACTCCATTCATTGCCCCTACATCTGTGTCCGTAATTTGGTTAGTTAATGACATTTGATACATTGTTACTAAGTACATGATAGCTGGTATAGAAAAAACGTCACTGCTCATTAATTTCAAAAGATCCAGTTTGCACAAGGGTTACTCCTGGAGCGAGATAAAAACGCCGGACGAGAGTGCAGTCGTCAAGAAATCGCTTACGTAATGGGAAGTAAAAATCTAGCTGCAGGAAAAGCACATGCCTTGCAGTAGACACGGTTCCCCATGACGCAATAGCTGTCACTGTCTGGTGCAGGCTCCAACGTCCGTTTCGCTAGGAAGGGGTCAGGGTTAGGGTAGGGTTAGAACTCGAGGGTAGCGATAGGAGGGGTTGGGTTAGGTTAGGGTTAGGTTTAGGGGGTAGCGAAACGGATACGAGAGCGCCACCCTAAATGCTCCATTATATTTCGAAAAGTGGCGGCGACGGTACGGAAAAAGGTGTAACCCCAACCTGTTGTCGGTTGTATAACCCTAGATTGCCTGTAAAAAGGTGTAACCCCTACCTGGTGTCGGTTGTATAACCCTAGATAGACTGCATCGAGACAGTGCTGTTTGCACAATCCTACCAGCTTTTTAGCGGCGACGGTACGGAAAAAGGTGTAACCCCAACCTCTTGTCGGTTGAATAACCCTAGATAGCCTGCAAGAAGGTGTAACCAAAATCAAAAAAGACAAGACGAGTGGAAGCGCACAAGCCAAAGTCCACCAACAACGACTGATCAATGTCAAAAAAGATAAAACGAGTGGCAGCACACAAGCCAAAGTCCACTAATAGCGACTGACCAATGTCAAAAAAAATAAAACGAGAGGGAGCGCACAAGTCAAAGTCCATCAACAGCGACTGACCAATGTCAAAAAAGACAAGACGAATGGGAGCGCACAAGTCACCTATCTGACACTTACAGTGTTCATTGTCACCTCACTAACCATTACAGGCCAATATTAACTGCGTATGTAACGCTTTTTACCAAGTATGCAATGCATTCAGCTATGTAGTAACGCGTTTAGCTACGTATGTCCGCCTGTCTGTTCGCTATCTTCATTTCCGTCAACTAACATCTTCGTATACAGTCCTGTATAGTCACCCCCATGCACCAGAATATTCTTTCATTACAGGTCAGTTCACCCCATCCACAATTGTTCTTCGTAGTATCTTCAAACATTTTATTTACCGCCCATCTCTCCTTTCATTCATCCCCTCCCACTACCCTCTACATTGACCGCCATCTACGCCGTCTACCCCTACAAGAATATTCATCCATTACTGGCCACCTGCATCTCCATCCACATCCGTTCGTTGACTCTTCATCCATCAATGCCCTCCACCCCCAATCTTCACATCCGTCTGACTGCACGAAGTGGCGAAATAACGAATTAGCAAAACAACCTTTTCCTTTAACTGTGTGACATTTTTGTGTCGTTTTTTTTTAACTACGTATGAGTTTATGTCACATATGTGTAAAGCTGTTTGCCAAGGATGTAACACATTCACTATGCAACGCGTTTAGCTGTTCTTCCCGTGGAATACACGGTCAACTTAATTAGGTCAAATCTCAACTTAATTAAGGCAAATGATTATATTGTATATAACACTTGGTATTACTCATTATCTACTCTGTCTACATACTTGATTTTATTACTGTACATACTGCATGGTTGAATGTGATTTAAAGTATGTTTTTTATGCTATCTCCTCAGTGTAAGACGTATTTCCATTTTTTTTTTACAAAAAAAAAGTCATTATAATTATATTATTATTATTATTATGTCAAATGAACTAGGTCAAATGTCAACATTAATTAGGTCAAATATCATATGATTTGAAGTCAAAACACAAACTTTTCGAAATATAATGGAGCGTTTAGGGTGGCGCTCTCGTATCCGTTTCGCTACCCCCTAAACCTAACCCTAACCTAACCCAACCCCTCCTATCGCTACCCTCGAGTTCTAACCCTACCCTAACCCTGACCCCTTCCTAGCGAAACGGACGTTGGAGCCTGCACCAGACAGTGACAGCTATTGCGTCATGGGGAACCGTTTCTACTGCAAGGCATGTGCTTTTCCTGCAGCTAGATTTTTACTTCCCATTACGTAAGCGATTTCTTGACGACTGCACTCTCGTCCGGCGTTTTTATCTCGCTCCAGGAGTAACCCTTGTGCAAACTGGATCTTTTGAAATTAATGAGCAGTGACGTTTTTTCTATACCAGCTACCATGTACTTAGTAACAATGTATCAAATGTCATTAACTAACCAAATTACGGACACAGATGTAGGGGCAATGAATGGAGTTGCCCTTAGGGACAGTCAGACGGAGGTAAATGGTGGAAGTGGTGACCAGTAATGGAAAAAAAGGCCAACGGATGGTACATGCTGTGGAGACAGCGCTGTGTATGCCATTGGAAGAATAGCTAAACGCGTTACTACATAGTGAATGTGTTACACACTTATAAAACAGCATTACATATGTGACAAACCGCATTAGCTAAGATTGGTAAAATGTCACGCAGTTAAATAAAAATACACAAAAATGTCACAACAAAAGAAAATAACAGGTCACGCAGTTAAAGAAAATGACTGCGAAATGTCTCGCAGTTAAAGAAAATGCCAATTGTCTCATCGTGTGTGTCTACCGGCGGGAGTATACACATTTTAAAAGCATGCAACAATGTTTCCATTCACGAGACTACCAATGAAACACGAATACTAAAATAGTTGCTGATGTCATTGCAGTCGTTGCGCATTCTTTTTTATTTTTCTTTCATACACCCAGTCAAGAAAATTACAGCCTAATTTAATCTCTTTGACAAATTCGCAATTAACTCTGAATTAAGTGCTCGCTTAACAGTAGGTATTACAGGATAGGTCACAGTCGTGTTACCCAGGTGTCTAAAAAGGCCTGCAGTAACTATTCCAGTCACTAGCATGAGAACACATCCTAGAGTATCGTAGCACTAACAAGACAACTTGGTTCACCAAAGGTTTAAAACGTGCTGGTGTCAAGAAAAAGAGGCTGTATACAGCATTTGTTATATCTATATATTCTGAATCTGCGCATATATACAAAACTTATAAAAGCAAATTAACAATTACATTAAGACCCACTAAAACAGCACTACAGAAAAACAATGTTAAAGGTACCTGGAATTGGATTTAATTTTTTGTTGTTGGTACAAATGGTGGTCCAAATCTAGCAAAACATATTTCATTGTCTGATAAGGATGTGTATATTTAATGCAATCAAAGAAGAGCATGCAAAAATACAAATACAGCATGTGATAAACTAATATTTAGGTTTCAAAAATGGTGTGTAGTAGCTAAAAGGTTGATTCCATAGATACAGTAGAACCAGTTACAAAAAAGCACCCGTTGGAAACAGCCACCCCTTAAACCCCGTGTTTTTGTCAGATCTACACATTTGTACATCTCACCAGCCTCTGTAATCAGACCAGTTTATCTTGGTCACATGGGTGGCCTATTTAGAAGACTCCGATATGTATGTAGTTTTTTTCACCATCCATTTTTTTATGTTATTAAAGCATTTCGCCAGTTTTCAGTTGGGGGTATTGGAATATAAAAAAATATATGGTTATGTATTTATATGATGATACAATTAAAATAAATATGATATCAACTGGATGAAGCTGATACACCCTGCTATATTTATATTATGCATGGATCCCAAGTTCACGGATGTTTGTGTATGAAATATACAGAAACAATATGCGATACCAGGCCACTTTGGAAGTAGAATATAATACACAACATATGCAATACAACACACACACAAACACACACACACACACACACACACACACACACACACAACACACACACACACACACACACACACACACACACACACACACACACACACACACACACACACACACACACACACACACACACACACACACACACACACACACACACACACACACACACACACACACACACACACACACACACACACACACACACACACACACACACACACACACACACACACACACACACACACACACACACACACACACACACACACACACACACACACACACACACACACACACACACACACACACACACACACACACACACACACACACACACACACACACACACACACACACACACACACACACACACACACACACACACACACACACACACACACACACACACACACACACACACACACACACACACACACACACACACACACACACACACACACACACACACACACACACACACACACACACACACACACACACACACACACACACACACACACACACACACACACACACACACACACACATTTTTTTAAACCAAACATGCCATAACTTTGTAAGAAAATTTTAAATTGTGTCAGTTTTAACAGGATGTCGGTTAAATTCCAGACTTGTCAACATGTATTGTTTGGGTGACTGCTTTTATACTTCTAGTTGATAAGATACAAGGTGAACGGTTTAATTTCGATACGCCACCATAAAAGGGTATCATATGACCAGATACCCGGTGCGGCAATCTTTTATACATTCAATAAAAATAGTACAGCAAAAATGACACATGGTTTAGAAAATGGTAGAGAAATGTCATACAGTTTAAAAAATGACAGACACAGGGCTAACGCCATGATGTTATGACGCTCGTCTATACAGTTAGCAAATTAAAGTGTACCACAATTAACTAAGATTAGTCATACAATGCAAGTGTACCAAAACAAACATAAACTATAGATGCAGTTCTTACAACGATGCAGGTTGTTACATCGATCGTAACAGCGCTAGCCGCACCCCGTTCGTTGCTAAGGCAACCGGAGTCCACAGTCCACGGTCCACTCGTTCGTCTATACTGATGTACTTACCTCGCCCAGTGTTTTAAAATAGCTCTCTGCTATAGCGCGCCCTGACAGGCGTGGTATTACAATAATAATTCATAATCATATTATGTAATACTTGTAGTGATTTTGTTTATATTACTATATTCTGACGATTATGTTCATAATTAATTGTTTTGTACTTCTTGCATTGTTTGGTTAGTTATAACAAATATATTATAATCATACGCAGAGTTTGTTCTTTTCTTCACAGAACCTAGCTTAGATAGATTTAAGTGCAAATGACCGGCTTATCGTTAAACTTGTTCAGACTTGCATACGCCCAGTGTGCGAACCAACGCTTTAACAACAATGCTAATATCACTACAGAAAACCGTGTTATTTATCACGCGCATTTCCCGAGTACCTTAGCATACAGGTGAATGTGGTAAATACTTAGTTTCAATGCGTTAACATGCAACTAAATGCGATAAATGCTTAGTTAAAAAGCGTTACCATACAGCTAAATGTGGTAATTCCTTAGTTAAACAGCAGTAACATACAGCTAAATATGGTAATTTCTTAGCTAAAAAACGTTAACACGCAGCTAAATGCGGTAATTACTTAGCTTAAAAGCGTTAACATACAACTAAATGTGGTAATCATTTAGGTAAAAAGCGCTAACATACAGCTAAATGTGGTTATTTATTAGCTAAACAGTTTTAACATATGTGGTAATTACTTAACTTAAAAGCGTTAACTTGCGACTAAATATGGTACTTACTTAGCTAAAAATGCTAATTACTTAGCTAAAAGTTGTATTTGCTTAGCTTAAAACCGTTAACCTGCAGGTAAATATGGTAAATAATTAGCGTAAAATCGCTAACATACAGCTAAATGTGGTAATTTCTTAGCTTAAAAGCGTTAACCTACAGCTAAATGCGGTATTTACTTAGCTAAACTCATTAACATGTAGCTGTATTTGGTACTTACTTAATAATGAAACCCGAATTTCATGATTGCTGGCATCGAATAAATTACTGCACAGCATTATGCAAATGACCGGTTTTTCTTTCAACTTGTTCAGACTTGCATACATCCAGTGGGCGAACCTCCGCTTTAACTACAGCGCTAATATGACTACATATAGCCAGGTTATTTAAAACGCGCATTTCCCAAGTACCAAAATCCACTACTCAGCTGTTAGTATCGCCTTAATGCGTCCTTTCGGGAACGCGGCAGAGCGGTGTCATATTACGGAATACAACACGACCGCATTCCTAACATGGTATTTAGCCCGCTGCATTCCGCGAAACGGGAGCATATACCCTAACCGCAACGTCAGCGGTATGCCCCACGAGCATCTACCCATCTCCCACCAGATGGACACACGAGCCATTCATCCTCCTTACCTCATTAATCATCCACTATTTTTATGAAACTCGTGCGCATAACTTTTATAAAACTATAACCGACGAATCACAGCTCTTTATACCATTCACCGATAACGTACTGAAACCTGATTGATTAGCTCTCTCATTCATTGATACCATACTCAATAACCGCCACGTCAGCGATATGTGGGTTTTCCCTAAATAACCGTCACGTTAGCGATAGGTGGGTTTTTCCCGCTAACCGCTACGTCAGCGATATGTGGGTTATTAAAATTAAAATTAAAATTAAAATTGAAATTGAAATATGTCTATTTTTAGAAAATTAAAATTAACCAATGTCTATTTTTAGCTACCATCTATTTTTAGCTACCACCAAAAATCGACCAAAATTGCCGCCACAATTGCTTATTGAAAAAGACTTACATACTACTGACGACTCTAGTGACATCAGTGATGAACGTGCGTGTCCCGGTACCTATGAAGCGCCATCCATGTCAGTGAAGCGCGCATGTGATTGGTCAGTCACTGCTCCGCGTCGCGCCGTTCGTGTCAGTGAAGCGCGCATGGGATTGGTCAACGGTCGCGACGGGCTTCCCTCACGGTCCCGAAATAGCTGTCCTGCGTTGCAGTGACGCCAGTGACTGTGGTCACCCCTACTTTTCTCGAGTTGTGCCCATGAGGGGGGTCACTCAATACATCGCCAGCTAGTACGTACATCATATCCTCCCGACAAAATCCACGTTTTGTTTTCTGTATCCAACACACGTTAACGCATGCAAGTTACAATGCTATTAAGCTTACTGCTTTCATATTTCGTACTTTAAATAAGATAAATGTATCTTTTATATAAGTGACGTCAGTAGCCTCTTAACTTGGCTAGCTGCGCAGATATAAATAGAACGTTGCCGGTGATCTCAGCCTGTTTGAGAGCATGATGTTGGCCAGAAATAAGTGTCCGACAGTGAACTCGGCCTGTGCGGCAGTGATCTCGGCCTGTAATTTTCTGTAAAAACCGACGTTAGATAAAGCTTCTTCTTGTCTAGTCAGTGATCTCGGCCTGTTTGAGGGAGTGATGTAGGCCAGAAATAAGTGTTTGTAAAATAAAACGTTGTATTATGTATTGTGATAACTGCTATATACTCCAGTAATCGACTCAATAATAATGTAAAATATTGCATCCCAGCAATCACACTACGTATATGCAACGTTGTATGAAGGTAAAGGTTTGGTAACGTCAGGAATTACGCTTTATTAACGTTGTGTCAACGTAGTCTATCTACGTTATGACAATACGTAACAACAACGTAACAGTATTACGTTCTACTTACGTCGTGTCCACGTACTGCAACTACGTTGTGCCAGTACGTAGCAACGACGTAGCGATATTACTTATAATTATATTATCTTCTTACAATTTTTCTGACATTATTATGCCGTTTCCAGACATGTTTGGCACCTTGTCACTACCTTTATAATACGTTTATACCACGTAAAATAAAAGGATTTCCTGACATTATCAAACTACTAATATTCTCGTATATGCAACGTCTTTTACTGGGATAATCCATTATAATTTTAGAGTCCGTCGTAAGGATATATGTTACGTAGAAATAACGATCGTTGCATGGGGCGGCTCGATTCAATACTGTCAGATATTTACAATGTTATGCATAGTTATAACAATATTTCTACAAAACTTGTCCATCAAATGAACTGTATTATGAAGAAGCGTTTTAAAATTTAAACGCGCCACCCATGGTAGTTTGATGTCACACGATTGACACTGGTATAATCGGCAACAACGTGTTAATCGCCACGACATTCTGTGGACAAATTTGTGTCCAGACATGTGTCATATAACTGGTACAGAACACGTAAATTCACGTATTTCAACTGGTTCAAATCACCGGTTTCCGTAAGTGAATTCACAAGATTCTGTGGACAAATTTGTGTCCCGTAACTGGTTCATTTGACTGGGTGAATCCATGCCTTGTGGGTTAACCATCTCGTGAGCGCAATGACAAATCTTAAAGTTAAATACCTAAACCGTAAAACGCAGTGTATGTCATGCTAGTGGATGTAACTGTCTCTGTAAGACGCAGTGTACGCCATGCTAGTGGATGTAACTAACTCTGTAAGACGCAGTGTATGTCATGCTAGTGGATGTAACTGTCTCTGTAAGACGCAGCGCATGTCATGCTAGTGGATGTAACTGTCTCTGTAAGACGCAGTGTATGTCATGCTAGTGGATGTAACTGTCTCTGAAAGACGCAGTGTATGTCATGCTAGTGGATGTAACTGTCTCTGTAAGACGCAGTGTATGTCATGCTAGTGGATGTAACTGTAGTGTATGCCATGCTAGTGGATGTAACTGTCTCTGTAAGACGCAGTGTATGTCATGCTAGTGGATGTAACTGTAGTGTATGTCATGCTAGTTGATGTAACTGTCTCTGTAAGACGCAGTGTATGTCATGCTAGTGGATGTAACTGACTCTGTAAGACGCAGTGTATGCCATGCTAGTGGATGTAACTGTCTCTGTAAGACGCAGCGTATGTCATGCTAGTGGGTGTAACTGTCTCTGTAAGACGCAGTATATGCCATGCTAGTGGATGTAACTGTAGTGTATGTCATGCTAGTGGATGTAACTGTCTCTGTAAGACGCAGTGTATGTCATGCTAGTAGATGTAACTGTCTCTGTAAGACGCAGTGTATGCCATGCTAGTGGATGTAACTGTCTCTGTAAGACGCAGTGTATGCCATGCTAGTGGATGTAACTGTAGTGTATGTCATGCTAGTGGATGTAACTGTCTCTGTAAGACGCAGTGTATGTCATGCTAGTAGATGTAACTGTCTCTGTAAGACGCAGTGTATGCCATGCTAGTGGATGTAACTGTAGTGTATGTCATGCTAGTGGATGTAACTGTCTCTGTAAGACGCAGTGTATGCCATGCTAGTGGATGTAACTGTCTCTGTAAGACGCAGTGTATGTCATGCTAGTGGATGTAACTGTAGTGTATGTCATGCTAGTGGATGTAACTGTCTCTGTAAGACGCAGTGTATGCCATGCTAGTGGATGTAACTGTAGTGTATGTCATGCTAGTGGATGTAATTGTCTCTGTAAGACGCAGTGTATGTCATGCTAGTGGATGTAACTGTAGTGTATGTCATGCTAGTGGATGTAACTGTCTCTGTAAGACGCAGTGTATGTCATGCTAGTGGATGTAACTGACTCTGTAAGACGCAGTGTATGCCATGCTAGTGGATGTAACTGTCTCTGTAAGACGCAGTGTATGTCATGCTAGTGGATGTAACTGTCTCTGTAAGACGCAGTGTATGCCATGCTAGTGGATGTAACTGTAGTGTATGTCATGCTAGTGGATGTAACTGTCTCTGTAAGACGCAGTGTATGTCATGTTAGTGGATGTAACTGACTCTGTAAGACGCAGTGTATGCCATGCTAGTGGATGTAACTGTCTCTGTAAGACGCAGTGTATGTCATGCTAGTGGATGTAACTGTCTCTGTAAGACGCAGTGTATGCCATGCTAGTGGATGTAACTGTAGTGTATGTCATGCTAGTGGATGTAACTGTCTCTGTAAGACGCAGTGTATGTCATGCTAGTGGATGTAACTGTCTCTGTAAGACGCAGTGTATGCCATGCTAGTGGATGTAACTGTAGTGTATGTCATGCTAGTGGATGTAACTGTCTCTGTAAGACGCAGTGTATGTCATGCTAGTGGATGTAACTGTCTCTGTAAGACGCAGTGTATGTCATGCTAGTGGATGTAACTGTCTCTGTAAGACGCAGTGTATGTCATGCTAGTGGATGTAACTGTCTCTGCCATACACGATGGCGGCCAGTGGTCGATTATTTGCTGCCCCGCACCCAGCTGGCTTACCGCTCAAGTCTACAGGAAAATCATCAATCATGTGTCTATGTAGAGTAGTAGAGATATTAGGTTACATTTTAAACAAGCCAGAATCAGCTATTTCCCACTCTCCTTGAAGTGGTATAATCATTAATAACCCTATGTGGCGACTGGGACAGGGTGTTGGATTATTCCGCAGGGACCAGTGCATTAAGGACAATTGGCTATACAGTGACGGAATGTTAAGGTCAAACAGTCAGTATTCACGTGAAATAGTCAACATGGTTGAGCCTATTATATGTTGTAATTATGTTTATACGCATGAATGCTATTATTAAATATTTACGAACATGTTTGTACTTGCACAGGTTACGGCAAGTCCTGGCTCACTCCTGATTGTGGCCAGTCGTCTTCGTTTCTTTCTTCTAGTCTTTCTTTTTGACGTATTAAATGTAGCCGACCCTAGAAGTTTTCACGACAAGGCAAGGAAAAGACATCATTTATTTGCGACCCTGTATAAATCCAAGCATAAGGAGAAACAGAAATATTTGCCGTCCGACCCAATCGATCTACCTGTCAAAATACTGGAAATAATGTTTTTAGTATATCGGTCTGAAGGCGTTGTGGGTGAAATAGTTTTTTTGCGGTCGAGTAATATAAGCCATATACGGTACTCGAATCTTATCGGCTGTGGGTCATTCGACGATAGCAGGACAAATTAGTGTCCCGGCACTTTCGTGTGGAATTTTTCGGTAAAGAAAACTGTTAAAATGATACTTCTTATGTGCTCTTCCTCCTTGTTCCCTGCTGTACAGGGGTGAGAGTCAGGTAAAGTATTGTCGAGCCACTATTTCTGTTCTTTCTTTCCATAGTTTTCTATCGGCCGCTCCATCTCTACATCTTTCATCTTCCCCCGATCTTTTCATGTCCCTCCTCACGCAGTCCTCCCATCTCACCTGTGGCCTTCCCCTTTTCCTGCGTCCTTGATATTTTTCCACCCCTGCTCTCTTTGCTAGTTTGCCTGCATCCATTCTTACCAAGTGGCCAGCCCATCTCATCCTGCTTCTCACCAATCTTCCTGTTAGGCTGCATATTTTTTGCATCCCAACATCTTTTCTCAGGTCGTTCATCCTTCTTCTGTCCACCCTCTTTAATTGTTCTTGTTATTCGACGAACCCAGTTATTCTCACACTCTTGCAGCTTCTGTTGTTGTTGTTCTGTCAACGCCACTGTCCCCAGACCATACAGGCATACTGGTGCAACACACGTTCTCAGGACTTTCAATTTCAACTTTTTGAAATTTTTCTGTCCAACATGATTCCCTCTACCTTTATCCAAGCATTCGCTCCCGCTTGTGTCCGACGTCGTACTTCTGCCGCTGAATGTCCATCTTCCGTAACCATTCCTCCAAGGTACACAATTAAGCCATCCACTTGCTTGATCTCCTTACCATCCAACCTGATGTTCAACTCCTCTCTCTGGTGTCCAACCCACATCACTTCTGTCTTCTCTAGGCTCATTCTCAGTCCGTGCTTTTCGAACACCCCCTTACATTCCTCCAACACTTCCTGTAGGTCTTGTTTGCTTTCTGCTATTATGGCCAGATCGTCTGCATACATCATCTTCCTGAGAATATCCTTCGTGCTGATCTTCCTGCTGATTATTTCCATCACCACGATAAACAGTAAAGGGCTAAGGGCACTTCCTTGCCTCAAACCGATGTTATATGTGCGCGTTATAAAGGAACCCTTAGTCATTTCCGACACCATCCTTAGATGGGACTTTTTTATTTTCGCTATTTCTCGAAATACTTTCCAGTGTTCTTATTCCAAAATCGGCTGACCCCATTGCCTACAGTCCTCTATTTACATATTATCTTATTAGGGACAATCGTGCTCATGAATTGAACGGTGTATAATCTACGTCACGGTCATCTATACGTCACCGTTTTTATAATTAAAATATTTGACGAAGCGCCTCTATAGTGAAAGATTTGGGAACCTGGTTATACATTTTTACAACCCTCTTCTAAATTAAATTCGCATACAATTAAAGCTTATTCACTGGAAAGGTTATAATTACGATGTTCGTCATAATAATATAAAACTTGTCAAAATGCGTTCGTTTATTTGTCGTCATGTACATCTACAACGGTACAAGTTTCCCTTGTTCCACACGTGCAGCAACACGTGAATTTATGTGAATACACGTAAAGCTACCACTACTGTACCAGTTGACAGTGGCTGGCATGGCGGTTGCTGCGTTGACAGAGGCTGGCACGGCGGTTGCTGCGTTGACAGTGGCTGGCACGGCGGTTGCTGCGTTGACAGTGGCTGGCATGGCGGTTGCTGCGTTGACAGTGGCTGGCATGGCGGTTGCTGCGTTGACAGTGGCTGGCATGGCGGTTGCTGCGTTGACAGTGGCTGGCATGGCGGTTGCTGCAGCTGTTACATGACTCATTGGAGCAGAAGTTCAGTCTGCAGAACGCAAGTGGTTCCAATTATATAACATATAATGTTGTAAAATGCCATATATATATATATATATATATATATATATATATATATATATATATATATATATATATATATATATATATATATATATATATATATATATATATATATATATATATATATATATAAGGCATTTTACAACATTTTCATTTAAGGTTTTAAATATTACATTATTTATATTAGCTGTAACTTAGAACGTAAGAAGGCTATTCGTTGTGTCAATGCTTGTATGCCTATGTGCTGTTTATGTAAGTAATTAAAATGCGATGTACTGGCAGGGAAGCTGTTATGCTCAACTGTATGTTAGCTCTAAATATATGAGGAAAGAATGTAAGCCCTTGAAGCCAATAGCTCAAGTTGGTTTTGCCCCACATATTATTACTGCATTATATGTATGTCATTGTTTAACATTATATGTCTTGCACTGTGAATGTGACCTGGAGAAAAAGTAGCTTCGGTAAATGTGTTGTTTTATGGAGTTTGATGTTTTTAACATGATATTGTACTTGTCTAAATGTTGTGTTTCTGTTGTGGCTGGCTCACCTGTGGAATGATCCAAATTTTTGAACGTTGACCTCTTGCTGGAGTTGATGCGGCTGCTGGGAATATCCAGTTTTTTATGTGCCGTGCTGTACGAGGTTCAGGGCTCATCGTGGCAAATAGGCCATTGGGTGCCAGCTTTGCAAATGCAAAAACTGTATTCCGGAGGCAAGGGAAAAGCTCTGTCACCCGGTCCTTTACCTCCATGTATGGCATGTCTGGAGGAATGCTCAACCTTTTTTGTTTGAAAAAATGGTTGCTTCCTGCAAAAATGCATTGGTATATGAGGATACTCGTCAAAATATTATTTTTAAGTATTTAGTATTCAAAAGGTCTTACATCTGGTGTGCCCAAAACTGCATGCACCTTGGTTAATGAAACATTTATTATAATTATTAAGGTAATGTGAATGATTCCATTGAATGCTTTATTCTTAGATGCCAGTATATATGCAAATCCACTGGAGTTACATAGTGTTATGTTAACCTTAGTTACATTGAATACAAATTCCAAGGTGGCTTCAGCCAGAGTCCAAACAGGTAATTCACATGACTGTTAACGATTAATTATTGCAGCTAAAAGTTACTGCTTCTGTCTTACCTCGGAATAAATTTATATCACTTCTGTTAAGATGATGAGATGGCCTCAGCACCAATGAAATATGAAGTGTAATATTTCGCCTGTTGTTGTGTGTTATGTCAAATCTTCTCTGTGAGAAATGTTGTAACCTGTGAAAGCAGTTTTGTATTATAATGGATTTCTAACAGTGATATATATATATGCATATTTTTAACTGTTGTCAGTTAAATATACATTACTAAGAAGTTGAAATTTTAATTGGGAAATATAACTATTTGTTTTAATGCCAACACATGTAGTGCTAAACACAAGTACATCTGAGTTAATGGTCGAGGTGCGGTAGAAAGTGGGACGTTGTTTCCTAAAGAATTAAAGGCAAGTTGGCCACCAAAACAGATAGGAGATGGGAGTTTCAGACCTCTGTCACACCTCGTTGTAACTTTGTTGTTACCGGTCTCTCTTAACCGTCTCACGTCAGGACCTTCTACCTACTTCATTCAGCAGTCAGCCCTGACGTGATGTCGAATAAGACAACTAATACACTTTGGTGTATTATCCAGGTTCGACCTACAGCGTAGGCTTTTATTGTTACATAGGTTACAGCGCTACTGACACATACAGATACAATTGCAAATTGCCGATCATCTCCCTTGGTACCGGGAGATGAGAGATTCCGTGAGATTCTTTCGGCTTTCTCGGCTCTCTCTCCCCGCAGTAGGCAAGCTGGTCTCTACTTATAGTTAAGTTGGAAACATGGGTATGCTTCCCATCACGTACGCCAGTCACGCTCTTCACGTAGACCTTCTGTATTGAAATGTCTAAATAAAATATATATTGTGCACCTCTATTGTCAGAGAAGCTAAGCTGGGAATTCGTAGAACTCGTAATTCAAGTCTCATCTATAGGTATGACATCCGTACCGCTGGTCAATGCACCATTAATCACCTTTCCCCGGTTCGACGAACTGTCGTGTCGGCGAGTGTTCAATAGAGCATTGAGACTCAGCATGATTCAGCGATACGTATTGATGTGTCTACATAAATTATATAAATGGTGTGCACTCCTGTTAGAATTCATATATTGCTCTGCTTTTCATATATACACGGTCTGCTCTTTACATCGTGAAGCCTGTAGCTTGCGTGTGCACGCGGGAGTTTATTAGAAGCCTGCCCGCTTGGCTACGATTAGATTTGTTTTTATTACAAGACAATACTTACTGGGAAATCAAATCAGAATCATCCGTGTGGGCGTCTTGCTGCTGTTGGTCGTTTTGTTCAATTTCTCGAAAGGTGGTGTTAACTTGGGTCAAAATGCTATTTAGTCGCTCTCGAATATTCGACATTTTCGCGGTTCTTTTGATGTTCTGATCGGCATGCGAGTAATACGATTCCTTAATCCGCGCTAGTGACCCGCAGGTTAACTATAATCCATCATTAGTTGCACTACCCCACGGGGGCCACTCAATGCACTGCCAGTATAGCACCCTTGAGAACTGACCGAACTGAGTCCCTGAATACGTTTTACACTTTCAGTGCCGTTTTCACGTTGAGCGGTTTGAAATACACACATTTTTCCTTGGACAGGAGTCACATTCCACAAGTTACGCAAATTTATATTATCTTTTCAAGTTAAAGGAGTAAAAGGAAATACGCATTTTCGCGTATAAACTATGCAATGTTTCACGATATGTGCTGTAGATTAATTCATTATCATAATATGTCGGTGAATTATTCACTTTAATTAACATTCTAATGTACGCATAACATATTTTTTATTACTACATTTATTTTATTTAAAGTACGAAATATGAAAGTAGTAAGCTTAATAGCATTGCAACTTGCTTGTGTTAACGTGTGTTGGATACAGAAAATAAAACGTGGATTTTGTCGGGAGGATATGATGCACGTATTAGCTGGCGATGTATTGAGTGACCACAACTAGGGAAACGTAGGGGTGACTACAGTGGCTAGTTTTAGTATTGCGATAGTTGTATTACTATTGCAATACTATTGCGATTATTTACCAGTTATTGCTATATATAATATAATGTATTCGCGCTTAGCCAGGTGAGCTGGAGTACCGAACATAATTTAATGGTGGCGCCATCGCGTGGCCTTGGATGCAATTGATTTGTAAGTTCACTGACGTCACTGCAACGCAGGACAGCTATTTCGGGACCGTGAGGGAAGCCCGTCGCGACCGTTGACCAATCCCATGCGCGCTTCACTGACACGAACGGCGCGACGCGGAGCAGTGACTGACCAATCACATGCGCGCTTCACTGACATGGATGGCGCTTCATAGATACCACCCAGTCATCGGGCAGTGTGGAGCAACCGCCTAGCAATTCGCCGAGTCGCAAGGTCAAATCGGAAGAGCCGACACTGCGTCGTAGTGAGTGCAAGTGTGCGTTCGAAGTATCTCCAGAACTTTGTGTCCAGCTAGAAAGCTGTTGTAGTTAACTCGATATAGATGATGCATAGAGATATAGTAAACATGGAGATTGTAGTGATATAATGTATAACAGTCTTGTTTTTGTTTGCGAAAAAGGGAGATGTTATGTAGTGTAGTGTGTATGTCACACCTTGGACTGGTTGCTAGGAGAAAGTGTCCTTAAAAGACTGCAACCCTAGTAGACACTATAAAAATTATAGGCTGACAGCAGCCAGATTAATGATGTGTCATGGAGGGGCACTGGACTCTCCGTGCGTCCGTGCGTGCGTCCGTGCGTGCGTCCGTGCGTGCGTCCGTGCATGCGTCCGTCCGTGCGTGCGTCCGTCCGTCCGTCCGTGCGTCCGTCCGTGCGTCCGTGCGTCCGTGCGTCCGTCCGTGCGTCCGGCCGTGCGTCCGTCCGTGCGTCCGTCCGTGCGTCCGTCCGTCCGTGCGTCCGTCCGTCCGTCCGTGCGTCCGTCCGTGCGTCCGTCCGTGCGTCCGTCCGTCCGTCCGTCCGTCCGTGCGTGCGTCCGTCCGTCCGTGCGTCCGTCCGTGCGTCCGTCCGTCCGTGCGTCCGTCCGTCCGTCCGTCCGTCCGTGCGTCCGTCCGTCCGTCCGTCCGTGCGTCCGTCCGTCCGTGCGTCCTTCCGTCCGTGCGTCCGTCCGTCCGCGCGTAGTTTTTTTTTGAAATCAGCAGACAAATTATTCAATTAGTTAATGCTTGTTCAATCATTAACTGAAGAAAATTTAAGAAAATGGAAATGCTGAAAAATCGCGATTTTCTTCCTTGGTGAAATTTCGTAACTGTCATGTGATCGGCGAGAGGATGGAGGTCATGCCCATGATCAGCATTGAACCACACAGTGTTTACCGTTTTGGATATCCACTATTTTGATCCTTACCAGCTCTAACGACTGAAGTAAAGTAAATTATTTCGATGATTTGAACAAAATTAGGCATTTTTATTATACAGACTGCGCACATTACTTAAACTAGTCACACACTACACATCTGGACATAACTTCATAAGACATAACTGAACCGGATTCGCGATTGGCTGAACCATTTGGGGAATCAGCTTTCAACAAGAGCGAATATTGCGCTTAATATCATTGATAAAATAATAATAAGAAGAACATTAAACGAGAACAAAATACAAACCGGACGTACCGCAGATTGAAACCGGGACCCTACAAGCGCAAAGTGGAGTGGGGGGAGCCATTCTGAAATTGGCCATTACAGAATTGGCCTGGTGTGGTCGGTTCCCCCACCTTTGCTGTTACTTGGTGAATTTTCAATTACCTAGATTTGATGATTTATTTCGTTTTATATTATGTATGCATATTGTATTCTTACATAATCAGTTGGCTTACTATAAAAGCTCGTATACAAACATACATCTGACTTGTACTTTTGTCTTCAGCAAACTAGCCACGATTCCGAGCCAATAACATTAGCAAGCAGCATTGTCCCACATAAAGACACCTTTTGGTTGAAAATCAAACGGCGTTTATGTGAGCAATGCGGCCAGGTTCCTATTTTTAAATAACCCTTTAGGCCGACTAAAACACGTGACCATTTAATCCAATCCTACGATCGGCCTCGTTTTCAATATTTTCAAGAGTCAAAGGTAAACATTTTACTCTCTTCTAAAAATTTGTTTCCCACTCTCCTACCCCATCTGCACCTGTTTAATTCCGATTTCTAAGTGGGTCGCTTTTACATTTATTGTCCTCTGTGAGAATGACTTTGTGAGTGATTCATGAAAATATATGAAATATAAATTACTCATGTATGCTAACTTTTAGCCACTTTTATCAGGGAAGTATATTATATTATGCTTTTTGTGGCATTAGCCATTACATCGCTGCACATCCTACAACGCTATTTTCATAGGCAAAAAAATTCGCCCCGCTCTTCGTCTTAGGGGCGAAAGTCCCGTGCGGCATTTGCTAACCCGGCGATTTGGCAGTTCCGTAGCCAAATGGCTACGGAACTAATAACTTAAGTTTTAAAACCGATACGCACTAACCGTTTCACATGTGTATTCTGTGACATACAACCGACAATTGGGCGTCAAGAAACTGAAGAAATGTGCTCCAAATAATTACTTATGAGTACTTTTATCGGTGACATAGAAAACATTTCACAATTAGCCGCCATACTGTGCACGTGATGTTGCCTTTGGGTCACATGATCAAACGCGATTTCGTGTAGAATGAGGCCAGAATGGGCCAGCAGCACAGAAGTAAATAAAACACCCGTTAGTAAGTTAATAGTTTATAGGGGCATTATTAATGATGTAACTCTATGGCCAGCAGACGGCAATTCTTAGCGTGACCTTATATAGATCTATGGAAATCCCGCATGCCTTTCTCGCTCACAACAACATCCGGTTATATACAAACCTTGACAAGCACATGCGTTCTGACAAAAAGGTAATAATTTCACACTTTTACATGGTTATTGTCAGGTAACTTTAGTGATATACATATAAGAATGCATACAGACACGAAAGACGTGTTTATTGCTCTGTTTATGGCGTTTTTGTAAGGTTTCACGTTTCATGAAAATACTTACGTTTCGGCCGAGCGAGCTCTTCGCCCTATAGTAGCAAAAGCCAGATAGAAAAACATTGTAGGGCGATTGACTTTGCCTATATTTTCAGTGATAACCAGAGTCCAGACTCGATCGATCTCGCAGAACTTGACGGTTCTGGCAGAACTCGACAGGTTTTGCCGTTTCATCACCCTTTTGTCCGCTACGGCGCCTCATACCCTTGGGTATGTCGTCACACATAATATTATTTAACGACTGTATTCGACAGATGGCGCATTCCGAGAATTGGCGCTGAAAACGGGTGAGTGATATCGAGGTAAGAATGTAGGCAGTAAAGCGTTGCAATTATGCCTTTATGACAGGCATTTCAATTGCTTATAGTTATACACAGTATGCTTCAAAATAGACACTACAGCACTGTGGGGTTTGGAATAAATGCGATATAATGTTGAAGAACACAATTTTAGTGACTCCTAGGCTATGGCTAAGATCAATGTTGCAATTTTGTTGGTCTTATAAGTTATAACTGACCCACTCAACACTTGGTCCATCTTAAATTGAACACGAGGCAGGTTGGAAAACGCTTTCTAGATTCTCCATGATGGTGTATTGTTGTGTTCCTGCCTATAAGAGCATATTCCCTGGCGTTCATTTAACCTCTGTGGGTTTTCATTAATTCCCCAACCATATAACAGTCAAAGAGAGATTCCTGGCCTGGCTGACGAAGATTAGACGCGATTCTGCACCGGCGTTTAACTTTATGTAGGCACTTCACAATTTTTTAGACAACATGATAGAACATTGGGAATTGTTTTAAATGAAAGGTGTCCTGTAAATGAACCAAAACTTTTTATTTAATTAAAGTATCTTTATTAGATCCAAAGATATTGCGATTTTAATATGGTAAACATTTTGTTTAGTATACAGGCAAAATACTCTCATTTTTGTGTTTTCTTTCAATAAATGTATGATTAAAATGGCCTAACTTTTTATGTGTACATATATTTTAAAAAACATTTCAGGAGTTGCAAGCAGGGTCATGACTATGCATTGTCCAGTCATGTATCATTAATAGTAACTCAGTTAATGCAATTAATATGTCAATATTGGCTAATGTGTGCATGAAGTCAACTGACCGACACATTTTGATAAAAGGCCATAACTTCCATAATGATGTAGATATTTGTATAATTTGTTCAGGGTTTATAAATATACATCACACTCATTTCGTAACTCAGATGATGCAATTAATAAGTCAATATTGGCTAATTAACGTGCAAACTCAACAGGCAACACCTTTTGATAAAGGCTTAGGCTATTTTCAGAGCATGCTCTGAAAATAAGGGCTGATCAAGAGGCTTATTTTCAGAGCATGCTCTGAAAATAAGGGCCGATTAGAGGCTTATTTTCAGAGCATGCTCTGAAAATAAGGGCCAATCAGAGGCTTATTTTCAGAGCAGCAGCTCTGTTATATCTGCTACTTTTATATTTGGATTTTTAAGGAAATATTTGCTTTGTAGATGAAATAATGTGGAGAAATAACTAGATATGCACAGCCTTATTTTCAGAACATGCTCTGAAAATAAAGGCCAATCGGAGGCTTATTTTCAGAGCATGCTCTGAAAATTAAAATGACAATGCAAGTCCAATGTAGATTAAAATAGGCCCAAAAAGGGCATTTTTAATTAATTAATCAATAAAAAAAATCAGTCCAACACGCAAATTTCCTGCCCACCTCCATCGCAGACAAAATCAGCCGAGCTAATGAATGCACCCGCGCGGGGGAATAGGAAATATTCCATCCTGCGTTTTGATTAGTTAAATCAGCTTCCGGTTTGCTCAGGAAATAACAAATTATGGGCTGTTATTTCCAGAGCTGCTCGGTAAATAGGCAGTTCGTTTGATAAAAGGCCATAACTTTCATGATTATGAAGATATTTGTATAATTTGTTCAGGGTTTACAAATTCATTAAACAGGTTCGTAAAATATACATTATAGTAATTTCATAACTCAGATGATGCAATTAATAAGTCAATATTGGCTAATTAACGCGCAAACTCAACAGGCATCACCTTTTGATAAAAGGCCATAACTTCCATCATTATGAAGATATTTGTATAATTTCGGCACATCCTGGGCTTTCTTTCCCTGGTAAATAATATATATACATATATATATATTAGTCTACATACCTGTACATTCAATGCCAAAAATCGCCATATTGCTTGTACATCTATATTGCCTGTACATATACGTGTACAGGCAATATTTTAACCTTCCACACACATTCCCCTAGTGGAAATATTGACGTTTTTCTTAGTCACATACATTTAATGGGTGCTTTTTTGCAGAATTTTGTAACTAATTATACATTGTAGCCTCTATTTCCATATTTGCACGAACGGCAGATTTGTGTGCTGATACTTTTTGTGTTCGATATTGCTTGTACATATGTGTTGGGCAATATTGTGTTATGCTAACGTAAACTGTGTGTGTACTTGATATTATATTGCAAGGTTTGCAAACTACAACCTTCATTGAAATGTTGCACGAATAAAACGGAGAATTTGAAGTATTTTGTTTTTTGGTTAAAATTTACCGCATCAAGATAAGTGTTCCGAGTTTTTCAAAGCGAATTATGCGCATGCATCGGTTCGTAGGAATATAGGTCACGCGTCATATTTTCCGGTCTTGGCGTTTTCGTTTGTTTCGCGAATTCGTTAGCAGAAATGTCGTAAGGACAACGATTGGTAAGTTTCTTATCTTGTGAACAGTAGCTGTGATGATGATATATTACAATTAAGCGATTATGCATATATTTCGTAAAAGCTAACCTATAAATTTAACGGGAAACATTAAACGTCAGGGGCCATTTGTTTAGATTTTCTTCTGCGGTTTACACAAGTCTGTTATTAATTGTGCTGATAATTCACACAGTACAATGGCGAGATAGTGAACTATAACCACATGTCTTCAATTACCGAACACAATTATTTAATGGGCAATAAATAAAATAATGTTCACAACTACAGTATTCAGTTGCCTAGGTGTAATGAAAAATGTAGGCGCGATGTCATGTTTATGCTCGTTGGCATTGCCCATGTTAGGGTCATTTTTGATCTATTTAATACAATATGCCATTAAAAAACTTTGCACAAGATATTGATATTCAAAATCATTAACAATTATATCATCGATTAAGTACAACCAATTTGTTAGAAAAGTTGTTTTTGAATGGGGGGTAATATTTACGATTATCGAACGACGAAAACGCTTGATCGAATGACTTCGCCAAAAGACGCCACTCATTACTAACGCTTTCAGAACCCTCCCAGCATGTCCAGACGTTGAAAAAAGCATTTAATGTGTACATACCACTCGACCCTTGTTCACTTTCCCCGATAATTATTACTTTCTGAAAATAATTTAGTTTGACCTATTTTGATGTATCAGGAAGACAGTAATACTGAATAGTATTATATTTACACATCATTTGTCTAAACTAAAGCACTTGCTTTTAACAGGCAGCGTTGATTTGTTTAAATCATTCCAGTTTGTTAAATCAATCATTTTGATTACAAATTAGTCCTATTTGTTCCTTTGTACTAGGGTATCATTACATTTTTGTCTTGATATGTGTAAAATTTTACCTAATTGTCTAGATTATCTTGTAAAATTTGTTTGGTGATATGGTGACAATTTGAAGACAGACTTTGTATAACAAGGTGTTGATAATATTTTCTATATTTACGCCGTGTCAGTTCTCGGGCACCTGTAGGCTATATACATTTTCTATTGAGCAGAATCTAAAAAAATAAGGTAAAATTGTATAGAGTAATGTATAAAATTTATCAATGTCTATCAGAATATTTGTATCATCTGCTATTGTCCTCGTATGGTAATAGTAACCTACATGCGCATGTTTGCATTTTATAAAAAATTATGTTATGTGCTTGATATAATATCGTATAAACAACATTATGATTGGTGTTCCTGACACTTCAGAAGAAATCTCCCATTGAAGAAGCGCTTTGGTGGTGTCAGTTGGGGACTGATAAGGACGACTTTAAGACCGGTTTGTATTTGCTGCACATCATACATCACCTCAGCATCTATTCCAGCTGCTTATAAATACAACAATCCTGAAATCAAATGTTTATTGAAGTCTTAAACAGCATTGCTGTGTATACACCTCCTCTCACAAAGGTCAATAAATGAATGGAACAAATTGTCTGCAGATTGTGTAACTGCTAGCAGCGTGAATATGCTTAAAAACAAGGTTGACACATCTCAGGAGGGTGGGTCACATGTACATGAACACTGTTGGACTGTACGATAAGTCAATGGCTTCCTTGTCCACTTGCCATCTGGGCCTTTGGCTTGGATGGCAAATCTTGTTAAATTATGTTAAAACTGATACAACATAGTGGTTTACAACTACAATAAAGAACATTGCGCCAGTGGTTTATTAAAGGAAAACATTGACTCCATGTCTGATTGTAACATTACTTTGATACAATCATGTTTTTATTTTATTTACTGCACACATTTATATATATATATATATAATGTTATAATTATTAGTGGAATTACATTAACTAACAGGTAGATATAAAATAAATTCTGTGCTTGTTCTGTGTGTCAGGTTTTGGAACAGTTGCAACGCAAGATCACCTAGAGGGCAGTTTCCTGCAGGAATATGCAGGGAAATTGCTTGGCAAGCAAAAAGAAAGGAGGGTACAACATGTGCCACTTCGTTGTTCAAGAGAGTTCTGGTTAGTTCATATGCATTACAATGTACTAATGATTGTATGTGATTAGTTAATGGATATCATCATGTCTTGTAAGAATTATAAATTATACTATTTATTAATTCCTCTGTTTTCAGACATGGTTATTTAGTCCTTACTTAAGTGTCTATTACTATATTATGTATTGGCGTAATCGAATCTAGTGTCGACGCCACTGAGCCATTACACGAATCTGTGACCTTCAATGTCAACTTAAACCCAGTTTGCAACAAGAAACCCCCCCACAAAGTTTACAGTTACAAATCAGCAGACTGGGACAAACTCAAAGATGACATAGACAAACTAAATCTTGAGTACTTCAACATAGACATAGACATAACCTGGACCTTTTTCCACGAACGTCTGACTACCTTGATTAACAATAACATACCTAGACGATACACAAACGCTAAAACCCACTCCCCTGGATAACACGTGAACTAATTAGAATGCAGAGAAGACGAAACAAAAGCCACAAAGGCAAAGCAAACTGGACTAAACAGTGACTGGGAAAAATTTAAGGAACTCCGAAAGCAAGCTACTAAAGCATTAGCAAAATCTTACAAAGACTATGTTAACAACCACATTGGAGACAGCCTGAAGACTAATCCATTCTGGTCATTTATTAAGGCAAGTAAACAAGAAAAAATTGGCATTCCCACACTTCGAGTAAACGACCAGCCAATAATAAATGATCGTGATAAAGCACAAATCACACAAATCCAGCAGATCTAATTACTGCCCTTGGATGGCCAACCCTTGAACGAAGACGTATCATTAAACAAGCCATAACCTTCTACAAAATTCTAAATAACATTGAGTTCACCCCCGTCCAAGCCTACTAACCCGCTCTCGAACCCGTGGACAATACATAGCCCCCAGGTGTCGTATAAATGCAATGGTCTTTTCATTTTATCCCCGAGCCATTCGCATATGGAATATGATTCCACCAAAAATTACCAACATAAAAAACCCAAAATCATTTTAAGAAGCTATTATGGAACTCCCTTTCACCACACCTTCTCACCTAAACTGCCTTTAAAACACAGTGCTCAGCGTAAACTTATCCATGGTATGGGTATGGAGACTGTCTATGTGTGCATGTGGCAAGACAGCGACAGTATCCATACACATAACCAACCTATTAAAAATTTTCGTTTAACATCCTATACATAAAATAAATAAAACTATAAGATAAAAACCATTTCAGCAACATTAAAGTTACTAGTCTTTTAGTCGAATGTACCACCCACAACGCATGCGCACAGTCCAACACAAACTCCTGCGTTAGCCCAAGTTTGGAGTATAACCACTTGAGAATTGATAGGTAGACTGTTGCCATATGAAAAGAATGGGAATGCTGTTGTGTGGGTGGTGGTAGATAGAGGTGTACCATATCTCTGCATTTTTGCCACCACCCACATATCCACTAATGAACAGGTGGTTATTGCCGATGTTTCGTGTTAGAAGGAGGTAGGGTGCATCATACACGTTAATTACTTGAGCCTTAAGCATATTTGTGTGTTTGTCTGTCTGTCTACAGATAGACAGACAAGCTGTTCCCGTGTGTTTGCGTAATACTAAAATGACAGACAAGTCATTTGTAGGCTTTGTAGGGTCTTCGACTGCTACAAATGAGCAGCAAATGGAGCCATTCAGAGGTGATTATAATGTCTTCATTTGACATTTAATCTGTATATGAAGTGTCCAAATTGCACATGACATAATTCTACCAATGTATGAGCAATCATGTGTTTGCTTAATACTAAAATGTATGCACATGACATCTATAGGCTTTGGAGGGTCTTCGACTGCCACAAATGAGCAGCAAATGGAGCTGTTCAGAGGTGATTATAATGGCATCAATTGACAGTTAATCTGTATATGAAGTGTTCTTATTGTACTTAGTTTTACCAATATAGGTGATTATAATGTCTTCAATATGGGATATCCCTTATGAAAATCCTGGCTGTGCCCCTGGCTAAAAAACCCACAGTCTTTATTCACTTTAAGCTTTGTTTTTATATTCTACCCTTTAATCTGACAATAAGTATTTTGTACCTATCTGGAATATTATGTCACGTAAGTAATATGTATAAGGACATTTATAAACTAAAATGGCATTATAGGCATATAGAAAGGCATCATAGGCATATAGAAAGGCCTACAATACGACCGATCGATGATGCACATTTTTTGAGAATCTGGAATGCTAAAATATATATACTTGTATACCTTGAATTACTTTTATTGTAAAATGCTTCCCAAAAGTCACATTTGTTGTTTTCCCTTGCAGCTCCAGAATGGCCATGCACACAGTGGAGTGATGAGACCATGCTAACCACATCATATTTTGAAAAGATTTAACAAGATTTAACAAGATTTGCCATCCAAGCCAAAGGCCCAGATGGCAAGTGGACAAGGAAGCCATTGGCTTATCGAGAGTCCAGCAATGTTCATCTACTTATAGCCCGCCCTCCTGAGATATGTGTCAACCTTGTTTTTAAACATATTCACGCTGCTAGCAGTTACACAACCTGTAGACAGTTTGTTCCATTCATTTATTGTACTCTGTGAGAACGAGTGCTTCCTGATGTCCAATCTACATTGATCCTTTACTAATTTTACATCATGTCCTCTAGTTCTGCTATCCTTCTTGAGTGAGAAAAACATATTTCTATCAATATTTTCATACCCATTCAATATCTTAAAAACTTCAATCTGATCCCCTCTTAACCTCCTTGTTTCTAGAGTTGTTAAACCACATTCTTTCAGGCGTTCTTTATAACTAAGGTCTCTCATTTCTGGAATCATTTTAGTTGCTCTCCTTTGTATGCGTTCAAGCGCATCTATATCCTTCTTACGATATGGTCTCCATGCTTGTATACAGTATTCTAAATGAGGTCTAACTATTGCTTTATAAAGAGGTATAATTAACTTTTTTCCCTTGTATGTTATGTTTCTTCTAATCAATCCAAGAATTTGATTACCCTTTGACGCTGCAATACCACACTGCTCTGAAACTTTCATATCAGCGCTTATTGTAACTCCTAAGTCCTTTTCTTTTACAGTAGTACCCAGAACAGTATCTCCCATTATATAGTTTACATTCAAAAGCCTATGCAGGGGCCATAACCCAGGAGGAGTGGCCATACTGTGGCGCACTTGCCTTGATATGCATGTTGCATGATTACATCTGGATATTGACTGGCTAACTGGAATAGAAATTAATTATAATAACCAGAACAAGATTTAACAAGATTTAACAAGATTTGCCATCCAAGCCAAAGGCCCAGATGGCAAGTGGACAAGGAAGCCATTGGCTTATCGAGAGTCCAACAATGTTCACCTACTTATAACCCGCCCTCCTGATATATGTGTCAACCTTGTTTTTAAACATATTCACGCTGCTAGCAGTTACACAATCTGTAGACAGTTTGTTCCATTCATTTACTGTCCTCTGTGAGAACGAGTGCTTCCTGATGTCCAATCTACATTGATCCTTTACTAATTTTACCTCATGTCCTCTAGTTCTGCTATCCTTCTTGAGTGAGAAAAACATATTTCTATCAATATTTTCATACCCATTCAATATCTTAAAAACTTCAATCTGATCTCCTCTTAACCTCCTTGTCTCTAGAGTTGTTAAACCACATTCTTTCAGGCGTTCTTCATAACTAAGGTCTCTAAGTTCTGGAATCATTTTAGTTGCTCTCCTTTGTATGCGTTCAAGCGTATCTATATCCTTCTTACGATATGGTCTCCATGCTTGTATACAGTATTCTAAATGAGGTCTAACTATTGCTTTATAAAGAGGTATAATTAACTTTTTTCCCTTGTATGTTATGTTTCTTCTAATCAATCCAAGAATTTGATTACCCTTTGAAGCTGCAACACCACACTGCTCTGAAAATTTCATATCAGCGCTTATTGTAACTCCTAAGTCCTTTTCTTTTACAGTAGTACCAAGAACAGTAGCTCCCATTTTATAGTTTACATTCAAGTTCCCATGTCCTGTATGTAGGCATTTACATTTCCCAAAATTGAACAGCATCTGCCATTTCTCAGACCATTTCACTAATCTGTCTAGATCGTTTTGTAAATGTTGTTTATCACCATCAGTATTAACCTTTCTAAACAGTTTTGTGTCGTCCGCAAATTTCAGTACGTTACTTGTTATACTGTCGTCCAAGTCATTGATATAAATTAAGAATAATATAGGTCCTAATACTGATCCTTGAGGTACCCCACTCAAAACCGATTTCCAATTTGAAACTTCGCCATCTACTACAACTCGTTGTCTTCTGTCAGTCAGCCATTGTTCTATCCAGTCAGTTATGCTATCCCCGATACCATGGGCTTTTAATTTAAGTAGCAATCTTTGATGTGGCACTTTGTCAAAAGCTTTCTGAAAATCTAAGTAGATAATATCTACTGGCGATCCCTCGTCTATCCACTTAGTGATTTCTTCCAAAAACATAACACATTTGTTAAGCATGACCTCGCTTTAAGGAATCCATGTTGAGATGAATTTAATAATTTATGCTTAACGAGGAAGTCCACCATATGGTCTTTAATTAACCTTTCTAATAATTTACAAATCACTGACGTTAAACTCACTGGTCTGTAATTCTCTGACTTATTTCTCGAACCCTTTTTAAATAATGGTATGATGTTTGCTTCTTTCCATTCAAACGGAACAACTCCCTCTTTTAATGACAAGTTGAATACTCTTGCAAGTGGTATACTGATTTGATCTACTGTTTCCATTAGTAATTTTGGAGGAATCCCATCCACTCCCGGTGATTTGTTATCCTTCATTGCCTTTATTTTCCTAGCTACCAATTCTGGAGTTACAACTAACGGTCCTAAATAGTCAGATTTAGTCCCCTGAAATTTAGCATCAGCAACTGGTAATGAACTAATATCTTCTTTTGTAAACACTGAACTGAAGTAACCATTTAGGTCTTCCGCCATTAAAACCCCTGTGATATTATATTTCCAGCACTGTCTTCTAGAGGTCCAACCTTGTCTTGTACGTTTTGTTTACTCCTGACATATGCATAAAAACTCTTGCTGTCAGTTTTTATGTTACATGCCAGTTTTTGCTCATAGCTTCTTTTAGATTGTCTGATTTCAGTTGTAGCTGCATTAAGTGCCTCTTTGTATTTTGCATAGTCTTCTTCCTTTCTGGTACGCCTATAAACCCTCCACATAGTTTGTTTTAGCATTATTTTTCTAATTGCCTCTTTTGACACGTGTTTCTTTCTACACCGTTTTCCTTGTTTTCGGAAGGGAACAAATTTATCAATGATACTCTCAATTTCATATTTTAGAATATTCCAACATTCAATTGCAGTCTTATTCATCAGCATGTTATTCCAATCTAGCTGTGCTAAGTATTTTCTCATATCTTTGTAGTTACCTTTGTAGAAGTTTCTCTTGTACGTTTTCTTATTTTTACTTTCTGATTTTACATTGATGTCAAAATGTATTTGATTATGGTCACTATTACCCAATGGTTCAAATATTTTTACATTGTCCACTAATTCTTTTTGTGATGACAAAACTATATCTAATACATTTTCTCCCCTGGTTGGTTCTAGTACGTGCTGAGTAAGAAAGCTATCCTGGATTAAACATAGAAATTGTTGATCCTCAATCCCTGTGCTCTCTAGAGAATTCCATTGTATGTGTCCATGGTTAAAATCTCCCATTATGATACATTCCCCTTTACTAACTTCCTTTATAGCGTTTTTTATTTTTGTGTTGTCCTCTTCGTTTATGTTTGGACTTCGGTAAACTAATCCAACAGTTAATTTTGAATTTCCTGAAACAATTTTGCACCAAACAGCTTCATCGCAATCTGCTTCCCTTTCTAGTTTCATTTCATAAGCCTGAATAGATTCTTTAACATATAAAATAACTCCCCCGCCCCTTCTTCCTATTCGATCTTTCCTAAACATTACGTATCCTGTCAGTCCTAATTCAGCATCTGTTATAAATATGTTATACTATGTGTATACATGCCCTATGAATCTCATGATCATGAAGACCTCTTTTTAGAACATCTTGATACTTTAAAAGGATGAGGATGACATATCTAGCAAAGTACTCAAATTTGCAGATGACAATAGTATTCAGAAAGGTTACTAATGATACAGATAAACAAAGTTTACAGGATGATCTAGAAAAATTAGTTAAATGGTCAGAAAAATGGCAAATGTTATTCAATTTTGGGAAGTGTAAATGTATACACATAGGACATGGAAATATGGACGAGGAATATAAAATGGGGGGTGCTCTACTAGGTAGAACCACACAAGAAAAGGATTTAGGAGTAACATTTAATGCTGACATGAAAGTTTCAGAGCAATGTGGGATTGCTGCTTCGAAAGGAAATCAAATTCTAGGGCTAATTAGGAGAACTATCACATATAAGGAGAAACATCTAATTGTACCCCTGTACAAAGCAATAGTTAGACCACATTTGGAATATTGTATTCGAGCATGGAGGCCATATCGTAAAAAAGACAGATAAGCTAGAAAGAATACAACGAAGAGCAACTAAAATGATTCCAGAATTAAGAGACCTTAGTTACGAAAGTCGCTTATTACAATGTGGTTTGACAACACTAGAGACCAGGAGACTAAGAGGAGACCAAATAGAAGTGTTTAAAATAGTGAACGGTTATGAGGATGTTGATAGGAATATGTGTGATACTATAACGCGTAACACCACATAGGCTATATATATCGAGTGCATGATTATTAGGAGCACCAGCCTGGATGAGGGAGACTACGCTACTGCTCGCACGATGGTTTCCAAATAAAATGTACGATCCAATTCTCGCAGCTATACAAGTGTCTAGTTTCATGATAACACATTTCAATATGTTCTTCAAACTTAAAGAAGGCAGTAGAACCAGAGGACACAAAGCAGCATTAGTTAAGGAGCAGTGTAGGTTGGACATGAGAAAGTACTCTTTCATTTAGCACAGAGGGTGCTAAATGAATGGAATAAACTGCCAAATGATTGTGTTAATGCTAGTAGTGTGAATATGTTTAAAAATAGAATTGACAGATATCTGATAAGGGCGGGCTAGACATAGGTGAGAAAATTTTTGGACTCTCGATAAGCCAATGGCTTCCTTGTCCACTTGCCATCTGGAACTTGTTGTTCGAGATGGCAATCTTGTTAAATCTAAAAGCAATAATAGAGGACCTGAACACTATATGCATTTCTATAGTGGGGGACTGGAACTCAGCTATAAATGACATTGAATCAGTTCTGTGATGAGAATAACTGGTTGTCTAGTGAGCTGTTATTGCCTGCCAATACCTTTACTTATTTGAGTGAGAGATGGGATTCAACCTCATGGTTGGATCATTGTGTGTCAACTAATGATGATCATGATGTGATACAAAATATGTTTTGTACAATTCGTGTACATCACACCACATTCCTATGCACATTGAAGTTTCCCTGGAGCTAGTGCCCGAGGTTGGGGGTTCCCCAATCCACGAATGTAAAAAAAATCAGCTGGGGCCAATTTAGTGACAACTGTATTAATGGTTATGCTAAGGCAACAAAAAATAACCTAGAAAATGTAAATTTACCACATGATGCTATTATTTGTAATAATGTAAACTACACAGACGATGCACATATATCTGCGATAAATGTTCTTTATGATGATTTAATAGAACTCATGTCAAATGCTAGTGATGAACTGGTGAGTCAGCAGGGTGATAAGGCGAGACTATATAAATGTAGACCTGGCTGGAATGGCCATGCCACAGATCTCCACACTGCTTCTAGAGAATGTTTTGTAATGTGGGTTGATGCTCATCAACCTAAAAATGGTCCTGTTTTTTAACTCATCATCATCAATCATCTAGGGCTAGGTTTGAATATGCGATGTTTAATTAAAAATCATGAGACTCAACTCAGGAAGGATTCATTAGCAAAGAAGTTGTCACAGAGTAAGCCAGAAGACTTCTGGAAAGCTATACGTCAAATTAACAATTGTAACAAACCTCTACCTAACAGTGTTGAGGGTATTTCAGGGAATGAGGAAATTACTGAGTTATGGAGATCTCACTTTAAACAGTTATTTAATTGAATTAGTGATATAGATCTTCAACAAATGAAATATGATGTCAGCTATACAAACGATATAGTTGTGGAAGTAAGTGAAGTTGAAAATGCTATTAAACATCTGGATATAAATAAGACATGTGGTATGGACGGCTTTTTTTGTGCATGGATTCTTACCTAATTCTTTGTTATCTGTTGTGCTTGTTCCAATTATCAAAGATAAATGTGGCAAGATTTACAGTAAAGAAAATGATTGACCTATTGCATTAGCAAGTATTATGTAAAAAATATATTTTTGGATAGAATGTCGGTTATGCTATCTACTATGTCCAATCAGTTTGGCTTAAAAAAACATGGGACAGATGTCTATTTATGTCTTAAAGGAAGTTATTGACAGGCACATAAGTCTAAATGGGTCAATGTTTATGTGTTTTCTAGATGCCTCTAAGGCCTTTGATAGAGTGAAACACTATATTATTTCAGAAGTTGATTGACGGGTGTGCCTGGATACATTGTTAGACTGCTTATATATTGGTATTCAAATCAGACTGTTTATAAGATGGTAATGTGATTCGAAATAGTGTGTATACATTCATGCTGAGACTTGATGCCCCTTATTCAAATACAAATGTCTCACAAACTAGATGATTACAGTTTGCTATTTGTCCATTGATATAAATTAAAGTGCACAAAATGTAATATGGATTGTAACAGAGATTAACTTCACAACATGTTTGATAATCCCTTCTTTGTAGAAAGTAGGCATAGATTCATGAATATTCGGGCAAAAGGCCCTCCCCTCCCCAAACTGAGTCGATCCCGTTCGCCTGTGATATTGATGTAAAGGTTTCATTATTTTATCGCTGCATTGTACCGTTTCATATGCTGCAGTAGCCATTACATCTCGGTTCTATAATGTTGCATGGTAAAGCATATCTGTGTGTTAAATGTACCTATAACTACACGTACTGTTTTGCCTTTTTACTTTAATTTCTGTGCAAAGTTGTGTTCCGCTTAAATGAGATGTCTGCACGTGTATTAGTTTTTATTTTTTAATACAATTGTTTTATTTTTGTTTAATGTGTATTGATGTCTTTATATAACAAATATAGGCCTTCTACAGTCCACGTATAATATTACAATATATCAATGTTAATATTAATTAATGACTTAATATTAATTAAATCATTCATTAACCACATTTTTGTGGAAAGGGCCTGCTTTTAAACAAATTGCAGCAGACGTTTTAAATGTTGATGACAATTTATTAATAGATCCTATAATTAGTCAATAGTGTGTTACTGTTTTATTATATTCAGTTATTCATACTGTTATGCTATAGAACAGATCAGGTTTGTTTGCACATTACTCAGACAATGCCAATACCAGTAGAAAATATGCAAAATCAGGATTAGAGTCAAGTAGTGCATGTTCGGATGCTCCATTATAGTTGCTATGGATTTTGAAGGACAATTTGCCTGTAAAGCAGTATGAGCTGTGCCTATGTATCAGTAGCCTATAGTATCTGTATATAAATGTGCCATTGACAAGTCTCCAAGTATAACATTGGTTTAAGAATAAAATTGTCGAACATGAATCATGATGAGTTAGTTTTAATGTAATGTGAAGATGTGTTGATCGTGAATTATGTTGACTATGTATATGACTGTGGCTGTGGCCTGTGTTGGTATGTATATCAATGTAATCTGACTGTTAATATTAATTAAACCATTCATTAACCACATTTTTGTGGAAAGGGCCTGATTTTAAACAAATTGCAGCAGACGTTTTAAATGTTGATGACAGTTTATTAATAGATCGTATAATTAGTCAATAGTGTGTTACTGTTTTATTATATTCAGTTATTCACACTGTTATGCTATAGGACAGATCAGGTTTGTTTGCACATTACTCAAACAACGCCAATACCAGTAGAAAATATGCAAAATCAGGATTAGAGTCAAGTAGTGCATGTTCGGATGCTCCATTATAGTTACTGTGGATTTTGATGGCCAATTTGCCTGTAAAGCAGTGTGAGCTGTGCCTATGTATCAGTAGCCTATAGTATCTGTATATAAATGTGTCATTGACAACTTTCCAAGTATAACATTGGTTTAAGAATAAAATTGTTGAACATGAAGCATGATGAGTTCGTTCTAATGTAATGTGAAGCGCCAAGAGATGTGTTGATCGTGAATTATATTGTCAATGTCTATGACTGTCGCTGTGCTGGTGTGCACTTGGCCACCATGAATAACTCTGACTGGAACTCTAACCCAAACCTATACCCAACTAGGCTGCAGTTCACTGTCATCATTGTCATAAATCCATGATGTAATTCCATCTAGGAACCAAGTGCATGACGATTGTTCACAGTACACTGTATGCTGGGTGTAGCAATACTCACAGTTCACTGTTTCATAAATCCATGAAGGTGATGTATGTAATTTTTCATAGTACACTATGCTGAGTGTAGCAATATTCACAGTAACAGTCTCATATTTCCTGGAATAAAAAAACAGTCCTATATCATATATATGAAAATACATCTCGACCAATAAAGTATATATTTATAAAATAATATATTATGTTAATATAACGTTACTAATAATATATATATATATAGTTATATATATATATATGTGTGTATATATATTTATATGTGTATATATATAAATGTGCTTTGCATGCCACCTGGAGTCCCTGCACATCTGGCCATAGACCTATATTTCACACCCGCTAACTGCCCTCGACAAAGATTTGCAGGAAGTCTGCAAACGTCTTCAAAACCTGCAAGATCTAAACTGGCTGAGATTGCATAACATAAATGAATGGAGCAACTTAAGCCAGAATATCTTGAAAGCGGCCCATGCGAAACTGTCTTTACAGTTGCACTATTACAGTGTGTGTGCATGCGTGCGTGCATGCGTGTGTGTGTGTGTGTGTGTGTGTGCCCAATTTTACTTAGTACAATGTAAAATTGTCTAAATGAATTTGACATTTCTTGTATCACATAGATTTGGTCTAATTATCTTGATTCTATGGGTGAATCTTGTGAAATTATTGTTCAGTCTTCCTGTGAAAATTCACATGTATAGATAATGTCACAAACTAACTTAGAACTGGTAGTTGTTGTTGTTAAATAATTAAAAGTAAAAGTAAATATTTTAATAAAAAAACAACTATTCTAAGCATACAATAGCACTCAATCGATGAAATAATTGTTAACTAGTGATTTGGAAGATCTCTTGCACAGTTTTTTTTTCAATCATTAAAAAATTACATAAGAATTTCATTATTCTAGTAACAGGCCCAACAAGTTTAATCAATAACAATCCATCAATATTTTATTTCAGACAAAAGAATACATGCAATATACTCAGTAGTACTTGATATAGAAACAAGAAAATAAAAAAGTACATAAAATATTTTAAAAAGTACCATTACTAATAATCATTAATCAAATTTGTTTTGCAAAACAAATATCAAACAGATTGTATTGCCTATTGGCTTTGTAATGAATTAAATTTATAGAAATGTAAATAAGTCAAGATTTTGGTTAAATCGATCCCTCGCTGTCCAACTAAAAGAATCGAAATCGGATAAAATTTCACAAACTAGCGGAACTCTAACACACCCCTGCGTATTCGTGTAGCGGGAAAATATTTTGAACACGGACTAACTAAGACCTCTTAAAGAGGTGCTGAACATTTTGGATGGCATACCGTGGATCTATTATCTGCTAAACTTAAATGGAAATACACCCATGTCTTCTAATCAAATTATTTCACCTTAATTTTGGTTCAATTTTAATCAAAAACAGATGAACATATAAAGGTACTTACCATTAACCAATCTGCCGCGGTAAGTCACGGAAAAGAACGGAAACAGCTGATAATACAGGATATAAAACAAAAGGATACCCCGGGTGCTGGGAATCGGCGCAGCTAAACTGACACGATTTTTTTTACACGCTGCGCGAGCCACTCAGCACATTTTGTTGAAGTGCCTACTTTAAGCCAGGTAACTATATATAACTAATATGCTAATAGGGAGATCAAGAGAAATTGTATTTGTAGATATAGAGCCTTCTGTCATACACCATTAGATTGTTGCTTTAATACAGTGTGAGGCCATCTGCATTAGTATAGTTGCAGTTTAGGTAGAGTACAATGAGCCCTGGACAGGTGCTAATTCACCCTCTCAACAAACAATGACCACAAAGATCATTGCTAGCCACAACATGCCTTCTAAAGTTCTAATAATATTTATGGCCTAAGGAAATACAAGCAGCTGTGGACACTATCTCAATTCAGTGAGCCCAACATCAGGTCCAAATTATCTAATCTGTATGAACATGTAGGGATCATGCCTCAGTTACACTTCCTGGTATGTTACATACGAATGTAGGGCACAGTAATTTTAGATATGTGTAATTTAAAAAAAATCATAATCTGACGTAACTGCATTTGAGCAGACACATTGGCAAATTTGCTTGTAGAACATGTTGACAGTGTAACTGGATTTTTAGATGATTTCAATAGGCAGAAGGATTTTTGGTAATTTTTTTGCCACAAGGCATGTATGCGTAGTAATTCATGCAGCAATTGGTAAACATTGGTAAAGGCATTTTTTAAAAGTTAGGAGTACGAGACTTTGAATAAACTCCACCAGCATGTCAATGAGATGATGACAAAGGCAGGTAAGAATTTTTTATGGTCCCGTTATCTTATAATCATGCAAAATGTTAACATGGTCACCAATGAGAAACATAACAGTAGGCTGAACCCCGTAGTCTGTTTTAGAGTGTTCATTTGTTTTCAGTGGTTATTTTGCTAAAGTACTTCTCAAGTTGTTTAATGGTCATATTTCTGAGTTTACAGTTAAAAAGGACAAGGATGTAAAGTGATTGTATTTTTCATCATGTAAATGTTAGCACTGGTAATAGTATTGATACAATATAGACTGCTTACAGTTCTGATACAATATTTTTTTAGTGACATGTTGCCGTTTTAAGTCAACCTATGTTATAATTGTATTACTGGTATATATGATGTTCTGCCAGTCTAAAATCATGTACCCTCTGTTAAGACAAAAAAAATCTGATTTAAATAAAAAATCTATTTATTTCAACCCTGGAATATATGGGGGACAGGAGGCTATTATATCAATAATATATGGGTGATGCGATGCAGTAAATTCATGCACTAAATATTATTATAAAAAAATTATTGCGTATCATGATATCCTGAAAAAGTAAATGTGAGAAAATGGTAGATGTTGATCAGTATCATATATGTATAGATACAAACACATATTATATATGTTACAGTCAGTCTGCGTAATCAGTCATTTTGCGTAATGACTGACATGTTTAAGCATTACGTGAAATGACTGTTTATATATCTTGACCTTGGTGACCAACACTACATAGGAGAAACAGCCAGAACACTTGGCACAAGAATCAAAGAACATCTATCTTGTCGCCAACCCCTATCAGCTATAAGTGAACACAAACTAAACACAGGTCATCAGTGCTCTATGAAGGACGTCAATATTCTAGACCACGAGGAGAACTGGCACAGGAGAAAAATAAAGGAGGCGATTAACATCCACAGAAAGAAACCTACGCTGAACCGAGACGTCGGCCAGGAGCTCCCACCAGTCCTACTCCAGCTTGTGTCACATGACATTGGTCATGTGACACATCCGTAACTTCAGTCTGCTGAAGAAGACTGCGAGATGCAGTCGAAATATTCAGAACAAACTTCAAGTTTCTTGAGAGGTAATTATGCTTAAAATATTCATGATGTTTATCAATGTGTCTTTTATAGTAAACTTAGCAATTTGTTTAACTTCCCTTTTAAATTAATTTGTTTGCACCTCTTAATGTGACAAATCATTAAAGGACTTCTTGACTTTTGTGAGACAGTATTGACGGCTTTCATTTATGCTCAGTCGTACAATTGATGGCTAACTGAAGAAAGACCCTTTCATTGTGGACTTCCTGGCTTACATAGAGGAAGAATTTAACAGAGAAAGGATCAAGGCTTGAATTGGTATCCAATACAACTGTGATAGATTTTAACTCGAGGCTTCTTACTGAGAAAACCTTTGAAGGGAGTTACCCCTGTAGCTTTAATGTGCAGATCAATGAATGAAGGTGTGAAATTTCACCATTACCAAATCAAAATGAAGCCACATCATGTTATTGCATATGTGGGGCTGTGGAGTAATTTCTGGTATGATGTCATTACTGCATAATTACATGTTAGCTATGGCACATTTGGATGATTATTTAATTATCTTTCCACCCATACCTCATTTCTTATAGGTTGGAATATTTGCATTGACTAAATTGCTATTTGCAAATATATAGCAAATATTTATTCACTTTGTTTATCTACTTGAGTAATGTGAATTTCTGAATAATTATGAAAGCTGACAATTAACATTAGAACAATATGTAACGACAATTACACATTGTTATTACACAGTATGACTGAAATGGTCACCAGTCAAACTAATAACAGTGCCTTATTTCCAGTCATTTCGCGTAATGACTGGAATTTTCAGTCATTTCGCAAAATGCCTGAATGAAACAGTCATTTCGTGTAATGCCTAAACATGTCAGTCATTATGCGAAATGACTGATTGTAAATACTGACTGACAAACTAAAACATAGTACTCCATTTATTTCCACCAATTGGGTCAGAAAGAACCATTGTGAAAACACATCCACTTTAATTTACACTTAACATAGGTTTGTATATTTTTTGTAGCAGAAATAGTAGTGAACTGCTGAAGAGGAAATAAAATGAATTAACACAAAAACACAGCTGCGCTGACCCTACCACATGCGTAGTGCTCCTGTGAATGACGCTGCATTTCGATGTGCCCTGGCCATGCTCATGTGGTTGCATCTGCAAAATGGCCTACGTTTTCCACCATTTTCACCAATATGTTTTCCAATTTGCCTCGTTTTCAATTGCAATTAACTGTGGTGCCTCGCGAGTGTGGAATAGGTCAATACTGTATGAGTCACCTTGCCCATATCAGAAATGCACTTTTTCTTGAATTCGATTATTACATATCTTACCCAGTTACTACAATAAATACCATACATTTTGGGTTTGCATTATCAAATAAATAATGCATTGTTTAATATGTAAATACACTATATCACAATGCTGCTGATGTGTTCCAATATGTTTGTAAAGTGCAAATGATGGGTCTAAATAAATGAGTGTTGTATTGTGTTGATTGTTCTTGCATAGAATTAGCCTCGATTATTCAGGCTCAGTGATGTGGCGCAACCATTTGTCACACTCACCGGAGCCTATATCCAAATGTACTTTTCATTGTGACTAATATGATTGGTTACCCGGAATTTGGGTAACCAAAGTTATATATATAGATGTGCGTGCAAAGTCTAGACATTGCCATATACAAAGATATCGTGGCAATAAAAAAATATTTACCTTGACCATTGACATAACCAATTCACCGATATTGATAAAATTTTATCTTTAGGAAGGTCATCACATCACCAAGTTTCAAGCATCTCAAGATCTTTTAATAGTCCTACTCTGATTTTTTTAGACTTGTTGATACAATTACCTTGCTGATGATAGAATTTGATTAAAATCAGTGTTTATTCATTTTAGATGTATCACAAAGTGTTGTTCAACTACCATGTGGATAGAACAATGTCTTGACTTAATTTTAAGGCCAATATCAGTGCTATAGCATCATTAGGGCCAAAGTTGTGTCTACATAGTGTTAAGAGGTAACACAATTGTTTTTATTGATGTGCAATAACTGTTAAAACTATCTCACTCACAACAGACTAAGCAAATAATCTCAAAAAATGACATCAGGGGTACCTAAATGTTACAAGCTGTCACCCATGCCAGGATTTATCTAAGACCTTTACCGGTCACAACCAGCCCGGATGACTCTTTCTATTGTGATTTTTTACAGTGTAATTTACCGAAGATGGTGTTAAGATTTTGCAATGTATACTTAATCGGCTGTAACTCTACTAATTATAGAGCTACATAACTAAATGTGGTATCAAAATATCTGGAATAAGGAGGACTGTGTAATAAATGACTAACTGTGTCAATATTATAGCAATATTCGAAAAAAACACATAAAATGTACCAAAATATATCAATATTTTTATATTTTACAATAGTTCCTATAACTTCTTACGTCCATGGTACATGTCAATTATGTTTATCACAAAATAACGCCAACTGGTTCGGTAAACAATGAAAAATTACTGATTATTATCCACAAATGTTACCCCCCATATTTTCAAGATTGTCAGAAAGAGAAACACTACAGTCATGGGAGGCATGTCTTAATTAAACCCTAATTAACAATACTTATGTTAAAACATGATTACGTGTTAATAAAAACTTATATTGTTACACATGGTAATCTTACCCACCAGCCAGTTAAATGCCACCCTTTCTCCATACCAGAAAGGGGGTCGGATTGTTCAATGTTCTGCTGCATAAAATAGCACCCATCCCCCCAATCACTGCGTATCAGGGCAGATCATTCATTATCTGTGAAGATAGACATTAGAAGGACACGTGTAACTGACAATGAGTCTGATTCTTCATCATCCATCGTAGTAAATGGGTTCCGGCAGAACAGAGCTGTTCCTGTTCTCATCCATAATTTTCAACTCCGTTGTGCTGAAAAGTGATTCACAAGTACCAACACATCACTGTCTCTACTCGCGATGATAACACATTCAAACCCTGCTCGCGATGATAACACATTCAAACCCTGCTTCGTAAGCTGCAGGAGGATGTAGTATAATGTGCATATCAGCCTCTTCGTGGGTCGATTCATGTGCGGACGCATTTATGATTGGTAGGTAGCTCACGGATGTTACTTGCTGCTTGTTTGTTATCGTGAGTTGATTAAAGCCCATCTGAAGTAGGTACTGACTGGTCTGGAGTGTGGTAGTGTCTTGTGTGTAGCCAACAAATGTCTTTGATGTTTGCTGTCGTGATCAAGATTGGATCTGGCTCATAGCTTTCGAGGTCAACATCAACAACAAATCTAGGTATTGGAAGAGCAATGGCTTCGGATGTCTGATTCAACTGCTTTTTAACACCTCCGGTATTTTGTAGGAGCCTCCTTTTCCAAGAGGTAATTGTTGTTCACTTTGACCTGTTGGCTCTCCTCTTTGGAATGCAACCATCTGGGTGGCATGGAATGTCCCTTTACCATCGAGAGTTTCCTCTATGATATCGATGTTGTCTGCTGCAAATTGGAGAAATTTGCCTTCAAGAAGATTGGGTGGAACAGGAAAATTACCATTTTCCATGAATTCCATTGTTCTCTTTGTCAGAGTTGTGTCAACACGCTGTACCTGACTGTAACTGATGGAATGCCCGGCATTGTGAAAAAGGCTCACAAGAGTCCTTGATCGCGTTGCTTGGTGGATACTCATTCCGAAGCCAACATGTTTGGGGGTAAGGGGTTTACCATTTTAGATAGCATGCACTGTGCCTTGGCCAAAACTAAGGGATAGCCGTCTGGTGGTGTCATCAGCATCTTCATCTGTTTGTCCCGACAAACAGGTGTGCAAACCTTGTTCTGACACTATGTTTTCCATTTCATCTTTTGTCTCATTCAAAGAGTTTGTACAACTACTTTCTCTGGAACTACCTGGAATAATAGTTGTGGTTCATGGGGACCTAGCTGTGGCACAAACACGATTTCCCCTGGAGCAGCCTTGCAACTTATCATTGAATCGTGTCGTGCGCTGCTTGTAACTGCCAGCATCAACTTTGACAACAGCCCAACAGACCTTTCCCAAACATCCAATAAGCTGTATATTTCACCTTTAGTTACTCCTTCGTGTGCAACTTTATGCATACACTTATCTTTAGGGTCAGAGCCTTTATGAGTCTTTTTCTTGAAATCAGCTTTCCTTGTGAACTGGATCTGGATGTAATACTTGAGGTGGTATCTGGCATCAGCAACTACTACATCAACCCCGGCTAACCTACACCTCACAATACATGTTTTGCTGCATTAGAGACTCTATCAGAAACATTCCTAGTTGCGACAACTCTGATTTTTTTTCTCGGAAGAAACCGATTGACAAAAAATGCATTCGTAAGGTCTGATTCTTTGAGCTTGTTGAAGCTTCCTGATCAGCACAAGGTGATTTTTTAGCCTCAAAGTTTTTCTTCGGTCTGCCCAGATGCAATGAACTTGTGAATGTAACATAACAGTTTTTATGATATACCATTTCATAATCTTGATATCGTTTACATTCAACCGTGGCTTGCTGTACTCTGTCCAGGCCACTGGTGCCAAGTTTTTGAGTGGGAAGATTCCTACTGGCAAAGAAGGCATAGGTCAGTAGTTTAGTTGTGTCACTGCTCCTCTTCGTCAACTGTGTGCGTGATGCTGCATCCATGGCTGTAGTTATGTTAGTAGCTTCATTCTAGTTCTATTCTACTCTCAAGTCTACAGTGCGTCACTGCAAATGGCCATACCTGTATTAAAAGAGAATGACATGTGTGTTACTTTGTTTAATTTATTCCATTCACCAAACAAAAGCATGATCTCCCTCTTTAGACCTGACCAGAACGGGAAATTGCTGGAATGGTATTTACATATATAATGGTTTTTGTTTTAAATTGTATAACAATGTTACAGCATTTATCATGTTAACACAGCTTTGGCAATAACAAACCCCGATTTTCATCAAGGTGGGTTTTGTAGATGCGATTTGTTTATTAATGTGTTTGGAAACACAGTATAATGTTAACATTTTATAAAAGGTTACATTAACTTATGTGTATGTGTGTGTATGTGTTAATCTTTTAGGGTTGACAATCCACAACTACAGCTACCACATCCGATTCTGTCTTATTTCATTGGTTTCATTTCGTGGAATATAAAGTTTTTATAGGACATATGTGAATGTTGGAATTGCATTCGATATCTTGTACATACACTGGCGCAACATAGATGCTTACTTCAGGCCCTGGTTACATCTACATTTACACTCACAACATTGTTTATGATATTGGGTACACCATACATTTATTTCATATATATATATATATAACTAGGATTATGAAACTGACACTGTTGCAGTGGGGTCAGTTACAAATAAAACAACAAATCATACAATGACACCAACTCGATATAAATCTGGCAGCAATGTAAAATAAAGGGGGTAACGTTATATTTTGGGTTGTCACTGAATGTTATTACATTATTTACCGAATCAGTTGGTGTTATTGTGTTTGGAAATGAACTGGCGTTATTTTGCGATAAAAATAATTTGCATGTATCATGTATGTAAGAAGTTATACAAACTATTGTACACCTTTGGTCCAGAAATAAAAATAAAATGTTCATATATTTTGGTACGTTTTATGTTATTTTTAATGAATGTTGCTATAATATTGATATAGTTATTCACCCATGACATAGTCCTCCTGATTCCAGATATTTTGATACCACCTTTAGTTATGTAGCTCTATAATTAGTAGAGTTACAGCTGATTATGTATACATTGCAAAATCGCGTCAAAATCTTAACACCATCGTCGCTAAATAGCTCACTATCACAATAGAAAGTGTCATCCGGGCTGGTTGTGAACGGTAAAGGTCATAGATAAACCCTGGCATGGATGACAGCTTGTAATATTTAGGTACCAGTAACGTGATTTCTAGAGCCCTTTTGAGATTATTTGGGGTCTCTGTCGTCTGTGTCTCTCTCAAAGTCTCGACCGATCAAAGATATCAGCTCCTGGACTGATAGGTTTGTGGAATGGCTTGGGAAACAGCTGACTACTGGTGGCAAGGGGGCTGTGGGGGAAGGAGAAGGCACTGTGGCAGATCGCATGCTCAGGTTCTTCACAAATCCATATCTCCACGACTTTGACTAAGCTGGGTGCTCATTTTCATTTGTTCACTATGTTTACCATTGAGCTGTTTGATATGTATGCTAATGTTGCTCTATGTATTTTTTAAATAAAGTAATGTGTTTTGACAACATACTGGGTCATCCACCAAAAACATTTAAAATTTCTCTCATGTTCTCCATTTTCACAACCATCACTTTAACACAATGCAACATCTCTTTCTTCCACTCAGCTGTGGTTTACTTCATCCTAGGTGTTTCAACTTTTGTCTTCAGATTAGTTTTTTCTGTAACATAGATTTCAATCTCAGCATATCCACAAAGCATCTGTCTAATTTTCCACATTGTTATTTTGCAGCAGCTCCCTTGGGGACTGTGTCAATGAACCACTGAAATTGGTTAACAAGACTGTTGAGAGTCATTTCATTAAGTGTAACCAGCCTGTATGAGATACTTACCAATTTTTTTTAGCTTTAAGCATATTCACACTGTTAGCATTTACTCAATCTGTAGATAAATTATACCATTCATTTATTGTCCTCTGTGAGAATGAGTACTTCCTGATATCTAATCAGCACTGTTCCTTCATTAATGTTACTTTGTGTTCTAGTTCTATCTTTCTTAAGTAAATATTGTCATACCCATTCAATACCTTAAAAACTTCAATTTAATCACCTCTTAACCTCCTTGTCTTTAGGGTTGTTAAACCACATCCTCTGTATTCATTCTATCTCCCTATTATTATGGTATCTAAGCTTTTTCTTTATATGTTATATTTCTAATCAACCCAAGAATCTGATTACCCTTTGAAGCTGCAATACCACACTGCTCAGAGACAGAAACTTTCATATCGGCGCTTATTGCTACTCCTAACTCCTTTTCCAATATAGTAGTACCTAGAACAGTATCTCCCATTTTACATCCAAGTTCCCGTGTCCTGTGTGTAGGCATTAACAATTTCTAAAATTTAATAACATCTGCTATTTTTCAGACCATTTCACTAATTTGTCTATTCAGTCATTGATGTTATGTTAAGAATGATAAAGGTCCTAATACTGATCCTTGTGGTACCCCACTCAAAACTGATTTCCAGTTTGAAACCTCCTCATCTTCTGCACCACGTTATCTTCTGTCAGTCAGCCATTTTCTATACAGTCGATTAAGCCATCCCTGATACTTTAAATTAAGTAGTTTTCTTTGATGTGGCTCTTCGTCGAAAGCTTTCTGAAAATCTAAGTAGATTATATCTACTGGTGATCCCTCATCTATCCACTTAGTGACTTCTTCTAAAAACAGCAATTTTAAGCATGACCTCACTTTTAGGAATCCATGTTGAGATGGATTTAATGATTTGTGGTTAACAAGGAAGTCCACCATTTGGTCTTTAATTAACCTTTCTAATAATTTACAAATCACTGATGTTAAACTCACTGGTCTGTAATTGTCTGACTTTTTTCTCGAACCTTTTTTTTAAATAGTTGTGTTATGGTTGCTTGACTTGCTTTTTTCCTTTCAAAAGGAGCCACTCCCTCTTTTAATGACAACACTCTTACAAGTGGTATACTAATTTGTTCTACTGTCAACAATATTAGTTTTCAAGTGATTTATTATCCATCATTACCTTTATTTTCTTAGCTACCATTTCTGGAGTTACAATTAACTGCCCTAGTCTGATATAGCCTCCTGAAATTTAGCATCTAGAACGGGTAATGAACTAATTTGCTCTGTGGATATAATATCTACTCTGTAATTTTTTGTTGCTACATACTAATTTTTGCTCATAACTTTTAGATTGTCTATTTTCAGTCATAGCTGCATTAAGGAGCAATGGATGGAAATCTTGTTAAATCTTTGTAATTGTTCAAGGTGAAACCAAAGGGATTTTAGGGGCCTTTGCACCTATAAGAGTGCGTGAAAACTAACCGTTTATAACTATTTTTTCACTCGTTGAACATGAATCATGTTTACATCTGAATGCTGCACAGTACAGCATTGTAAGAGTTTGTGCTGCGTGTAAATCCAATATAAAAGCAAATAAAAATGTAATTGCACATCTCAACCACATTAAAATACATGCTATTTGCACAGCCTATGTCACAGCTGCACTGGGGTTAAGCGGCTGCTCACCGCTGATTGGTCAAAATTGCAAACACTGATGAATATGTCAGCCTCCACGAAAAATTACATTAGACCAGAATTTATTATTTTTAGAACAGATTCCCACTAAACCACTTATGGGATATTCTTGATTATAGTTGCAAATAGTAAAGTTTTAGGCACCCTTAAAGGTGCAAAGGCCCAAAACGATGCCTTTGGTTTCAGTTTAAGTCTTCATCATTTCTTGTACGCCTATAAACCCTCCACATAGTTTGCTTGTATGTAATTTTTCTCATAGTTTCTTTTGTCAAGTGTTTCTAGACCATTTTCCTAGTTTTTTTTTCAAAGGAACAAATTGTTCAATGATACTCTAAATTTCATATATATAAATGTTCCAGCATTCCATTCCTGTCTTATTCATCAGCATGTTATTCCAATCTATCTTTGCTAAGTATTTTCTGATGAAAGTTGTATCGTATAACTGTAGAGAGTTACCAAATAATGCCTCAAAATTACACCACAGGCCATGTGTGATGGATATATTGAATAATGATGATATTGATATTGTATGTCTCGAAGAAACTTGGTTTAGGAAGGTCGAAGGAACTGGGGTTCAAAACCACCTACTGCCGTTTCGAAACTTGGGCAATTTCGTTCACCCCACTTTGCCTGTTTCTTTTGGAAGAGACGCTAAAAGCCGTTGGTCCCTTTTATCTAGTGTCTATACCAGAGGAAGTAAAAGACCCCACAAAGGGAAATGGAAAAAACCTGTTGTGGTCTCAGTGCTCCACATGGAGCTGGTGATTTCGATGTCTAAGCTCACTATATACTACCTCCCAGTTTAGCTGTAAAGGGAGTATTGTATCAAGTACCAATCCAACTGTTTACAACTGGAACTGCTTATTGATTATGAATTGCTTAACTCCTTTTGTTTTTGTGTGCAGCCAAGCTTGAGTCTCCTGGGGATTTTAGCGCAGTAGAAGCATTTTATATAATATTATTATTGCCTGCCAATACCTTTACCTACTTAAGTGAGAGATGGGATTCAACCTCTTGGTTAGATCATCCTACATGTCGCAACCAGTGATGGTCATGCATGGTGTGATTCAGAATATGAATATTTGCTACAAGTCCTGTATTTCTGATCACACGTCTGTGTGCATTGAAATCTTATTAGAACTTGTGCCCCGGATTGAGGATACCTCGAACAATGAATATCAAAAGACCATTGAGGATTATACTAACACAACAAAGTATAACCTGGAAAATGTAATTATACCACATGATGCTATTATTTGTAATCTGCGATAAATGTCCTTCATGGTGACTTAACAGAAGTCAAGTCCAATGCTACTGATAAAATGGTCAGTTGACAGGGGAATAAGGCAAGACGATATAAATGTAGACCTGGTTGGAATGTCAGAAATCTCCATGCTAGAGAATGCTTTGTAATGTGGATCATCATCAATAGGTAGGTTTAAATATGCGATTTCTTTTCTTAAAAGCCATGACTGGATTTTTTACCTAATTTTTTTATGTGTTGTACTGGATACAATTATTAAAGATAAATGTGGTGAGATTAACAGTAAATATAATTATTGACCATTAGTAAGTAGTGTCCAAAATTTTTGAAAATATTTTGTTGGACACAATGTTGGTTTACTATGTGCAATTAGTTTGGGTTTAAAAAAGAAACATGGAACTCGCATGTGTGTATGTGCCTTAAAAGAAGTTATTGACAGACACAGATGTCTAAATGGGTCAATGTTTATGTTTTTTGATGCCTCTATGCCTTTGATAGACTGAAATATTCTATCATATTTGAGAGGTTGATTGACATAGGTGTGCCTGGATACACTGTTCATCTGCTTATATGTTGGTACTCTAATCAGACTGTGTGGTCAGGCAGTCTTATGTATGCTGATGTCCTGGTAATCTTTCCCCATCTGTATCAGGGTTATCTGAACTTGTGCAAGTGTGTGGGTCATATGGGGTGAACCATGACATTAAATACAACTACAAGAAAAGTGCCGTTTTAGTTTGCAAATATATTTAAAATGTTGAGGTGCCATCATTTCCCCGGAAGGATAAATGGCGAAGTCATCAAAGAAGCAAACTAATGGTATATAACAAGTCCCTCTTGTTATTGTTCTTCCTATGTTATTCCTTGTTATTGTTATTGTTCTTCCTATGCCAATTCATTGACAATGTGGATTGGTAAATAATTAACGCTTCGCATTCTGGTGGATTTTATACATAGCTCCGTTGCAGCGGAACCTTGTGGCTACCAGCTAGGGATAGATGCAATGCTTTTAATTATCTTTTGTAGTACTCAACCAGTACAAGCCTTAAAACATTCTTAATAGCTGAGATGTATAAATTTACGACACTTGATTGTTTGAACATAATTTTAAGACATTGTGAAACGTACAGTCAGATGTCATTTAGTCACACACACACCCAAATAGCTAGGGATGTTGGTACAATACAATCTGACAATTTAAGATTAATCATAATATAAAGAAGGAGTCTTCGCAAGATCTGTCTGCTCTCATTTGCCTATAACTACTACAAAACTGTTTCTTTGACAAAAGACACTAACACCCGGCAATTAACAACCGATGTAACAATGATAACAGACTACATGCTCCACTTGACCCACGTGCTCCACTTGACCCAAATGCTTCACTTGGCCCATGTACTTCACTTGGCCCACATGCTCCACTTGACCCAAATGCTTCACTTGGCCCACGTACTTCACTTGGCCCATGTACTTCGTCCTCGCTAACCAGTTACTACACTATCCCTGGCAAATAAACCTTTTGAAACTTGGAACTTTAATTTTTTTCCCACACCATGTGTGAATGCAGGCTGCATCATAATCATCTGTACTTAGTCCCACTTCCAGTCTTGGTCGACATCTTTCTGGGAACTAGATGCGCCCCGCCAAACTTCTAACACTGTTTCCATGAATTACCCGTCCAACCAACAATGATGGGTGCACTGCCAATTAAAGTCAAGTTATTTTCTGAACATTACATGTAACATCATCCACAATTGGCCACATCCCAAATGCCCAAAAGTCATTGGTTAACGCAGCAACACTAAGTTCCACGTTTCAACGGGGTTATCTTCCAGGGGTACTGTTGTATGTGGCAGTCCACCTGATGGTGAGGATTATGTACTTCACTTGGCCAATATATGCTTCATTTGCCGCATGTACTTCACTTGGCCCATGGGCTTTACTTGGCCCTTGTGTTTCACTTGTTCCACATGTTTCACTTGGCCCATGTGCTTCACTTGGCCCATGTGCTTCACTTGGCATATGTGTTTCACTTGGCCCACATGCTTCACTTGGCCCATGTAGTTCACTTGGCCCATATGTTTCACTTGGCCCATGTGCCTCACTTGGCCTACGTAGTTCACTTGGCCCATCTACTTCACTTGGTCCATGTATATCACTTGGCCCATTTACCATAGCCTGGTCGAATTCCTCGGGAGTTGATGACATCTACCACAACATTGTGTTTGAATTCGTTCCATTCTCGCTTCATTTCTTGGTTGATGTATTCATTGTGTATGTCTTCCTGTGTGAGATCAGATACATGACATATTTTATTTATATAGTTAATGAAAACAATAAATTAAAATGATAGTATAAAATATAATTAAATGTATGTAAGTACATACCAATGTACGAATGTATGTAAGTACATACCAATGTATGAATGTATGTAAGTACATACCAATGTACGAATGTATGTAAGTACATACCAATGTATGAATGTATGTAAGTACATACCAATGTACGAATGTATGTAAGTACATACCAATGTATGAATGTATGTAAGTACATACCAATGTACGAATGTATGTAAGTACATATCAATGTACGAATGTATGTAAGTACATACCAATGTACGAATGTATGTAAGTACATACCAATGTACGAATGTATGTATGAATATATATCTATAAATATATTTGTGTCTTAAAAACATGATGAGCAAGGGGACCAAAGTGTAAATGACCTTGCATTGAAAACATACTAGCTTTGCCAATATATTGCTCTACCAACGTATTGAAAGAATGTGTCTTCATAGGTGTGTGGAAGTTCATAGTTACCCTTATCTCGGTTGATCACTACCTGTCTTCCGTATCCACATCGCTTCTTTATGCGTCTTCTCCTTCTACCACATTTACTCAGTCTATCAGATGGTTCTCAGTTCTGTGAGTTCAGTGTTGTTGGTGATGGACTGTGACCGTTTCTTTCCATTCCTTGTGTATTGTTCTCTCGGTGCATTCTCTACATCTTTCTTGCGTTCATCTAGTCTCGTCTTAAACAATCTCCCTGTCTCCTATATAGGCTGCGCCACAACTCTGAACAGGATTTGGTACACTAGTTCGACCTGTTTTTCTAGTTCTACTTTATCCGTTAGGTATACCAACAGGCATGTGTGGCCATTCTGTTCTTCTTCCGTACCCGATCTCTGAGACACCTTCACGTACGGGATGACAACCTGGCTTCTATAGTTCTTGTCCTTTTCCCTCTTGTCTGTTTTTTGCTCTTCTTGTTAGTCACTTTTTTCCAGGCCCAGGATGTATAGCCACACTGTCTAAGAGCTACTTTCTCCAGGCCCAGGATGTATAGCCACACTGTCTAAGAGCTACTTTCTCCAGGCCCAGGATGTATAGCCACACTGTCTAAGAGCTACTTTCTCCAGGCCCAGGATGTATAGCCACACTGTCTAAGAGCTACTTTCTCCAGGCCCAGGATGTATAGCCACACTGTCTAAGAGCTACTTTCTCCAGGCCCAGGATGTACAGCCACACTGTCTAAGAGCTACTTTCTCCAGGCCCAGGATGTATAGCCACACTGTCTAAGAGCTACTTTTAAGTATTCCTCTTCTTGCTTCTTGTCCCCTTCCTCAGAAGTTATCATCTCACACCTCTTCATAAGGGTTCTGACCACTAAGTTCTGGTGCCTGGGGTGGTGGGACGCAAAGTTCAGATGCTGGTCTCTGTGGACTTCACACTGCCATCGTCCTTTCTGGTAAATCTTGCATTAAGAAATGGCATGCTGTTCTCTTGTGAATCTGATGCTGCCTGTAGGGTCGTGTGTACTAGGTAAATTACATCACTGAGAACCATCTGATAAACTGGGAAGGAGTAAATGTGGTCGACAGCAGAAGACAAGTAAAAGAAGCAATATGGATTCGGAAGACAGAGACAGCTATCCACTGAGATGAGGGAATTATGAACTTCAATACGTCTACCAGGATATCATCGTCATTAGTACTTAGGAAAAAGCTGTTTCTTCTGTTAAAATACCTGAAATACCACCATACAAATCCCATAATAACTCAGCAGTGTTTTGAACAACTAGCTGTTGAAGTAAAGTATTGATGGAAGTACACATACAAAATGAAAAACCAATTGAAAAGAGCATTTGAAATTTTACCTGCATATCTTGGTCAAACTCTGATGTGACACTAACAGATTGTAATACCTTGCTTGCAATTAATCTTAGTAGAGGAATACGACAAATTTTCGTTGTGATAATATCTGGTAAAGGAAACAAATGTGCATATAATGAATGACTTATGTACCTGAGTGATTTTTCCAAATGTCCTTTCACTCGACTGTAACAACAGTTGCAATGTCACTTCATCTAGCTCTGTAAACAAAACACTGCTTATTGCACAATATATACCAGCACAATAAAGCTATGCACTAACAAAATTAGTTTAAATTCAGTCAGTGGCTTTGTTACATTATTGTATTGAGACATTTAACAATTACTGTACTTGAATCAGTAAGCTTACTGGTTGTTTTATTGGCTGCTATTAATTTAATCATCAATGAGGCAAACGTCTATCATTCTTATCAGCATGTAAGTGGATTCTATATTCTGTCTGCTACCTTTCAGAATACATAGTGATGCCCAACGGAGGTTTCGGGACCATCACGGTTCCTTCATCAGGTTTCGAATGAGCTGTTATCCAGTGTGACATGACAGCAGTTCTATGAAGATTGTGGGAATTTTGTAACCGCTGTCTCAGTTGAAGCCAAAGTCACACATGTCGAGCCAAAGTTACACATGCCAAGCTGAAGTCAACCATGCCAAGCTGAAGTCACACATGTCAATCCGAAGTCACACATGTAAAGCTGAAGTCACACATGTCAAGCCAAAGTCACACATGTCATGCCGAAGTTACACATGTGAAGGCAGCACTCAGGGCCAACAACTACCACATGAATGGATGTTTAACATCAGTAAGAAAAAGTTGAAGACAACCAGAATATCCCTGTGTGCAACTTATCGGAGAAACTGACCACCATCTTCCAACAAAACAGAGTGCATGGGGACATATACCACAAACCTGACAACATCATAAGATCCATAGTGGTACACCCCAAGGACAAAACCCCCAAAAAGAACACGTGCTGGGTGATATATGAGGTAAAGTGTCCCGATTATCAACAAACTAACATGGGCGAAACCAGCAGGTCACTAGAGTCCAGGTGCAAAGGTTATACAAACATCAGGGGCCCCTTACGACTAGGGGAACATGAGGCCAACCAGGGTCATAACATCACAGCCAGAGACGTGACAGTGTAGCCAGAGAGGACAACTTCTGGCGGAGAAAGATAAGTGAGGTTATTGAAATTAGGGAGAGAGACCCAGAGATCAACCAAGCCGGTGGTTACAACATTCCACACGATTGTCATGGATGATGGAACTGCTGTCATGTGACAACCAACAACTAGGTAATATGACACTGGATAACAGCTCCTTCGAACGGTGATGAATAGACTGTGATGGTCCCATAAGCTCCATTGAGCATCGCTAATTATTCTGAAAGGTAACAAACTTCCTTTAATACATCATTCTTGTCTAGCTAAGCTGTCACTAAACCATAAATAAGCAAACAGCTTGAAATTGCATCAGATCCCCAGTTACACCATTTATAAAGTGACACATGTACAGTACACATCCTTGATGATGTCAATCGGCAACAAATTTGTCAAGTATTTTATTTACCATGTGTTTTCAATGATGCATTCTAGCATTTCTTTTTTTGTAAGTACCTTTGAGTTTATGTGGCTCAATCACTGCCACATCAACATTGGTAGCGGTGACAATCGAACACGTGACAGGCTCATCAAGGATGATGCTAACTTCACCAAATGAATGTGTCGCCTCCAGTTTACCCATTACAACCTGTTTATCCACTTTCTCCTGTTAAAAATGTGAACACAAACAATAAAAACACAAAATAACTTGATAGTAGAGTAAATCTGACATAAAGCATCAATGTATGACCATTGTTAGAATCAGGCATGGGGCAATTAACATGAAAAGTTAATTAATTACAATTAGTTAAGAAATTATTAAATTAAATTAACCTCACACATTTCTCAGGTCAATTAAATTAAATTAACCTCCCAAATTCTTCAATTAAATTTAATTAACAATTAATTTTAATTCAATTTACAATTACATCATGTGTTGGTAGAAATGTTTACACATTTAAACCAATTCTAATTCTAGTCATACAACATCTTCTACTACAGTCACACAACATATTCCACTACAGTCACACAACATCTTCCACTACAGTCATACAACATCTTCCACTACATTCACACAACGTTTTGCACTACAGTCACACATACTTTTCCACCACAGTCACACAATGTTTTGTACTAGAGTCGCACAACATAATCCACTACAGTCGCACAACATCTTCCACTAGTCATACAACATCTTCTACTACAGTCACACAACATATTCCACTACAGTCGCACAATATCTTCCAGTAGTCATACAACATCTTCTACTACAGTTACACAACATATTCCACTACAGTCATACAACATCTTCCACTACAGTCACACAACGTTTTGCACTACAGTCACCCAACATTTTCAACTACAGTCACACAACGTTTTGCACTACAGTCACACAATATATTCCACTAGTCATACAACATCTTCTACAACAGTCACACAACATAATCCACTACAGTCGCACAACATCTTCCACTAGTTATACAGCATCTCCTACTACAATCACACAACATATTCCACTAGTCACACAACATCTTCTACAACAGTCACACAACATAATCCACTACAGTCGCACAACATCTTGTACTACAATCACACAACATTTGGCACTACAGTCATACAACATCTTCCACTAGTCATACGTCTTCCACTAGTCACACAATGTCTTCCATTAGTCATACAACATCTTCCACTACAGCCACACAATGTCTTACAAAATAAACATCAAAATTGGTATTTCAGGTGGCAGCACTAACACACTTTATGTTTTAGAATCGGATGTGTTTCTTTGACATTAGTCATATAAAATAAAATTTCCATACCATTGTACCATTTGGTAAAGGACGCATGACTTCAACTTGTCGCAGAACACGACATTCTCCCGACTTGATGATGCCAATATATGGTGCAGTGAAACTTTCACTAACCAGAACTGTAACATGTGAAAAAATATACAATTCAACCAAACCCGAAGAAACGTGATTATTGAAGTCTTGATCCCAACTATGGAAAAGCACTGACTAGTAAACTTTCGATATGCTGTTCCACATGGACTAGGTTTGTACTGCCAGTGACCATTTGCACCGTTGGATAAAGGGTGTCGCATTTCCCTAAACTCAACTAACTAATTTTTTTTATTTTGACTAGCATTATGTTAATTGAAAACCATGCAACACACATGTGAGTTTATTGGTGTCTTCTTGCTCATTTAAATGTAGTAGAATTCACGAATTCTGAACATATCAACACAACGTGGGGCTCTTGTTCTCTTCTGTGAAGATGAGCAAAAATGTCGTCGATGGGACAAAGTTGAAGGCCACAGTATTCTGCCGAATAGAGGGTGCTGCAGAGAAAATTAATGGCAGGAGATGCAAACTTCACTAGGACTAGTCGCATGATGGAGGTCAATGACAAGTTCAGGTTTCTAATAGATGGAGTGCCTGGTGGACTCGACCAAGGATGAGGACATCGATTTCACCATTGGAAATATAGGGGGAAGTCCATCGCATGTGGCATCACACCAGGATCTACAAAACTCAAACAGGAGAGACAGTAGGCAGCTGGAATGTGCTCAATCTCCTTCTGTCGGTAGTAAAGTGGGGAAATGAGACATCGTTCCTGAACTTGCTCGTGTCGTTCAGGACATTCTTCACCATGTGCGGGATTGTGGCCCCTTGCTAGAAAAGCTTTTGCACACGTATGGGACAAGAGCAACTGAGTAGTTTGGCATTCCTGTCAATCTACTGAGAGCTTACCAATCTCATTGAGATCAACTCTGAGATTGATAACTTTGTGACATTCAAAACCTGGAAGAGCTCTTAGAGATATAGAGGGAGCTGCTGTGCTTGGGACTGATCTCGTTGGTCTATCATTGTTGTTCTGATCGCCGTGGCAGTCGAGTGACGAGCTCGTAGTGAATAGAAATAGCTCTGTGGAAATGTTTTATTTGTTACCACTATCTGGACTGGCTCTGATGTTGTAAACTGTTTAGTCAATTTAGCTAAAGCCCCCAATTTTAATACAGGATAGCTTCCTTATTCAACTAGAACCAACCAGAACGTAATATATTTAGTTTTGTCTTCACAAAATGAATTAGTGGACAATGTCAAAATACATGAACCATTGGGTAACAGTGATCATATTCAAATACATTTTGACATCAAAGTAAAATCAGAAAGTAAAAATAAAAAATACAGGAGAAACTTCCACAAAGGTAAATATAGATAAAAGAAAATAAGATATGAGAAAATACAGCAATTGAATGTTGGAACAATCTAAAATATGAAATTGAGAGTATCACTGAACAATTTGTTCCCTTGAAAAAATGAGGAAAACAGTATAGAAAGAAACACTTATCAAAAGAAGCTATTAGAAAAATAGCATACAAGCTAACTATGTGGAGGGTTTATAGGTGTACCAGAAAGGATGAAGACTACACAAATTACAAAGAGGCACTTAATGCAGCTACGACTGAAATTAGACAGTCTAAAAGAAGTTATGAGTAAAAATTAACATGTAACATAAAAAAATGACAGCAAGAGTTTTTATGCATATGTCAGGAGTGAACAAAACAAGGTTGGACCACTAGAAGACAGTGCTGGAAATATTCACATGTTTTTTTTTAATGGCGGAAGACCTAAATGGATACTTCAGTTCAGTGTTTAACAGAGAGGATATTAGTTCATTACCAGTTCTAGATGCAAAATTTCAGGAGGTTAAATCAGACTATTTAGGGCAGTTAATTGTAACTCCAGAAATGGTAGCTAAGAAAATAAATGCAATGAAGGATAATAAATCACCGGGAGTGGATGGAATTCCTCCAAATCTACTAATTGAAACAATAGAACAAATTAGTATACCACTTTTTGCAAGAGTGTTCAACTTGTCATGTCAGAGGGAGTGATTCCTTTTGAATAGGCTCAAGAAATAAGTCAGATAATTACAGACCAGTGAGTTTAACATCAGTGATTTGTAAATTATTAGAAAGTTTAATTAAAGATCATATGGTGGACTTCCTTGTTAGGCATAAATAATTAAATCCATCTCAACATGAATTCCTAAAAGCGAGGTCATGCTTAAAAAATATATCTTATTTTTGAAGAAATCACTAAGTGGGTAGATGAAGGATTACAAGTAGATATTATCTACTTGACAAAAACTTTCGACCAGATAGAAAAATGACCGACTGACAGAAGACAGCATGTTGTAGTAGATGGGGAGGTTTCAAACTGGAAATCAGTTTTGAGTGGGGTACCACAAGGATCAGCATTAGGACCTTTATTATACTTAATATATATATATCAATGACTTGGATGATAATATAACAAGCAAAGCACTGAAATTTGCAGATGACACAAGAGTGTTTAGAAAGGTTAACAATGATGGTGATAAACAACATTTACAAAACGATCTACCCCGGTAGACAAATTAGTTGAATGGTCTCAAAAATGGCAGATGTTATTAAATTTTGAGAAATGTACAGGAGTTGGAAACTTGGATGTAAACTATAAAATGGAAGATACTGTTCTAGGTACTACTGTAAAAGAAAAGGACTTAGAAGTAACAATAAGTGCTGATATAAAGGTTTCAGAGCAGTGTGGTATTGCAGCTTCAAAGGGTAATCAAATTATTTGGTTGATTATGAGAAATATAACATATAAGAAAAAATAGCTAATTATACCTCTGTATAAAGCAATAGTTAGGCCTCATTTAGAATACTGTATACAAGCTTGGAGACCATATTGTAAGAAGGATATACAGGAGATTCAGAGGAGAGCAACTAAAATGATTTCAGAACTGAGAGACTTTAGTTATGAAGAACACCTAAAAGAATGTGGTTTTACAACTCTAGAGACAACGAGGGTAAGAGGAGATCAAAGTTTTTAAGATATTGAATGGGTTTGAAAATATTAATTGAAATATTTTTTCTCACTAAAGAAAGATAGTAGTAGAACTAGAGGACATGAGGTAACATTAGTAAAGGATCAGTGTAGATTGGATAATAGGAAGTACTCATTCTCACAGAGGACAATAAATGAATGGAACTAATTATCAACAGATTGTGTAAATGCTAGCAGCATGAACATGTTTGACACATATCTCAGGAGGGCGGGTTACACAGATGAAAAAAATTTAGACTCTCACTAAGCCAATGGCTTCCTTGTCCACTTGCAATCTGGGCCTTTAATTGCCTTGGATGGCAATCTTGCTATATCTAGTTAAATTTTTTTTAGTAAAATGTTGTGAAGTTCAGGTTGAAGTATGGCTGTGTTGAATCATTATCAATATTTTGGTAGCTGATTGCTACTGTGATGTTGGAGCAATGACCTAGGTATACATATTCCATTAATGCGCTCTTTGTTCGGGGGCAGCATTTTTACTCTTGCCCCCAGCGGCACTTTGGCTTGTAATGGACATGTGTTCTCAGCTAAGAAATGAAAAACAACAAAATGCTAAAAAACTTACAAAAATTGTTTGGAGGAGGATGTTTCCTGCTTTTCATGACCACTTTCCTGCTTTTCATGTGCACTTTTCTGCTTTTTATGTGCACTTTCCTGCTTTTCATGAACATTCCGTGAGCAGATGTTGACACCTTATATGGGTAAGGAAAGTCAAATGTTGACATATGATGTGCCAGAATGACATGTGTCATGCTACTTACAGAAGGGTTAATAATAGCCAGCTGCTAATAGTCAGTCCTTACATTGACACTAGTTTCGATGTAGGCATATATACGTTGTCCTTTACCGTAATATTTGGGATTATTTGCCATGGACACGAGGGTCTAAGACCCCCCTCCATTGCCTAGGGGGTCTTGAGACCCTTAAGGCCCCCTGGATCTGCTACTGGCTTTAATAGAGGCTTTAACTTACACTATATAATGAAACAGTTATACTTAAATTTTCTCTAAATGTTACATTTTCTTAAGATACTTATGACAAAGAACTTACTAGTGTTTGGAGGGAAGGTGTTCAATGTGATGAGGCTAGCTACCTTGGCCAGTGGCTGCTTGGACCACAACTTGAAAGACTCACAAGACTGCAACAGATCCACTTTTGCTGTCTCCTCACGTTGCTTCATTTGCTGTTGGATGCAACATGAAAATAAGAATTGAATAACAATAACTACTATATGAGCTGACTGAAACATCAGAAGGCAATCAGGCATGCAGGGAAGACAGCATGACAACACAAGAAATGTACTCATTGTTTATACCAAATAATGTGAAAAACTATTACTAATATTACAGGTAATATTTAATTTAACATAAATGCAATACAATGCATTAATTTGCTGTATAATGTATGCTTTGAAGTTGGGCGCATCATTTTCATGATTTGCTGTTAATTTTCAGATAATCAATAGTAAAATTTACTTCAATGATCCTTGCATAATCTGTTGTGCTGATCTTCATGAATTCACAGTGAGTGTCAGTCGTGAGAACCGTAAGGATCCTAAAAGTCAGCAGAATATTTTATATATGATGAGGTTGTCCCACGCAATACAAAACATATCTGACAATACACAAAACACCAGTCTAAAGTGTATCCTCACATACACACACATAACACCTGCACCAGTCTAAAGTGTATACTCACATAAATCCATAATACCTGCACCAGTCTAAAGTGTATCCTCACAAATGTACACATAACACCTGCACCAGTCTAAAGTGTATCATCACATACATATACATAACACCTGCACCAGTTTAAATGTATCCTCACATATGTACACATAACATCTGCACCAGTCTAAAGTGTATCCTCACATATGTACACATAACATCTGTACCACAGCACCCGTCTAAAGTGTATCCTCACAAATGTACACATAACACTTGCCCCAGTTTAAAGTGTAGTATCCTCACAAATGTACACACCTGCACCAGTCTAAGGTATATCCTCACAAACACACGCGCACGCACACACACACACACACATATATACATACATAACACCTACATCAGTGTAAAGTGTATCCTGAGACAGCCATAACACCTGCACCAGCCTAACGTGTATCCCCACATATGTACACATAACACCTGCACCAATCTAAAATGCAGGGATCAATCTATCTGGCCAGCGGCCTTGCGTCATTGACGCATCATATTTTTAAATGCCGCATTGTGTTTTGCAATGTGTGCCCTAGTGACGCATATATATATATATATATATATATATAATAGCGATATATAATACCGACGTTTGTATCTCAGAAAATTAAAGCACAAACATGCATGTTGTGATTTCGGTACAACACGATTAATATTTTATCCAGAGTCGCGGCGAAGAATTGTCTTGCTCTGCGATTTTCGTTTTGCCGCTTGGATGGTACGTTATTTGTCCGCTAGGGTGAACATTATAGTCATCCCCTAATTGGTGACTCATCAAGCTAGATGCTGTAATGATGCCGCCCAAAAAAGACCAATACCCCTTGACAAGGTACCTTAGTCGGGTGGGCTAAAAGTGACAAACAATAGCTGAAACTGTTGTTGCTGAAGGAATTACAAAAACTGACAACATGCCCAAGAGTGCTGAGATCAGTGACACTGGCCATTGGGGACGTCGTAGGCAACGTCGACAACCGATTCTACCGAAGCATTGCTGTTGACAAGAGTTTCCCAACATGGTTGCCTTGGCCGCTATGGCACTGCCACACCCAATTCACATGGCAGACTGTGAAAGGTCGTTCAGTGCCCAAAACCATGTGGCATCACCCCTGAGAAACTGACTAATGTCAGAGCATTGTGACCAGCTGATGCAGGTTATGATTGAAGGTCGGAAGCTTGGAGAATTGAGAATGACTTCCAGCTTGCGCTTCCAAAGTGGCGGAATGTAAAAGATCATGTCATCTTCCGATCAGTCAAGCAGTAGTGGCATGACTATGAAACATGAGACAGACTCAGTACCTTGTTTTGTTACGTTACAGATTTTAAAATAAACTAGTGATCTCTGTACATGTTGTTGATGTTATTTGTAATATATTGAATATACCCAGAGATGTGGGCAGTCATACAAACACAAAACATCAAGTAAGTGTTTAATTTTTAGCAGAAGTAAAAACTTATATTTAGATAGCTTACACCTCATATTTCATGCAGAACAAATTATCAAGCAAGCAAAATCAAATGTATTGGATATAATAAAAAAAATGCAAATATGATTACTAGCCTAATAAGAAATGAACTGTAATGTTCACAATTACCATGTTATGTAAAGCGACCATGTTATATAATTTAATTGCACTGTTATTAAATTAAATTGGGGCACATTAAATTTCAAAAAGGCACACAGTTATGCTTCTGGTGTGCCCAAAGGGCACATGTATGTCTTTTTCCAGATCGATCCCTGAAAGTGTATCCTCACATATGTACACATAACACCTGCACCAGTCTAAAGTGTATCCTCACATACATACACATAATATAAATGTTCACTGTGATAGACACATTTAAAACTGTGATCAACATACTTAGAAATATGATCAACGCATTTAAAAATGGGATTAGAAGAAGAATTTTTAATTTGACCCATCATACATTTCACATAATACATATATATCCATACTGAATTATAATTTTACATAATACAGGTGCACACGGTTGTAAGTAAACATGGTATATATTAAGGTAAATAAACAAATAGGGTCAGGAGACTCATCTAAGATTCCTCTATTAACATATTAGATCATCTACCTGCTGTTGAGACTGCGGCCACTGACTTGTTCTAAAGTACCAAAGCAGTCACCAACTTGCAGCTGAAAGAAAATGGAACATGATACTATCATATAACTGCAGTAAACAATATACAGTTCATGACAATTTCCCACATTATCAACAACATATAGTTCATTTGAACAAGCCATTGACTACCCAGTAAATTAAGAAGGGTAGATATTGCAATTGGGAACATGGGTTCATTTTAACGGATGCAGGCACTAACAGGGTATATTGGGACAGGATAGCAGACACTAATAGGGTATATTGGGACAGGATAGCAGACACTAATAGGGTATATTGGGACAGGATAGCAGACACTAATAGGGTATATTGGGACAGGATAGCAGACACTAATCACAAGTATAGGCAGCTGCAGAAATTTATTGCAGTAACACTGGAAGCATAATATGACATAGTGTTGCAAACTTAAAGAATTTATAGCCTTATTAATAAAAAATCCCATAAAAACATTGGCATGCCTGCTAAAAGAAACATAAAAATTAATCTTTTCAAGTAATTGACAGACATCCTCGCTAGCCAGGGGTGGTAGTGGTACTACAGTACCCCTGACAGACATCCTCGCTAGCCAGGGGTGGTAGTAGTACTACAGTACCCCTGACAGACATCCCCGCTAGCCAGGTGTGGTAGTAGTACTACAGTACCCCTGACAGACACCCTCGCTAGCCAGGGGTGGTAGTGGTACTACAGTACCCCTGACAGACATCCTCGCTAGCCAGGGGTGGTAGTAGTACTACAGTACCCCTGACAGACACCCTCGCTAGCCAGGGGTGGTAGTGGTACTACAGTACCCCTGACAGACATCCTCGCTAGCCAGGGGTGGTAGTAGTACTACAGTACCCCTGACAGACATCCTCGCTAGCCAGGGGTGGTAGTAGTACTACAGTACCCCTGACAGACACCCTCGCTAGCCAGGGGTGGTAGTGGTACTACAGTACCCCTGACAGACATCCTCGCTAGCCAGGGGTGGTAGTAGTACTACAGTACCCCTGACAGACACCCTCGCTAGCCAGGGGTGGTAGTAGTACTACAGTACCCCCGACAGACATCCCCGCTAGCCAGGTGTGGTAGTAGTACTACAGTACCCCTGACAGACACCCTCGCTAGCCAGGGGTGGTAGTAGTACTACAGTACCACTGACAGACATCCTCGCTAGCCAGGGGTGGTAATAGTACTACAGTACCCCTGACAGACATCCCCGCTAGCCAGGTGTGGTAGTAGTACTACAGTACCCCTGACAGACACCCTCGCTAGCCAGGGGTGGTAGTAGTACTACAGTACCCCTGACAGACATCCTTACTAGCCAGGGTGGTAGTAGTACTACAGCACCCCTGACAGACATCCTCGCTAGCCAGGGGTGGTAGTAGTACTACAGTACCCCTGACAGACATCCTCGCTAGCCAGGGGTGGTAATAGTACTACAGTACCCCTGACAGACATCCTTACTAGCCAGGGTGGTAGTAGTACTACAGTACCCCTGACAGACATCCTTACTAGCCAGGGTGGTAGTAGTACTACAGTACCCCTGACAGACATCCTTACTAGCCAGGGTGGTAGTAGTACTACAGCACCCCTGACAGACGTCCTCACTAGCCAGGGGTGGTAGTAGTACTACAGCACCCCTGACAGACATCCTCGCTAGCCAGGGGTGGTAGTAGTACTACAGTACCCCTGACAGACATCTTCACTAGCCAGGAGTGGTAGTAGTACTACAGTACCCCTGACAGACATCCCCGCTAGCCAGGTGTGGTAGTAGTACTACAGTACCCCTGACAGACACCCTCGCTAGCCAGGGGTGGTAGTAGTACTACAGTACCCCTGACAGACATCTTCACTAGCCAGGAGTGGTAGTAGTACTACAGTACCCCTGACAGACATCCCCGCTAGCCAGGTGTGGTAGTAGTACTACAGTACCCCTGACAGACACCCTCGCTAGCCAGGGGTGGTAGTAGTACTACAGTACCCCTGACAGACATCCTCGCTAGCCAGGGGTGGTAATAGTACTACAGTACCCCTGACAGACATCCCCGCTAGCCAGGGGTGGTAGTAGTACTACAGTACCCATGGCAGATAAACCTGTTGAAACGTGGATGTATTCAGAATCAGTTGTACTTCGTCCCACTTGCAGTCCTGGTAGACGTGTTTCTTGGAACTACACGCACCAGTGCCCAAAGTGGCAAACTACTTCAAAGACCAGTCTGCAGCCAATTATAGTTAAGTTCCTGTGTGCGAACCCCCAAGATAACAGGGATGGTTGCTATTGGTAAGTTCCACTATTAGTAAGTTCAACGTTTCAGCAGGTTAATCTGCCAGGGGCATTGATGTATAGTCAGAACCCCTGGCGGCGAGGATGACAGGTTAATCTGCCAGGGGCATTGATGTATAGTCAGAACCCCTGGCAGCGAGGATGACAGGTTAATCTGCCAGGGGCATTGATGTATAGTCAGAACCCCTGGCGGCGAGGATGACAGGTTGATCTGCCAGGGGCATTGATGTATAGTCAGAACCCCTGGCAGCGAGGATGGCTTAATAAAGGTTTGTAGTAGCTAATATCAACAGAATGTTATTCTCTGGGTAGGGGAGACCGGGGCTAGTTGTAACATGGGTAAGTTGTAACAGGCGTACTACAGATAAAACTACTAATGGAAATTATTTTGTAAGGTAGCTATATGTTCATCAATATTCTTAAGCATGCCACGTCACAAGTCATATCATGTGGCCCTGTTGACAAGGTAAAAATGGTGCCATTTTAAAGGGAAACAAAAGTCATGGTTTTGAGCCTATGCACCTATAACAGTAACTACAATTAAGAATATCATGCTAGTGGTTTACTATGAAAACCCTGTTGAACACACAGCTCAACTTATGTAACATATTTTGGCCTTTGTTTACTAAACTAGTCACTTTCTGACATAGCAGCACATTTAATTGAAGGGTTTTGTTAATTGTGTATATACCCGCTGCCTTTAACAAATCACTGTGGTAGTCTAGGGTACTGAATTCTAATATTTTCTTAAAACAAAAAAAATTCTTTTGCCAAATATAAATCAAGTGAAAATGTTATGTGGCACCCTAAAACAATTATTGTTTTAAGGTTTTTTCTTAAAACAAGAAAATTATTTCTAGCAGTGCGGGAGATGCAGTTTCATTTACTTTAAACATTTCTATCGGGTAACAATTTGAACAGCAAACCTGAAAAATGCCGTTGTTACAACTAGCCCCAGTGACTGAATTTGTCTTGGCAACAAGCATGATGTCACCTCTGCCTTAACTGGGTTAGTTCTTCAAAGTAAACTTGAAGTCGTCAGGTTGTGTGGATGTATGTGACCACAATTTAACAGTGCGAAAACCTCAGCTAGTTTCTTCTTAATTTTGAGCAACTAAGTTTCTAAAAGTATTGGCAGTGTTTTTGTCTAACATGTAAAAAAAAATTTCTTTAAAAGAATGCATTACATTCTTTTTGCTTGGAGCAGTAGTAAATGGCTTAAAGACTGCTACTATTAAAGTGACAAAGAATAGAGTTATCTTAGCAAACTACACAAAACACACATACGCACACGCATGTACATACTACATATGGACACACACACACATTACACGTACATGCACCACATACAGACAAATGCACATACACCCACATGCATGCATACATGACACTTCATCTAAAATATGATTTCAATGCTGTTTTATTGAACTTAAAAAGTGACACCCTTGATACTGTACATGAGTATGATACTGTACATGAGTATGATACTGTACATGAGTATGAGGTACCTGAGGCAGCGGATCTCTTGGCTCAGGTGTTGGACTGCGGAAATTGATCTGTTGTCCAACAAACTTGATGTGAGGCTTATTGTGAGGTCGCACAGATCCTTTCAAGACAATGTGTAGCCCAGTATTGCCAAACACTGCAACATCAGACCATGTTGATCATAAGTAACAAGTGGCTAGAGTGCCCGATTGTCAATTGGGGCAATGTAGCTCAGTGACTCGAGCGCCCGACTGTCAATTGAGACAACCCGGGTTTGAGTCCACCTGCTGCCATTTAAAAACTTGGGCAGTTTTGTTCACCCCCCCACACTGCCCATCCCTTGTCGATGAGACACTAAAAGCTGTAGGAAGTAAATATCCCACACAGATTAAATGAGCAACCTGTGGTGGATTCACACACTCATGGTCTCTTTCTCCACCAATGGTGCAAATTTACCTACCTCAACAATACTCTAGTCATGATATATGTGACAACCACAATGTAGTGGAAGAAGTATGACGATACCCATGACAACCACAATGTAGTGGAAGAAGTATGACGATACACGTGACAACCACAATGTAGTGGAAGAAGTATGACGATACACGTGACAACCACAATGTAATGGAAGAAGTATGACGATACACATGACAACCACAATGTAATGGAAGAAGTATCACGATACACATGACAACCACAATGTAGTGGAAGAAGTATCACGATACACATGACAACCACAATGTAGTGGAAGAAGTATAATGTGATAGGTTTGAGAAAGCACCACATAAGTGTGTTATATAGTAATATAAAGAGCATTCTCATGTTACAAACATGAAGTATATAGGTTTTGTCTGTTATTTCTATGTGAACCATATATATGATGCTCACCACTGTTCATGATTGAGTGCATGTAATGCTTCAACACATGTAATGGGGAAACATAGCTGAAGACCAATACGTCATAGGTTTGCATTCAATGCCACAGCAGCGTTGTGCTTGGATGTGGGTTACCCACAAAAATAAAACATTTTGTCATTGTAACACAGCATTGGAAATAATGTTTGTCCTCTTGTCTGTGACAAATGACTTTCTGCTCAGACAAGTAGAATGTCCCTTTATAGTTATCTGGTGGACAATGATGGATGCATGCATAATAGCATCCTTTTTATTTGATGAAATTCAACTGCAGATGGAGTCCGCCAGCAATCGTTCATGTTGTGATCTCAGTAGCATGTTGTGATCTCAGTAGCATGTTGTGATCTCAGTAGCATGTTGGCATTTTATCATTTCGCTGCCAGGGTGTGTAGTAATTTTCAGCTATGTGTGTGCAGATTAGTGCCTCCATCAACTGCGTAGTGTGCTGAGTGCCCACTTCTAACATCTAGGAATTAGTGATTGAGGCTATATTTTGTTTGTCCATATTGGTGCTGAGCATTACTTTGAAAAACATTCAGTTTGGCCAACATTCAACCTGCTTCCATGCATGCATTATATTAGCTGAAACTTGGAAACAGTAGACTAGAGCATCACTACTTTTTATTAGAATAATTATGTAGTTTGAACCAGTATTAATCAATGCAAACGCATATATATAATTATATATATATCACATGTGAGCAGTCAGGCTTCAGCGACAGTTTGTCATTGAATATGCCATCCCTCCACCCAGAGTGCGACCAGGCCAATATGACGTACTGCAAATCACACAAGAGGTGCCGGCTTCTAAGTTTGCGTTGATTAATACTGGTTCAAACTACATAATTATTCTAATAAAAAGTATATACATATATGTATATATATATATATATATATATATATATATATATATATATGACATCGCCAAATTGTACAAACATCAAGTTGGCTCCAGTCATCTATAGTTCATTAATGTGGTCTTATTTGTTAAGCCTAGAGAAAAAATATAAAAATAAAGACCTGAAACACACAACAACAGAGTGTGTCAGTTATACAATATCACTCATCAGCACAAACATGGAAACGAAACAAGATGGTGTGAAAACATGCTCTGCAGAATGCACAATATAATGTTACCAGTACAATGTAAAATATGTTAAGAAATATATAATGGTTATACAATATACACCGTGATTACATGATAGTTATTCAAGATAAACCTTGAATACAATTGTATGTAATTTCACAAGCACAATAAGTCTTTGTATCTAATGAATGCAATAATTACACAATCCACCATAACCACGCTCACTCCAACACTAGGCCATTTCCCTGCATGAGGTTCATTAACACATATCAACTGTCATAGATACTCAGGCATGACCTCTCCTGCAATAGGCATAGTGTTGGAGTGAGCATTGTTATGGTGGATTGTGTAATTATTGCATTCATTAGATACAAAGACTTATTGTGCTTGGTAAATAACATACAATTGTATTCAAGGTTTATCTTGTCCCTTGGGAGTATTTCACACACCCTACCCAGCCAGTGCCATATGGTGATTAATCAAGACAACATCAAAGGGAGAAGGAGAATGCTCCAGTCTGATTTGGTCTTAACTGCACAGAATGTTATATAATAACTCTACATGCACAGTCCATGCATAATGTATATTAAATATCAAAATACATTAACTATACAACAGCACTATACATGATTAAACTTAACTTTCAAAACTGTTATACCAGCTACTGGCTACAAGCTTTCAAAATGCCATTAAGCCCTAGCTGTTAACAGACAGCTGGTGGGACATTCCTCCCTAAGGTCCAGACAGTTCATTTGCTCCCCATCTTCTTAGCACATCAGTAACCAAAGTCACTATTAAGTAATTATAACTGAACATGTAAATACATTTACACAGAAAGATGGACAATTCTCCAACATACATTATGGTATAATTACAAATTGAAAGGATTTATTTTCTAAAGTATAACATAGTACTGTATTTAGAAACTTACCAAATACAAGGTTGTTGTTGTGCCCCTCCCCATGACCACATGCATGTGACCCCTCTGTCTTGGGTAATTTTTTATTTAAACATCTTAACCTACACAGTAAATACAAATAACCATAAGAGAAACAGTTATAACAATAATAACTAATTAACTATATTCTCTATTGAATGCCTTGGATTACCCAGGGTGCTGCCATATGGTGGCAAGTAATGACACCATCAACAAGATTAGGTAGCCTACCAACACAAGTAATGACACCATCAACAAGATTAGGTAGCCTACCAACACAAGTAATGACACCATCAACAAGATTAGGTAGCCTACCAACACAAGTAATGACACCATCAACAAGATTAGGTAGCCTACCAACACAAGTAATGACACCATCAACAAGATTTGGTAGCCTACCAACACAAGTAATGACACCATCAACAAGATTAGGTAGCGTATCAATACAAGCTATAACTAAACCCTATATTATGTGTTAGCGACCAAATTGCTCTCACACATGCATGCACGCACGCATGCACGCACACACACACGCATGCACATACAAATGGTAAGTTCTCATGAAACATTCACAAATGGGATTCACATAGAGACAACATTGAGCTAATCTAGAAATACTCCTAAAATTGAGCATTTGACAGCTACATGAAGTTGTAAGTAGTTGTAAGTACTTACAATCTGAAACTGTAATGTGCACACAGTTCCTTTTAGTTTGAAAGGTCATTACACTTATTTAATATATAATTACTTGTGATATTTTATTTTTTATACATGTACAATAATATATTTGTGCTTGGGACTCAGTATGATGTACAGGAGTTGTATTTGTCAAACACTTTCTCTGTTTGGGGTAGTGTTGAAGTCATTTGCATGCTCCGACTGTGATGTTTTTAAATGTGACATTATATTATAAGATACTATTATAAGGGAAGGGTATGATGTAACTTTAAAATGCATTCATTGAGAAGTACATAACTTTCAGCTTTTCAACTGGGTACACTTTATTTAAACTGTTATAGCTATCAGCTCATAGATAGTTTAGAAATGCAGATGTACAGTTTCACATAATACAATATCCAGTAGAATATAGTGTATATTACTTGAGAGACCACTGATCAGGTTTCACCTAGCTTTAGAGTCTTTTGTATACGTACCTGAATATATAAAATTATTTTTGTGCATGTTCGTTATATGACTATATCATATTCTTATTATTTTTAATTGACTAGGATGACAACCTATGGCAACCTCATGAATAAATTACAGTGAGTTGGTGAATTGTCAAAGTCATGATGTAAGTTGAAATGTATTCATGTGTCAAAAATCATTATGTAATAATCAAAGGTGCTTTTGTATAATTATGATCCAATGTGTTTGATTACATAGTGTCATATGAAAGAAATCCACCTCAGAACTGATAGAACTTTGTTTGATTACATAATGTTATCCCTCTTTGATACCACCTCTCTTTCTCGTCCTTCTTCTTCGCTTGCTTCGTCGCCAGTTGCATTCTCTCCCACCCTGGACATGTTGGATGGAACTCTCCTCCTAGCTGCGCTTTTTGAAGCGGGATGTGGCATATATATTCAAGACTGGTCTAAGGACCATAGCGTGGGTGGTAATTAATTACGCCATGGACTGCTGGCACATTCCATGTGTCAGATCTCATCCTTACAGTCTTGGATAGCTTCGGGGCTGACGTCCAGGATGGTCATCATTGTTTCTCTAGAACGGACTGCCAGGCAGAACTCCCGGCTGTGGGTTATTATCCTGTAGACCTTTCCCGTGCCCAGCCTCCAACCAGGTCCACAAAGATTAAAGGCCAAACAGTGCTGGGAATTTGGCCACAATGACACATATTGTGCAGTTCTTGTATTGTGACATCAGGGAATCTGTTACAAAGTACAAGGTCGACAGTATAGAAATGATTGCTTTAAATTCTTTCTTCAGTGCTTTGATGAAAGCAAAAAGCTTGCCACCCTCCCTGGAGTGTACAACCATTGGGTGGATAGTTACCAGGCATCTGTAGTACTATACAGCAGCTATTTCGTCCTGGTAGTTGCATGCCCAGTTTTCTGCTTAGTCCATCTTGACCATTGCCTATGTCTCCGCCATGGATTGTTTCAAGGTACGAACCTGTAGATATTTGGCAGTGATGCAGTGACAGTGTATTTGGAACTCGACCATGCCATCTGTGAAGTTGCCAGTGAAGCTTTCTTTACATTCCACAACTTCAATGAGTAGTTATATTGCTGCCCCTGTCCTGGTGTTGCTAGTGTAGAAACGTAACAACCAACGTCATTTGAATCAGTTTAATACATTACAGGTCGCACCTTCATCTGCGTTGCTTCTTGCTATATATAGCAAACAAATTCAATAACTATTTTACAAACATAAGTCAAACTATTGCAGAAAGCATTCAATACAAAGGAAACAAAAACTATGACTACTATTTAAATACACAAGTTAAATCTGTTTTCAAATTTAAGAATGTTAATGATGAAACTGTAAGGAAAACAATAAATGATCTTCTAAAAAAAACATTAGTGGATTTGATGGCATTTCTTCAAAATTTTTGAAAATAATTGAACCTGCCATCATTAAATCCTTAACCTTAATAATTAACCAAGTCATAAATACAGGCATATTTCCTGATAAACTTAAAATTGCAAAAGTAATTCCAATTTTCAAAAACGATGACCCAACATTATTCAATAATTATTGGCCTATTTCTCTCCTTCTTAGAGAAATCATCCACAATCAGTTATCTGCTTATTTTATTGATTCTAAGCTGATTCTAAGATTCTAATCAATATGGATTTAGACCTAATCATTCAACCGAATATGCATCACTCGAACTAGTAGACAGAATCATTACTCAAATGGATAGAAATTACTTACCAATTAGCATTTTTCTTTGATACTATTGACCATTCAATATTACTAAATAAATTAAGATAATATGGCGTAGATGGCAAAACTCTTCTTTTATTTAAAAGCTATTTAAACAACCGTAAACAGTACACAGAATTTGATGATACCACATCTGAAACTTTACTTATAAAAGTCGGAGTACCACAAGGGTCCATCCTTGGACCATTATTATTTACTATATATATAAATGATTTCTCACAAGCCAGCCAAATGTTTAACTTTATAATATATGTTGATGATACAACTTTATTTAGCACTATTGAAACTTTTCGTGATAGTGTCCAAAATAAAAGTACAGAATCAGTAATAAATGAAGAACTCTTCAAAATAGTTGAGTGGCTTAATATAAATAAGCTATATATACTAACTTAAATTGGATAAAACACACAGAAAAAATATCAAATAAGTGTTCCAAAACTATATGAATACTAAACAGATTAAAACATGTCTTACCTTTGGAAATTAAAATTATGTTATACAATGCATTGATATTACCTCATATTAATTACTGTATTGTGACATGGAGATACCAAGGAATCAGATTAGTGAAAATACAAAAGAAAGCAGTAAGAATTATAACATTAAGCAAATACAATTCAAACACAGAACCACTTTTAAAAAACTCAACACACTAAAAGTAGAAGAATTACTAAAACTACAAGAACTTAAATTTTATTACAAATATACCAGTAGACATCAAAATCTACCTGTCAACTTATTACACTGGCAAATAACCCCAAATACCTGTTTTTACAACTATAATACTCGGAGAACAACTGAACTACATACTTACAGAATACAAGATAGTGACTCATAGTTTGAAAGGCTTTTCAAGTTATGCCAAAAATTACATGCTACAAAAATATAACAACACATGCACTATTCTAAATTGCTATATATGCCAACTAAATTAAATAAATTATGAATGAGTGTAACACAGTTAAACTTTTCAATTTGTATACTTGCATACATGCTTACACGCATACAGGCGAAAACAACACATAAAACACACCAGTACAACACATCATCACACACTTAAATTGATTATACGTAAGACACAGACAAAAAAACATACTTTCTACTTTTTTAATGTAGAAATAGATGTATAGGGAATATATGTTTATTTGTTATTTTTAGTTTGGGTGGCTCCTACGATAGCGACCATTGTTGGTCTTAGTAGGAGTCTCCCGTCCCACAGCAAATATGGTTTTCTTTTTTTTTTTGGTTGTTGCATAATGTATTACTTTGGTTGATGATTTATTAGTTGTTATTGTATATTGTACAGTTCTATATGTGTATGTATCATACGTATCTATATAATTTATAATGCCACTCAATGTAATTTATCTATGTTTTTCTGCTGTTGGGACAAATAAAATTTATCCTTATCCTTATCCTTGCTGCCCCCATCTTGGACCTGGCGTTTCTTATATAGTTCCTTGCAGAGGCTGCCTCTAGGCTATTAAACAATGTGCAAGAGAGTGGCAACATCTGTGCCAGCCACATTATGTAAGAGATGTGGTGTGTTACAACACACTAACGATCACAATAGTCATATTGGCTTTGCTGCTGCGATTGCTCCAGTGTAGTGCAGTCTTTTGACATGCTAGTCCTTTCGATGTAGAACCCTCGGGGTACTTTCTGTTTAGCTTCAGGAATTCCCTGGTATGCAGCTTTGTGCATTGGGCTTGACGCTCTTGGCACCCATTCTGATATCTGAAAAACACATTTAGTATCTGTGTTCAGTATAACACTAAAACAGTGAAACTGTTCGTTGCCCAAAACCGTATGTCGCACTCCAGTCTAAACTAGTTCAAATTTGATATATTCTGGAGAAATAAAATTTGCCAATGCATATGACATATAAACATTGGCTTAGGCCACTAATATAGTAAATTTAGACAAATACAAATATATGATGCATTACAACATTTTGTTCAAATTTCCATCAAATGTGTATTTTATTTATATGACATTTTATATGAAAACGGTTGTTATTTTAATCAAATGACATGCTATATATTTAGCGTATCCATTATACAAATAAAACCATTATTTAGAAATATAATATGGCTATTAAACAGCTGCAGTTGATATATCTCATAAAAACGTGTAGAAACATATATTTAAAAAACACTTACCAAATTGTTCTTTGGGACTTTGGCAAAAGTGGACTCCTTTCTATTCATTTGGCATTGCTTTAATTCCCACGAAGATCACTAAGAAGTACCTCCAGGTAAACTGCCACATAGCAGTTCTTGCCGACATACGGTTTCAGGCGGTTTCAGGTGATGTACAATTACAAGGCCCGTAAAAAGTGCCGTAAAATGTAGGAAAATGTCTTTACACATTAGACCATTGGCAAATATTTAGCTTGACATATGTTATTGATGATATATTAATAGTTCTCACTAATGTATAGAACTCTTCCCACGATGTAACTGCAAATGTGCGACGTATGGTTGCTTAAAAACTTCCCCAAATCGGTTTTGGGACCTCCCACAAGTTATTATCCAAACAATGCATATCCAAAGTATACAGCTGAAGTATCACGTTCTATGAGAAATCCATGTTATTTTGTACTGCATTTGCATGTATGAAGATCTGCGACACACGGTTTTACAAAAACTTCCCCAAATAATCCGGAAAATTCAGGGATTTGACCAGACATGTTAATACTGTTGTTAGTTAATACTGTTGTAAGTAAATATATGCCATTATAGCTAACTATTAACTGTATGTCTTACATAGGTGGTTCAAATAATAAACACTGTTTTAAAGAATACTGAACAAAAAGGAGCAACCTATTTATTGGAGAGAGTGCTCAGCATTTTCATGGTACGTATATAAAGGTAGGTTTCCCAAAAAAGTCCTAATCAAGATGCATACATACGACATGATCACAGCTGTCTACTCAGTTTCTTGAAGGAGTAATGGCCCTAAACATCATTTGTGAAAAATATATATATAAATATATATAATATATATAAATATAAAATTAAGTAATTTCTTTTTCTTTTTCCCTACAGCTTGTAATTTTGCTTCCATTGCCAATTACCCAAACAGCACTGTACGCCCCACTCCTTGGGACCACTCAAAGCACTTCATACTTCACCCCATGGCAGACTTGTTTATTCAAACTCTGGGAAGCAGTCAGCAACTCTGCAATTACTGTGCAAAAACTAACAATGTTGATCATTTAATTCCACCACTGTCTACAGCCAGGTACTCGTTTATACAGCTGAGTGAACTCAGGCAAAATTAATTGAAAGTGAATTAAATTGCCCAAGCTTTAAAATGCAAAGATGATTTGATAAAATAGGATTTGATTTTCTGTGAGTCCAATATTCTAACTACTGTGCTACACACCACATAAATGATAAAGCAATTATCTATAATTCTACATCATACAAATTTACTTAACATCAGCTCTTGTACTCCAATCTATTAGTCTTTAGCATCATAACAGACATAGATTGTTAAATAAGGATGGCAATTTAATACTGAAACAGCCACGGAACACTTGTTTAAGCACAGAAGTGGTTTCTGGAAATGTTGTTGGCCATGAGCTGTTTCAAAGACGAGAGAATCGCTGAGGCAATAATGTAATACATCATTAGAAGTTGTAAAAACAGTATTTTTTCTTCTTCTTTACAATCTATATTAATTGAGTTTCAGTTTTTAAATTGCATTAGTACCATAAAAACTATGGAGCAGCCATTATCTGACACAATGACAAGTTTTGTTTAGCATCAATCCAGGTATGAGCAGCCATTCTCTGAGACAATGACAAGTTTTGTTTAGCATCAATCCAGGTATGAGCAGCCATTCTCTGAGACAATGACAAGTTTTGTTTAGCATCAACCCAGGTATGAGCAGCCATTCTCTGAGACAATGACAAGTTTTGTTTAGCATCAATCCAGGTATGAGCAGCCATTCTCTGAGACAATGACAAGTTTTGTTTAGCATCAATCCAGGTATGAGCAGCCATTCTCTGAGACAATGACAAGTTTTGTTTAGCATCAACCCAGGTATGAGCAGCCATTATCTGAGACAATGACAAGTTTTGTTTAGCATCAATCCAGGCATGAGCAGCCATTCTCTGAGACAATGACAAGTTTTGTTTAGCATCAATCCAGGCATGAGCAGCCATTCTCTGAGACAATGACAAGTTTTGTTTAAGAGCAATCCAGGCATGAGCAGCCATTCTCTGAGACAATGACAAGTTTTGTTTAGCATCAATCCAGGTATGAGCAGCCATTCATTGAGACAATGACAAGTTTTGTTTAGCATCAATCTAGGTATGAGCAGCCATTCTCTGAGACAATGACAAGTTTTGTTTAGCATCAATCCAGGCATGAGCAGCCATTCTCTGAGACAATGACAAGTTTTGTTTAGCATCAATCTAGGTATGAGCAGCCATTCTCTGAGACAATGACAAGTTTTGTTTAGCATCAATCCAGGTATGAGCAGCCATTCTCTGAGACAATGACAAGTTTTGTTTAGCATCAATCCAGGTATGAGCAGCCATTCTCTGACTGAGACAATGACAAGTTTGAGACTTGTTTAACAACAAACCAGGTATGAGCAGCATTGTCTGAGACAATGACAAGTTTGAGACTTGTTTAACAATCCAGGTGTGCAGTGGTTGGGATTAATGTTGATAGAGAAGAAATGTCACTGACAATTATGATGTTAACATATCAATAACAAAGTATGTAGTAACATTCTGTCAAAAATTAAAAAAGATTATTCATTCAACATAAGACAACAATTTTTACTAATAATTGTAAGCACAGCCTCTATCTCTTTTGCCACCTATACATTTACTGAAGATAAGAATGAGACATACGTGTGATGTTGTCCTCCTTCCAAACCTCCAACTGGGCAACAACGCACAACTCCTTCAAGACCAGTGGCTCCACCTGGCAGCATAACTCAGCAAACCGGTGCACAATGCTGTAAATTTGGTCATTTTCTCCTGCCGTTCTTTCAAAGGGTCTGAAAAAATTAATAACTCTTTTGAAATACATCAATTCAGACTTTTTAACAAATACTGATAGTTCTAACATCATTCTTTATGTTTCCTTATAATCATAGTTTTACTCATAACTGAATTATTATCCATTCCTCTCTTTCTCTAAACATTTTACTGATGTGTTCTTCTGCACATAAGTTTGTTTGTTAATCAAGACAGGTAAAACAACATAAGTTTGTTTGTTAATCAAGACAGGTAAAACAACATTCCTCATGTAACACTTACAGTTTCCGTAGAAGTTTTCTCAGTAATTTGGTGCGGTCCTTTGGCTGCTCTTTGAGTGAAGTTGTCTTTGTATTGTGTAACTCTGCCAGGTAGTTACTAATGTTGTGAGAATCCTCTGAATCCACCTGACTGCCTTTCAGGTTTGGATCCCTTTGTGCTACTACATAGCTAACTGAAGCAGACAAATATGTTGACTTACAGGATATGAAGTCTGTAAAGGATTGGTATATGGGTGTATGTACAATACCAAACCAAATCCTTCTGTCTAACAGTGTACTCAACTCAATTAGCCCTTTGCAAATCATATTTGTTTATGCTCAAATATGTAGTTTAAGTAATTTGCATGGTTGGTTTAATAAGAGTGTGCAATATCAAATGTTTACTTTGACATTAGCTTGGGCAAGTTGTGAAAGCGTGAGCACCATAATTATGTTATAATAAGAGTCGGACCACTTCTGCCTTTTTTGATAAAATTTTTATCTCACTCAGTCAAAAATAATTGCTTAGTAGATCAAAGCTTGCCATTTCAATACAAGGATATTGGTAAATCATGATTAAGATGTAAATGCATCTGAAATGTATGTACATGTACATGTCCTTGTCAGTAATGTGCCATACTGGTCTCAATTCTGATTAAAATGTCATGACCATTTGATATTATGGATTCGTACTTGATGCATATCTAGAAGCAAGTGCAAAAACTATTAATTATTCCAATTTCCATTACAAAATAACATATTTATCTGTATTTTCACTAATTGTGGTCAATACAAATGACCCCATGAAACTGTATATCACTTCTAAATGATCGGACTTGCCCAATATTGCCCATTAACAGTTTTATGTGTGTAGCCTAAGTAGTTTCATCCATAGCTTATCATTATATCTATGGCAGAGTAAAAAAACACCACTAAGTCTTTCTGACATGATGTAGTAACACTACTAAGTCAATATTAATGATCAATATGACCACACGGTGTACTTGATGCATGGATTCGTACTTGATGCGTGGACTTGTACTCCACGTTTTGTTATTGCTGTATAGTAATAATTAATATTTATAAAAAAAATGGATGGATTCACAATACAAAGTATCTATTATATGTTGGTATATGTTGGTATATGTTGCAGCAACCTGTTTTTTATGGTAGCCTAGTGTGTTCCCCACAGATAAAAGTCCAACAAAAAATCCACAAATTCCTAAGTTTTGCTAATCTGTTTTCTAGTCTAAACCTAGCAAACTGGCACAACAGTCATAGATCACCAACAGACCTAGAAAACTGGCACAACAGTCACAGATCACCAACAGACCTAGAAAACTGGCACAACAGTCATAGATGACCAACAGACCTAACACACTGGCACAACAGTCACAGATCACCAACATACCTAAAAAACTGGCACAACAGTCATAGATGACCAACATACCTAGAAAACTGGCACAACAGTCACAGATCACCAACATACCTAAAAAACTGGCACAACAGTCATAGATCACCAACATACCTAAAAAACTGGCACAACAGTCATAGATCACCAACAGACCTAGAAAACTGGCACAACAGTCATAGATCACCAACATACCTAAAACACTGGCACAACAGTCATATATGACCAACATACCTACAAAACTGGCACAACAGTCATAGATGACCAACAGACCTAACACACTGGCACAACAGTCATAGATCACCAACAGTCCTAACACACTGGCACAACAGTCATAGATCACCAACATACCTAAAAAACTGGCACAACAGTCATAGATGACCAACATACCTAAAAAACTGGCACAACAGTCATAGATCACAAACATACCTAGAAAACTGGCACAACAGTCATAGATCACCAACAGACCTAGAAAACTGGCACAACAGTCATAGATCACCAACATACCTAAAAAACTGGCACAACAGTCATAGATGACCAACATACCTAAAAAACTGGCACAACAGTCATAGATGACCAACAGACCTAACACACTGGCACAACAGTCATAGATCACCAACAGACCTAACACACTGGCACAACAGTCATAGATCACCAACATACCTAAAAAACTGGCACAACAGTCATAGATCACCAACAGACCTAGCAAACTGGCACAACAGTCATAGATCACCAATAAACTAGCAAACTGGCACAACAGTAATAGATCACCAATAGACCTAGCAAACTGGCACAACAGTCATAGATCACCAACAGACCTAGCAAACTAGCACAACAGTCATAGATCACCAATATACCTAGCAAACTGGCACAACAGTCATAAATTACCAACATACCTAGCAAACTGGCACAACAGTCATAGATCACCAATAGCACACTGGCACAACAGTCATAGATCACCAATAGACCTAGCAAACTGGCACAACAGTCATAGATCACCAACAGACCTAGAAAACTGGTACAACAGTCATAGATCACCAACAGACCTAGAAAACTGGCACAACAGTCATAGATGACCAACAGACCTAACACACTGGCACAACAGTCACAGATCACCAACATACCTAAAAAACTGGCACAACAGTCATAGATCACCAACATACCTAAAAAACTGGCACAACAGTCATAGATCACCAACAGACCTAGACAACTGGCACAACAGTCATAGATCACCAACATACCTAAAACACTGGCACAACAGTCATATATGACCAACATACCTAAAAAACTGGCACAACAGTCATAGATGACCAACAGACCTAACACACTGGCACAACAGTCATAGATCACCAACAGACCTAACACACTGGCACAACAGTCATAGATCACCAACATACCTAAAAAACTGGCACAACAGTCATAGATGACCAACATACCTAAAAAACTGGCACAACAGTCATAGATCACCAACATACCTAGAAAACTGGCACAACAGTCATATATCACCAACAGACCTAGAAAACTGGCACAACAGTCATAGATCACCAACATACCGAAAAAACTGGCACAACAGTCATAGATGACCAACATACCTAAAAAAACTGGCACAACAGTCATAGATGACCAACAGACCTAACACACTGGCACAACAGTCATAGATCACCAACAGACCTAACACACTGGCACAACAGTCATAGATCACCAACATACCTAAAAAACTGGCACAACAGTCATAGATCACCAACAGACCTAGCAAACTGGCACAACAGTCATAGATCACCAATAAACTAGAAAACTGGCACAACAGTAATAGATCACCAATAGACCTAGCAAACTGGCACAACAGTCATAGATCACCAACAGACCTAGCAAACTGGCACAACAGTCATAGATCACCAATATACCTAGCAAACTGGCACAACAGTCATAAATTACCAACATACCTAGCAAACTGGCACAACAGTCATAGATCACCAATAGCACACTGGCACAACAGTCATAGATCACCAATAGACCTAGCAAACTGGCACAACAGTCATAGATCACCAACAGACCTAACAAACTGGCACAACAGTCATAGATCACCAATAGCAAACTGGCACAACAGTCATAGATCACCAATGGACCTAGCAAACTGGCACAACAGTAATAGATCACCAACAGACCTAGCAAACTGGCACAACAGTAGTAAATCACCAACAGACCTAACAAATTCGCACAACAGTCATAGATCACCAATAGACCTAGCAAACTGGCACAACAGTCATAGATCACCAACAGACCTAGCAAACTGGCACAACAGTCATAGATCACCAACAGACCTAACAAACTGGCACAACAGTCATAGATCACCAACAGACCTAACAAACTGGCACAACAGTCATAGATCACCAACAGACCTAACAAACTGGCACAACAGTCATAAAACTCCAACAGACCTAACAAACTGGCACAACAGTCATAGATCACCAACAGACCTAACAAACTGGCACAACAGTCATAGATCACCAACAGACCTAACAAACTGGCACAACAGTCATGGATCACCAACAGCACTTCAAATACTTTTATAGACATTTTGTACAACAAAACATCAAATATTATATATATATTCTCTCACAAAATTGCAGCAATTTTGGCATATTTGATGTTTTGTTGCAATTTTGTGAAGAATATATATATAATATATATATATATATATATATATATATATATATATATATATATATATATATATATATCTCACAAAATTGCATTAATTTTGGCATATTTGATGTTTTGTTGTACAAAATGTATATATATTATGTATATATTATTATGTATATATATATATATATATATATATATATATATATATATATATATATATATATATATATATAAATGTGTATGTGTATATATATATATATATATATATATAGAAAGGGAGAGAAGATAGAGAGCAAAAAGGGAAAGAAACTGAGAGGAAGGGAGGCAGATAAAAAATAGAGGGTGAAATTGGTAAGGAGATATGTAATAATCATCATGTCTGGATACAAGTCTTCATAAATTTTACATTAGCACTACTGACTTGAATTTGACTGACTGTGTCTTACAGTAATGTCTGCATCTACACACCAAGAGATTTATCACTGGCCATGTCATCAGCACCGGATCTTCTTGACTTCTCTCTACTGTAACAGAAAAAGACACCACATGAAGTACATACAACACAATAACAAACAGTTATCTACTATAATTTCCCATAAATGACACACCTGGCCCACATAAAGGAAACAATAGGACAAAACTGATAATCGTCTAAGATATTTTAGACCTTTGTCTGGTCCCCCTAGATCAACCACTGTTGGTGTGGTCCCCCTAGATCCACCTATGTTGGTCTGGTCCCCTTAGATCCACCACTGTTGGTCTGATCCCCCTAGATCCACCACTGTTGGTTTGGGTCCCTTAGATCCACCTCTGTTGGTCCAGTCCCCGTAGATCCCCCATCGTTGGTCTGGTCCCCCTAGATAATAACAATAAAAAAATTATTCACGATAAACCTTATAAAATAATATTTTATCTTCCTAAGGTCATGATTTAAAAATAGATAACTACTATATAAATACATATATATAGGGTAGAGCCTAAAACTAAATAATGTTGTGAACTAGTAAAGTGTAAAATTTAGTAAATATTCATTTAAAATATAACAATCAGATAAGTTGAATACAGCTGTAGAATGTAAAAATTGTGTGATTTAAGAAAACAGGGGATGAATAAAATGCATAAGAACAATAGGTCAATAAGTTAACTAAGTCAGCTAAAATGCTGATGCTGTTAAGAGTTACTGTTACACCTTCAACCAAAAATATTGTTCAGATATGCTCTTTTAAAAGCATTTACATAATTGCATTGTCTTAGTGCTGTTTTAACATTGTCTTAGTGCTGGTTTAACATTGTCTTAGTGCTGGTTTAACATTGTCTTAGTGCTGGGTTAACATTGTCTTAGTGCTGGGTTAACATTGTCTTAGTGCTGTTTTAACATTGTCTTAGTGCTGGGTTAACATTGTCTTAGTGCTGGGTTAACATTGTCTTAGTGCTGGTTTAACATTGTCTTAGTGCTGGTTTAACATTGTCTTAGTGCTGGGTTAACATTGGCTTAGTGCTGGTTTAACATTGGCTTAGTGCTGGTTTAACATTGTCTTAGTGCTGGGTTAACATTGGCTTAGTGCTGGGTTAAGATTGTTCCATATCTTCAGACCGGTGACGGCTATTTAAGTTGTGTCAAGGTACCGCCACTTTGTTTTTTTCGCATTGATGATCATTCTGTTTTCATCACACCAATTAGATATTTTGTGAAGACCGTTGTTTAGGCTTTGCTTAACTGACTGGATGGAGTTTCCTGTGGCAGTGATGGTGGATTCATCGGAGTACATGTCCACAGTGACATAGTAGTGCTCAAGGGCATGTCATTCATGAACACAGTGAAGAAAAGCAGCCACAGAACAGAGCCTCGAGGAACCTCAGACGGGTTAGACAGTGTGTCCTTAAATTGAACAATCTGCTGATGCTCTAACAGGAATGAAGAGAACCATCGCATTGTCTGCTTTGAACATCCGTTGATGGCCTATTTCTCCAGTAAGACAGTGTGGTTCACAAGATCGAATGCCTTTCGCAAGTCCAGCAGCACCATGCCATTCAAGAGTCCTTTGTCAATAGCTTGTATCCACTCATATATCATGTAGTCAAGGGCTTTTTCACATCAATGTTTGGCACAAAAACCTGACTGGCTGAAGCAAGTTGTGTGACATAAGGTAGGCGTACAGACTGTCATTTACGTGTCTCTCTAAAATCTTACTGAGAGCACACAAGACTGAAATTGGCCGGCAGGCCCCTTCTTGTGAATTAGGGTGACCTTTGCAAGTTTCTAAAATGTTGGAAATTTGCTGCTCCTAATACTATTGCAGATCCACCACTGTTGGTCTGATCTCCCTAGATCCACCTGTGTTTTTCTGGTCCCCCTAGATCCACCACTACTGGTCTGATCTCCCTAGATCCACATTTGTTTTTCCGGTCCCCCTAGATCCACCACTATTGGTCTGATCTCCTAAATCCACCACTGTTGGCTGATCTTCCTAGATCCATCACAGTTGGTCTGGTCCCCCTAGATCCCCTACTGTTGGTCTGGTCCCCCTTCATCCACAAATGTTGGTCTGGTCCCCCTTCATCCACCAATATTTGTCTGATCCCCCTACATCCACCACTGTCTGGTCCCCTTTGATCCACCACTGTTGATTTGGTCCCACTTGATCCACCACTGTTGATCTGGTCCCCCTTGATCTACCGCTGTTGGTTTGGTCCCACTTGATCCACCAGTGTTGGTCTGGTCCCCTAGATCCCCACTGTTGCTCTGGTCCTCCTAGATCCCACTGTTGCTCTGGTCCCCTAGATCCCCACTGTTGCTCTGGTCCCCCTAGATCCCACTGTTGCTCTGGTCCCCCAGATCCCCACTGTTGCACTGGTCCCCCTAGATCACCACTGTTTCTCTGGTCCCCCTAGATCCCACTGTTTCTCTGGTCCCCCTAGATCCCATTGTTGCTTTGGTCCCCCTAAATTCTCACTGTTGCTCTGGTCCCCCTAGATCCCCACTGTTGCTCTGGTCATGCATACACATACACATACATAGGTACATACGTACGTACATATGTCCGTATTGCAGGATCTGATGACACATTAAATGATCTGATGACACATTGTGTTGTCTAATGACACATCGTCTGACGACACATTGTAGGGTCTGATGGCATACTGTAGTGTCTGATGGCACACTGTATGGTCTGATGACACACTGTAATGTCTGATGACACATTGCAGGGTCTAATGACACATTGTATGGTTTGGTGACACATTGTAGGGTCTGGTGAAACATTGCATCAATCCAAAATATGTAAGAACTAATTTTAGTATTTACTATTATTACTATTATTCATACACTGATCAGGGAAATATTTATTATAACATGTCTTAATGAATAACAAATTGATGTGTAACTAACCTCCGGATGACCGAATGATTAGGAATTCCCGATTTCTGTTCGTCTTGCACAAACATGGTCTTGTATGTGCTCATGAATGCCCGGTGAGCCTCGGCTGTTGACTTAACAGTGTCACTGCAGCCAGGGCACACCAGAGGGAGTATTACAACACAGCACAGTTAGCTAATAACTTGTGGTTAGTTCAAGTAGATCATAAGCGTAACAAAATTACTATAACATTCTTGTTCTGAGTCTTCTGTCGTGTGGCAGGTCTTTGGCTCCAGTAGTATTCAATTATATTTCAAATTTATTTAACAACAGGTGAGTTTAAGTGAATTGTTATGCCCGAATAACTTGAGTTAAAAATTTACATGATGTAATAAAAAAATAATTGAAAAGTAATTGAAAATACCATTTACTTTTTCACTAATTCGAATTAAAACAAAACACCAATTCCAATTCCAGAATTGGTGTTTCAATTCCAATTACAATGCAACTGACCCACAGTCTGTTCAAATTATGTATCAGAAGAGAGAGGAAGTCTGCAGTTGTAAACAGTGATGCCTGCATTTACTAACAATAAACATGGTGCACTAATAATGACTTACATATCCTTGAGCCCATCAATGGTGCAGAGCTGCCGTAACTTGTCATAGTCTATCACTGGGTGGGATGTGGAATGGCTTGCAGGTGGCACTGAAAAGGTATTATGTTAGTTAGAATATAAAGGTACATTCTTATATAGCGTGGTATCCAGTCTTTGGGACTGTTCAAAACACTTTACACTTCACCCCTTGGCAGATCTGTTCGTTCCAATGTCATCTTGACTTCTCTGGGAAGCATTCAGTCACGCTGCAATTACTGCGCGAAGACTATTCGTTCAGATAACCATGTCTGTAGCCAGGTACTCATTTATCCAGCTGAGTGAACTGTGGAAATGTGGGATGAATGAAATTGCTAAAGCTTCGAAACGACAGCAAAAAAATTCTAACCCGAGTTCTCTCGATTGTGAGCCTGACGTTCTAACCACTATGGTCTATGCTACCGCACTACACTATATTATGACTTAAACTAATTTAACACTAAAAAGAGTTATTGGATTCAGTGGGGAGTATCTATCACACTCTCATGACTGTGAAATGTATTCATCATGCTCTCTTGACTCTGTTGGGTATTTATCATGCTCTCATGACTCTGAGGAAGTATCTATCAATATCTCATGACTGTGTAGTATTTACCAGGCTTTCATGATTCGGTGGTGAGTACGTAACATGCTCTCATGACTCTGTGGTGAGTATGTGTCATGCTCCCATGACTCTGTGGGGAGAATGTGTCATGCTCCCATGACTCTGTGGTGAGTATGTGTCATGCTCCCATGACTCTGTGGGGAGTATGTGTCATGCTCCCATGACTCTGTGGGGACTATGTGTCATGCTCCCATGACTCTGTGGGGACTATGTGTCATGTTCCCATGACTCTGTGGGGAGAATGTGTCATGCTCCCATGACTCTGTGGGGACTATGTGTCATGCTCCCATGATTCTGTGGGGACTATGTGTCATGCTCCCATGACTCTGTGGGGACTATGTGTCATGCTCCCATGACTCTGTGGGGACTATGTGTCATGCTCCCATGACTCTGTGGGGACTATGTGTCATGCTCCCATGACTCTGTGGGGACTATGTGTCATGCTCCCATGACTCTGTTGGGACTATGTGTCATGCTCCCATGACTCTGTGGGGACTATGTGTCATGCTCCCATGACTCTGTGGGAGTGTTTACCAGGCTCTTGTGATTAAGAGGATTAACAAGTTTGTAACAGCAAAAAACTGGTTCATGTGAACATATAGTGGACAATATTATATCACTGGGGTTTTTGGGAAATGCTTTTCGATCAGGTAATTTATGTTAGAAGAATTTAAGGAACATTTTGCAGTTGTTCTTGATAAGTTGAATGGCAGATCCTCCCATCTGACCTTTTGTTTTGGTGGCAAGCATGATCCACTCATTATGATGGTCAATAATCATTTTCTAAATTTTTATCCATGACTCCATGTATACTGGGAGTAAAAATTACATCTTCATTTTAGGTGCATTCATTAGATATTGTCTATATTAGTTTCTTAGCATATTTATATAATGTTTTCACTTGCGTTACTAAACTGATTTAAAGCATAGTTCTTAAGAATAGTTTTTTTTATAATTGTATTTAGCGTTTTTATGGTTATATATTGAGTCTTACTTGTATAAATGAATATATTTAAAGTATTAAGCATAATTACCTCTCAAGAAACTTAGTGTTCATCCTGTACAAGTTTCTTGAGAGGTAATTATGCTTAATATTAATAACCAAGAAACCGGATGATCTATCCATTCAAGGATACTTAAAGTAGATTTTAGAATATTTTAGTATATTTAATTTGTTGGCAGTTTCATGATCATTTTCTTACTTTTACTTGTATTACAAACTATATTTAAAGTAGTGTTATAGAATATTTTAACACTGCTTTGTTAGCATTGTTTAGCATTAGTGTAGACTATTCTCAGTATAATCATTCTCTTAGTAATTGTATGGCTTGTAAAATACTACTGTGTATGTAAGGCACCTGAGAGCAATCTCAATTGATCGGGTGCTATATAAGTACTTTTATTATTGTTATTATAATGTATTAGTTCCAGCTTTCTACATCCTTCTTGTGCCCTCCATGCTTCTATTGTACGTGGGGCCTAAGATTGGTCTTATACAGAGGTGTAATGAAGCTCTTTCTTTTGCATATGTTATATTTAATTTCCTGCAGAAGATACAATTCCATAGCTAATATGAATCCATCTTATCAGCACTACCCAGGGGTAATTAAAACTCATTAGTCCTTCTCTTTGATGGTCTGGTTGACTGCTTTACAATTACACACACTTGTTCATGAATTGAGGCTATTGTAGGCCTACGTATGTGACAATCTATTTGCAGGAACCGCAAGAGGAATTACCCACGAACGACCGGAAATTATAAGACAGGTGCATACCATGGCCAACATAGGCAATAATATCAAGTTTTTTCCATAATGTAATGTTAGATGGGGAACTAGTGCACATCTTTGCCAAATCTGAGCTTATAATTTATAACAAAGTTTTGGCATAAATGGCATCTAGATGCATTGAACCTAAACCCCTTACAACACGTCCTTGGCATACCCATTCCATGTTATAATTACAAAAGCTTTTCAGCTCCCCTTAGTTACTAAACAATTCATCCAGTTCAGCTTCTAGACATAGTGGAACACCCTAGTATAGATCCTGATGCGGATCCATGTTGCAACGATAACATAACAATTAAAACTGACACACACTAACCACTTTTTACATGTGTATTCCATCATTTCCGTGACATACAATCTGCATGATAGTGCCATCAATAAGCAGAAGAAATGTGGTCCAAATAATTGATTGTATGTTTATCGTCTAATGTTGGGCTATATTACTGTAATCTATGATGTCACGTGATGGTACACACTTTTTCATCACAAAACTATCATAATTTTATATTTATGCATTATTCCTGTCATAGATTGAAGTTTAAATGAATAACTAAACACAACACAGCTGTGTACAATATAACAATGACAGCAACTTATTTATTACAATGACGTGACAGGCCATGTGGTTAGGATGGTCCACTGCACTCCTCCCCGTTTAACTATGTGTCCCAGTCTATTTTTGGAGGGAGACAGGGGAGCAGTTGCCTACTGCTCTTCTCTAGCTGTCCTGATGAGGTTCACTGTTAGCCAGGTGTTAGACTTAACTTAGTTAAATGAAACACTTGTCATCACGATTTTTTATTTGATCATCCAAAAATAGTGACCTGGGTCATATCCCAATGTCATAGTATACTGACCTGGGTCAATATTATTATACCATGGGCATATGACCCGAGCCAACATATAAATTTAATGAAAATATTATTCCTTTAAATAGTATTCTACTAATTCAAACACATACCTGGAACTGCACTTTGAAATAAATGCACATATGTCATTGTCATAACAAAAAATATACTACTACAGACACTTGATTAAACTCCTAAAATTAGTTAAAAAATAATATTCTGTGTTCTTGACACGAATGTTCTACTCTGAAAGATTAATTGTTAATTATAAAATGTTAATTAAGATGTCACACGAGCACATTGTAAATGATGATTGTTGGGAAAATGCTTAATAAAAAAAAATTAGTCCTAAAAAGTCCTAAAAACATCAACAAAAATCAAATCATGTTGGTGGTCAATGGTGGATGTGATGGACGTATTACTTTTCATCTGAAATTGTTAGGAGTGACCTGTTACATCACCTTGCAATATGAAAACTAAAATATTATAATACTTTGAAATGAAGGTTAGCATGGGGGTCATATCCCCTTGGCATAGTAAATTGACCTGGATCAAAATACTATGCGATGGGGTCAACCTACCAATATGATAGAAACAAACATTTATTTTCGTGATCTTTGATTTCTTTCATTAATATTCTACTAATTCATACACATACTGCATGTTGAAATGAATGCACAAAGATATATCATTATCATAACAAAGATATTCTACTACAGATACTTGATTGTGTTAATGAACAGCTATGTAGACAGGTTTAACTCCTAATAAGGTTCAAAACTATTATCTTCTCTGTTCTTGATGTACATGTATGTACATGTACAAATTGTAATTTTTTTATGTTAATTTAAAAGTGATGTCCTAACAGGGAGTGATCCATCTAAGTGATGTCCTAACAAGGAGTGATCCATCTAAGTGATGTCCTAACAGGGAGTGATCCATCTAAGTGATGTCCTAACAGGGAGTGATCCATCTAAGTGATGTCCTAACAGGGAGTGATCCATCTAACTTATAAATCATTAAAAAAATCAAATGAAATTGGTGGATGTATTACTTTTTCACCTGCACTTGTTAGTGATGACCTGTTATGCCATATTGCAATAGGGAAATTAAAATATTCTAGTAATTTAAATGAATTTTGGGGGGTCATTTTCCTATAAGGTGGATCATTTTCCCATAGGGGAAAATCTGCGGTAAAGTGACCAGTGGGTCGATATACTATATGGTATTTTGACCCATAGATCACTTTGTCGTTGATGTCCCGATGTTTGACCCAGATGTCTTGGTTGATGGAATCACTCTCTGATCCACGATAGGTGGCCCTGGTGCATCAACAACTAAGTCTTCTCGCTTTTTCACCTTTGATGCCATCAAGTGATTTAAACAGCACACCATCTGTCTTGCAACGCCTCATCCAGGAATTAATGCGCCTAATTTGCAGCTTGCTGGCAATCATCTAAGCGCAGTGGTGTAGCCCACCATTGACTTGCCATCTTCCTGGTTCCGTTTATTAAAATGAAATCAATCTGTGATGGTGAAGGGCCACGGCTGATAATGCAAAACCAGCATCTCCATCAACGTGGTGAATTAGTTTTTAAATTTACTTAGGTTTACTAAAGCCGGCTTTACACTAGGCAACGCGATTGCAAGCAACGAGGCGATGTTGACGTCACTGAGAAAGGTCAAGGCCGAACGATGTTGCTTGCGACATATGCCGCAAACAATAGGGTCGCATGTATACACGATGCAACGTTGTTGCATGCAACACGAAGTCACGTGGCTGCAATGAGTAAAGTGCCTATACGTATCGATCAATGCAGTTGGTATGGACACCATGTGCGACAGCGACGAAGGACTTTTGGCTGTCACTGCTGTGTGTGAGAAAGAGAAGATGCTGACACGGCCAAGGTTGTGAAGGAGACAAATGTCTACAGCATGCCACTGCTCAAAACCTTGTTTGTTCTATTTTCCATCTCCGCAGAGATGGCACGCAGTGCTGTCTGGCGATGCTCCTTCTTATGGTAGCACTCGCTACCAATGTTCCATAAACAATCGTGCTCATGGAACAATTTGACCAGGAGAAATACCTGGTTAACCGTCAGCCGAACATCTTGCCTCTTGCCAGCAGCCATTGTTCCTGGCGGATATTTCTAGATACGTCACATGTGTTGGCTTTTGGCTGTGATTGGACATATTACATGCAACCAAAAAAACAAAGTTGCACGGAATAGAGCATTCCCTATTGCGAGAGACACGCATGAGACCCAGTTGCATGCAATGTACTGTGTACACGAGGCGATCAGGCTGCGACCAGGTTGCAATTAAGCGACCATGTCTCCTGTCGTATGCAACCACGTTGCATAGTGTAAAGCTGGCTTTAGGTAAGTAGGAATTGTTATTTCTCTGCTTTTTGTTTCATGTTGAGACCAAAATCAATTTAGAGAAGTTTCAAATTTAATGACAATGGTTAATGTTGATCATGAATGGTGTACTACTTTTATTAATGATTTTTTTTAATGAAACCTATCACATTAACCGCAACAAGGAATTTGAAGTGAAAATCTACATGTCGGTGCAATAGCGCGTGTCTTACTGGACCGATTGTCGGTGCACAACTGCCACTATAGTAGTAGTACTAGAAGTGCGTTTACTAAATAGGCTCAACCGTCTCAACTGACAACTGTCGCAACTAGCCGCAATTACCACGGCCTTTTTTATAATACATGCCAAAGATGTCCTACTTACGCTGTATGCGTGTTGACTTTTTATACTTGCTTGTCCAGCTGAACTCCGTCATTTTGTCGTCGGTCTTCCCTATGTTTAAAGCCATGTTACGGACTGTCGCAAGTTTGTTTACATATCCATAATGCTGTTGCTCCAACAACCGTCCGAATATCGCTCATTTGCGATTATGGCGCCACCTTGCGATGCAGGTGCTCGAATATTCACAACACTCCTTCTGCCGGATAAAACTATCAAAATACAAAACAATCATCATGATATTCATATTAAACTGTACTGCCAGCCACAATTAAGGCAGCGCAGGTGTCCAATACCTAAACACACTTCAAAATGCAACAACGTACACATTCACATACTTCACAAAGTGACAACGTACACACACTTAAAAAAAAATGCAACACACACTTCAAATAAAAATGAACAACGTACATCATCACTCACTTCGTCATGTGACAACGTTCACCTTCACACACACGCACACGCGCGCGCACACACGCACGCACACACACACGCACACACTCACAAACACACTCACACAAACAAACACACACACACACACACACACACACACACACACAGCCTCAAATACGTTTTCGCTAGTGTCATGAACCATTGGCCCACCAAACACGACCGTGTGAATAGGCAGTTCAACATCCTGCAGTCTGCAAAAAAGCATCTGAAATAAAAAATCTTTACTACACCAGGTTCAATGTAACAATACAAAATAGGCTTTTGTTTTTATTATTATACTTTAATTAACATACATTTTATTTCTTGACTTCTTGGCTTATCTATTGAGAGAGAGAGAGAGAGTGTGTGTGTGTGTGTGTGTGTGTGTGTGTGTGTGTGTGTGTGTGTGTGTGTGTGTGTGTGTGTGTGTGTGTGTGTGTGTGTGTGTGTGTGTGTGTTGTGTGTGTGTGTGTGTGTATATATGTGTGTGTGTGTATATATACATATATATATATATATATATATATATATATATATATATATATATATATATATATATATATATATATATATATATATATATATATATATATATATATATATATATATATGTATATATGTATATATATATATATATATATATATATATATATATATATATATATATATATATATATATATATATATATATATAGCAGTCATCATGTGGAATGTATCTACGAACAAGGAGCTTACGGATTTATCAATACCACACCAGTGGCTCGTAGGATGACAGGATGGACTTACGGAGATGTCTCCAGCGCCAGTTCAATACCACGCCAGATGTTCGTTCGATGAATGAATGACTGATATTACACTATACAGTAATATACACAAGACATGTCTTTCGCTGATACTGTACATAGAGTATACACACATTCCACAGATGAGCCAAGAAATCAAATGTAAATTAATGTTTAATAAAACAAATAACAAATAAATATTTATTTGTTATTGTTACATTAATTGTTGTCAGATTAATTTATTTCAGATACTTTTCTTGATTTTGAATTGCCAATTCACATAGTCGTGCTTGGTGAGCCAATGGCTCATGACACAAGGGAGAACGTCTTTGGGGCTTTTCTCCGATCACTGACATTCGTCAGAAATAAACAGTTCAAGTTCGATATCGGTAGCCTCCATGCCTTGCCATTGCTCCATTGTTACGAATTGCTTTTCGGTAGTTGTTGTTGGCTGTGGTGGTGTTGTTCATTCAGGTAATATTCGAAGGGCCCGTATGCGACGTCACACAGGCAAAGTTGTATATCACACAGGCCATAGATGCAATCGATATAAAGAATAAATCAATAAATGCAGTTAAGTACAGCATTGCTGGTTATCTGTCTACTGTCACTTGTCGATCTAACTGTCCGCAGTGTTCTCGTCCAAAAGTATCTTGCACTATATCTACCGCGTTGTCTCGCCACCAAGGTGTCGTCCATCTGGCATTCAGCAGGCTGACAACGCTTCTCACGCGGGTCTCGATTGTTCCGTTTGATGGTGTTACGTATTGTACAGCATAATGACAACGTCTGATCTTAGTTCCATTTCTTTTATCTCGATCAAACATAGTCTTCGTCGTCTATCATGTCAGAATCACTGGATATCGACAAGTTTATGTCTGGGTCGGGGGAACAATTCGGCGCCATATCGCCGTCGTCGTCTTCTCACGCCGTCAAATCTATCATCACGTTGTCGTCCTTGTCAGATCGTCATACGGTTTCGGCGTCGTTTCCTGCAATATCTCATAACTCCTCTACCTTACACGGATTACCACTTCCCCATCCGTCAGTGTGTAGTTAACGTAATGACCCTTTCTGGGTTTCTTCGAATGACCACGTCAGTCGTTGCTTCAGTCAACATAAGTCTGGTGACAAAGTGGTACGTTGTTAACCTTTGCCAACCATGAATAGCACCATAGATACCCCCACCCCGGACTAGTGATTCGCGACGGCTCTCTGAAACCCTGCATTAGTAGGCCCGAAACGTCAAGCACATACACCAATAACGACTGGTCTGCATAAGGCATATTCCCCATATCATGACGCTTTCAGCTGTGTCAGCTCCATCTCTCGTTCCAAATGCTGCTGCTGCTGCTGCTGCTGCTACACGAACGAATTAAAGGTTTAGTTCACATACATCGGCATTGATACGCCCCGCCTAGCCACACCCGTCACCCCACACGTGCTTGATTAGTCACTCATAAAGTAACAGTCCTTTGGTATGATTGATGGAGGGAACTTTTCTAACGGTCTTTTCGAAGTTGCATCGACGTTGTGCCATCAGTAATTTATTTTCAATTAACAATAACGATGCATAAACGTTATGACATTAGCTTTTGACAGCAGTGGCCTCACCCAACCTACACGTCACAGCAGTGGCCTCACCCAGCCTACACGTCACAGCAGTGGCCTCACCCAACCTACACGTCAATCCATAAAACCCGTATTTTATGTGTCAATTGGCTGCAGGGATGTTTGCTTATCTTGCCCGCCTAACGGCTGACAATAGCTGTCTCTTGTCTTTTTTTGTCGCTGCATTATTTTTTCTCGCTCTAGTCCGAATGTCCATGAGTATATGCCCCATAACGTGTTGGTCGGATTTGCCGTCATTGACAATAGCCCTTACGTGATTTCACATCTTCGACCAACGGCGCGTCACCAGTTTGCACCATATATTTTCTTGAGATATTCGTTGTTGTTGAATTTACGAGTGGCTAATGCGTACATGATTTTTTACGTAGAACAATCCAACTCGGATGGATTCGTGGCAATTGCTTGATCATACGTTTGCCTTCGTAACCACTCCGTGTGTTCTGTATATTTTGCGCCAAGGTCATATCACCGTGGTGAACTGCCTTCTTAAATTGGTAGTTGCTTCCCACAGATGAAAAAGTGGAGCCTCACCCCTCACCCCTCACACCTAACCCCTCACCCCTCACACCTCACACCTCACACCTCCACACGACAATTGTACATGTTAGGTAGGGAATGGCGTACACCCTGATTCTTATGGGTCGTGTTCCACGTTTCATGATGTCTATGTCTATTAAATGTTTCTTGATTTCCCAAAGACTTTAAGCGCAGTTGTCACACCTTTTGCTGACAATGCAGTTGTTACGAAACATGTCTATGCACGCTTTCACCCGTGGTTTTTTCGTTCGCCGTTGGTTTTTAATCTGTTGGTTGACAGGTATGATTGATCAACAGGTATTTAATATGTCCGTTGTCAGAGTTGATTATTTATTATTATTATTATATCGGAATTTATATAGCGCGCGAATCAAATTAAGATAAAATGCCCTCAGGCGCTTTACGTGAAACTGCATAAATTAAATAACGCTATAAAATACATACTTTACATAAAACTGCATCAACTAAATAAAACTAAAAAATATAGATTATTCTAAAAGTAGATAGTGTAAGGAGCTGATTTAAACATTAATAAATAAATGATTAATCAACATGTGGATGTGTCATTGTTCCCGTAATACCTAAATACCACGTCTGATCGTGGACCAAGCCGTCCTCTCTCGTCATTCAGCTCTATGCGTACCTAATGTTCGCAAGTTTGATACGTCGGTTCGTCTGTTGTTGTAGCTGCTACTACGCAATAACTATGTCTAAAATGATAATCTTCGTTGGAAACGCCTGGTCGACTGTCTGATAGACTTCTGTGCAAAACAGTGAGTTGTTAGTGTATTCTTATGTTTCGTTATAGCGCCCAGGTTCTAAAGTCATCTCCTGCACGTCGTTGCTAGGTAACGCGAGTAAAGCGCCGTGGTATCCACTCCTGTTTCATAATGCGTTTTTTTTATTCTGCTACGCCGTGATTGATCGGATGTTGATTATCGATTCGATTTCGCATAGGAACGTTTGTAGACAGTCTTCGTTTAGAATATGTTCTCTCAGAAGAACTTTTACGATGTTTCTTACCGTTCTGATCTGGCGTTCCCGTACACCGCCGTGATAAGAGCCTGCTGGAGAATTAAATACACTGTACATTCTTCTGCAGCAACGCATTGTGGATCGCCGATTGGTTCTAATGATCGATCGCTTCCCGGAGGTGGCGTTCGGCTCCGATGAAATTGGTGCCGTTGTCTGATCTGATCTCTTTAACTTGGTCTCTTCTGGCAATGCATCGGCGCAGTGCTTTGATGCACGAATCGGTAGTTAGCGAATTAACCACTTTCATGTGGATTACACGGACTTTCATCAAGTCGGTGAAAAGTGCGATGTATCTCTTTACTACACTGCGTCCACGCTTTACCTCGATCGAATCGAAATAGTCTACACCAACTCGGGTTAATGTTCGTCCGGAATTAGACGATCGGCCGGCAGATCAGCCATATTTTGTTCTCCTACTTTGCTTCTCTGTCGTCGACAAATGACGCACTTGTTTGTAACACTTCCCACGGCGGCATTAGTGCGAACGATCCAATACCGTTGTCTCAGAAGTGAAAGTACATAGTTCCTTTCAGAATGCCCTACTTCCAGATGGGCATGGTTGAAAATAAGCTGAGACACATGAGCATTCTTGGGCAAGATAACTGGATGTTTAGCTTCAACTGGCATTACTGCCCGGCTCAGACTAAAACTTTCAAAAGGCCATCTTCCAAAATAGGACCCAACTTGAAAAGTGAACTGGCTTTCTTCACTTGTTTGTGCTTCTCCAGGGCGTGTACGTTTCCATTTCTGCCAACCAGTCTCAGGTAAGTTGCTGTGCCACATCCGTAGTTGCTGGCATTTGCGAAATGGTGAAGTTGGGCTGATTCTACGTCAACAAAGTCGTATGGCTTTACACAACGACAGACGGCGAAGTTGGCCAGCTTGTGTAGTTCATTCACCCACTTTTGCCAACGCATTAGTTGAGGCTCTGGAATTCGATCGTCTCACCCAATCATCAAACTGCAAAGATCATGAAGGATAACCTTCGCCGGAAGAACGAATTGATTGATCAGTCCCAGCGGGCCATAAATTGAACTAACTGCTGACATAATGCCTCTTCTTTTGGAATGTTTCTCTTTCATGGTAATCTTGAATTTGAATAGGTCAGTGTCTACGCACCACGGGACACCTAGAGCTCTAGTGGGAGATCATTGTGATCTAAGTCTAGATCCCTGACCTCCTTTGCTCGTTCACATTCTGGCACTGATTCTAACACAACTCTATTTTTGCTTATCCACTTAGGTGACATCCTCCCTCCTCACAGGCATCACATAGATCCTGGATCAACTGGATTGTGTTTTCTGTTTTTACCGATTTCAGGCAGTTGTCCACGTGGAAGTTCTAGGGTAGTGCTGGTCACTATCTCATCGTACTTGGATTCATTGCCAGTGTCTTCCTCAGTGCGAAGTTCGCACAACTGGGTTAAGATACGGCTAAGAACAGATGCATCATCATCTGGTACTCTTCCAGTGGCTGATAGAAATCAATACCGGGCCACTACAAAAATCAACGGATGTCACAGTCATCATAGGTTATTCGGACCTGGTGAAACATCTCTTCAATGTCTGCCATCAGAGCAATTGGCTCCTGTCGAAATCTCAGGAGAAGTGCAACCAGAGTGTTAGTTAGGTCTGGTCCCTGTAGCAGCTGTTCATTCAAAGAAGTTACTCGGTATCGTGCAGAACAGTTGAAAACCACACGAATGTTATTAAGCATAATTACCTCTCAAGAAACTCTCTTTGGCACAGGAGAAAAATAAAGGAGACGATTAACATCCACAGAAAGAAACCTACGCTGAACCGAGACGTCGGCCAGGAGCTCCCACCAGTCCTACTCCAGCTTGTGTCACATGACATTGGTCATGTGACACATCCGTAACTTCAGTCTGCTGAAGAAGACTGCGAGATGCAGTCGAAATATTCAGAACAAACTTCAAGTTTCTTGAGAGGTAATTATGCTTAATATTAATAACCAAGAAACTATATCATCTATCCATTCAAGCACACGAATCTTGTTCGGCTTCCTTGGGTGATAGATTCCATGATGAGGTATGTACCATACCTTTCTATCATGTCTTGTGGTACTTTTCGTGCGTATCCTTTCTGGATCAAATTGCCCACGAACGCTTTGTAATTCTCTTGTAGTTGAGAATTACTAAGAAGCCTCCTCTTCATTTGTGTTGCACAATGTTCTGCTTGCGGTCTATTGTTTGGTATATCAACTCCCTGTTGCCTAAGGGTGCGGCTATTTCGTAATGGCCGTCCTTCTGTTCCACATCGGCTGTTACCGTGTTCATAAATCTACGGTCTTCTCTTGACTTTTCTAGTTTGTCGTCGAAGATGTGGTTATTGAAGTCTTGTTGAAAGTAGTTTTCCAGTTGTTTCTCGAGACCCTTTTCACCACAAACGCTGCACCGGTTAACAGACACATACTGCGAGTGGTGTTCATCTTCCTTACAGTTTCGAAGAAGACATCAAACAGCCCACCAAAGAAGAGTTCTAACTGTGTAAGGACCATTCTCTTGACTGTGTACTACTTCTGACGCACGAGGAACAATTCCAACATTGTTGTTGATGTGAGGGATGTCTATACCTCGCAAGTAAGGCTATCTGTCAACATCTGCCTGCTTTGGAACGTCTTCTCGATTGACCGGCATTTCTTCTCTGGTTCACTGCGTTAGTGTTGTCAAAGCCACACACTTCCAGGCCCATTACCGCATATGTATATGTAATGCTAGTTTGTCCCATTGTGTAAAGCTGGATTTTCATTTTCCTTCCTTATACACTAAGCTCATTCATCAGTTCCGTTGTGCAAAATGTTGCCTTCGTCAAGGAAAGCATACGTCTCTATAAACTAATCGCTGTTAGTAGTATACGTGGCGGAATGGGGGATCAAAAGAGCGGCCCAGTAAAGAGCAACCCAGTAACTTCCGGTCACGTGACTTCTGGGTAGCCCCAGCGCCCCCTAGCGGTAACCTACATCCACCACGAGCGCCCCCTAGCGACTGGAGATAACCCTAACGGTCATAACCCCAACATGTTGACATGATCCCGACCTGTTGATCTCATGTGTGGTGACCCTTGACCTCAGTAGTGACCGCTACCCTAACGTAGTGACCGCTACCCTACGTGAGCGCTACCCCGATCCTTGAGGAGTAATTTTATTCCACGACATATAATCCGTGGTTCGATGTAGTCCGCGATACCCTAACCGTTGGTTCGTTGTGCCCCGCGTTACCCTGTTGCTAACAGACACAACACCTCATTGAATGAAATCATCAAGAAACTTTAATATTTAATAACGATACATCATATAAAGCACATAAAATCATATAAATATAATAATATAATTATTTAAAAATAGTTATATATCAAATCATATAAATATAGTAATATCATTATTTAAAAAAAAATAGCCATATATATCAAATCATATATATATATATCAAATCATATAAATATAGTAATATCATTATTTAAAAAAAAATAGCCATATATATCAAATCATATATATATATCAAATCATATTAAAGCACAGAAAATCATATAAATATAGTAATATCATTATTTAAAAAAAAATAACCATATATATCAAATCATATTAAAACACATAAAATCATATTAATTATTTAAAAAAATAGCCATATATTTAATCGTATTAAAGCATATAAATATCGTTCGTTATTTCATTTAAAAATAGCCATATATATAAAGCATATAAAGTCATATATTAAAACATAGTGTTCATCTTCTTTTCCATTTCAACACAAGTTCAGTCGCGGCAGTGATTTCCCTCTTCTATCGATCAGTTTTGTAGGTCGTTGTACTGGCTCTACATTGTCTTGATCACTGCTGCACCCTCCACACGACTTTTCCATTTCTTGCATGACAGCAGACCATAATTTTCTGTGGTCTATAAATGCAGCGTAGTCATTGCACTCGTTGTCCCAACTCTCGGACTGATAACCATCGTCGACGATGTCGTCGTTGACTACGAGTGGCGTACGAGCACGTAACTCTTTCATCACGAACGCCCAGTGGATTCTATGGAAGCTGAAAAACCAGAGTGAAAGACACATTGAGCCATTGGTAAAGGACTGTGTTAAAAGCATCGTATATACATTAAATAGCACATGCACATCTGTTAATAATAAACTATGAGTAGACCTGCTGTGAGCGGTGTACTTTGGATCCACCACGGCGTATGTAATGCTACACCGACAGCAGTAGAAGCGCGTAGAAACTAGGTCGTCTAAAACTGATAAGACTGACCTGGCGACCTCGCTCGGCCGACGCGGCGCGCGTGCTATTTATAATCAGACTACCAGCCGCTTAGCAAGAGGCATTGTAACTAGGTCACAGACGCATAAAAGATGTCTCTTAAAGTTAAACTGTGTGTGTTATGTAGACGCTTTTAAAACCTTTTAAAAACACAGGAGTACGTATCAGCAAACAGCCACGGACAATATGTACTTACGATCGATACAGTATCAGACTCAACGCAAAGCCAATCTCGATATAGGCTTGCATCAAGTCGGAAAACAAAGCGACGCTAGACAGCATGGTTATGACGTCAGAGGCAACGGCAGCGGCAGCAGCAGCAGAACGACGGTTGCAGAATGGCGGTAAGTGTATAAAGAAATACCTTGTCTGAGGACGGCTTTATATAGGAAACGCTAAACAATGCAGACAGCTGACATAAGCTGCTATAACACAATAACAAATCCATCAAAGTCAGAAAGTTATGTTAGAAAACACCCATAATAAAATTATTATTAAACTGGAATGCTAATAACCAACTCCCAAATCCACTAGAACAATAAGTCATCCTTCACAACGAAAAACATGTTCGATAAGTCTGTCACAGAAGTGTCAGAGAATCGATGCTGAAAGCAAAATCTCATTTATCACGTGTAAAAAACAAAGTCAACCAGTTCTCAACCAACGTTGTATCGATTCCAGACATTCTGCATGAAACAGTAAACAACTCCTCCCTCGATAAGCTTGTCAACTAACTAACGCTGAATCCGAAAACTCATTTATCACGCATAAAAACACCATGTACTTATGGAAGTTATTGCTGCATGGAAACTGGTGGACATAAATGCATATGCATTAATTTATATATGCATGCATTAATTTATATATGCATGCATTAATTTATGCATGCATTTTATGTATATAAATACAGTGCATGTAACATTAAACAGCATAAAATCAGAATGACTCCTCCTGCTATATGCTTCCGTGGAGAAACCTCGTTTCTATCCAATTTCTACGCATGTAGGATACATGCATGGGGTCATGTTTTTAACACAGTTGAAGCTGCATACCAGTACAGGAAATGCATCTTTTATGGAGATGTCGACACGGCGCAGAAAATGCTTGCCACAAGAACCGGACTACAGGCGAAATATCTAAGCAAGACCATCCGAGAGAAACAGGAGTTACGCGCGCAGTGGAACAAACAGAGACGATATGTAATGAGAGCGTTAGTTGCTATTAAATTTCGCGACACGACATTACGCAAACTATTATTAGAAACATATCCAGCGCCGTTAATGGAAAATGTGAGAAGTAGGGAGGGATACTGGAGCATGTCCACTTACACTGGACAGCGTGGACAGAACGTGTTGGGTCAGATACTCGTGAATTGTCGCGAGTTCATTCGAAAAAAACAGGCGCCATAAAGTCTGGCGCGCACAGCGATAGGAATGCGCGGTGATTGCGCAATACATACCAGAGGGCCAGCTGGTAAATATAACACAGACGCGCCATGCAACCGGCCCGCTATATAAGGGACCCGTAGCTGCAACTGTCATAACACGATTCTCGCAGCGATTCACTCACTCGACAGTCTCTCTCTCACTCTACCGAAGCAAGATGGCCGCCGCCGCGCAACAGCAGCTCTTCGATGACGAGCACATGATGAACCTGACGCGTTTGCAGTCGGAGGTAAGCGATGGAACATACAAGTTTCCAACACCGTTAACCATAGTGTCTACCGCACGACAGGAGAGATATGTAGTATATCTGGCATGCTCACAGTGTCCCGTAGGAGTCCAGCGTAGTACCAGTAAGGGCTACTATTGTTCGATACACAAATGGGAGCGATCTCCGACGTATAGATTCAACCTGCGTGTCCTCCTGAGGGACAGCATAGGCAGTGAATGTTGGGCTAGCGTATTTGATACACTGGCAGTTAAAATCCTTGGCTTCACCGCGAACCAGTACGTCGCAATAAAGTCAGAAGACGAACGGGTGGCTGCCCTGTCTGTGTTGAGGGGGGTCCGTGTCAGAGCGACCATTAAAAAGCGTGTCAACAAGGAGTACGTAAACTACATTGCGTCAGAGTTGGAAATACTTGACGAGGCATTCCCTTTGTAGGAGGAAGACAAAGAGAATGCCATCGCCACCAGCTCTGACAACAGCAATGAAAGTACAGAAAGCACGAACGAAAAGATACGGGACTGGGAAAATACCATGAATAAAAAGGTACAGCAGTGGTTAGACTCGTATGAACAACGTAATCTGTTACCATCCACACCATCCATCACTTCCTCTACCGAACCGACTCTGTGTATAACAGACGAGGAAAATAAAGATGCGGTTATTAGCGTAAGCAGCGAAACAGCTATGACCATAAGCAGCAGCAGCGGCAGCAGCGGCAGCAGCAGCAGTGGCGGTGGTGGTGGTGGCAACGATATGCAGGCGACAGCAATGAACATAGACAGAATACGAAATCGTACAGAAGCCATGATGAACCAGAACACCTTCAACACATTGATAGACGCAGCTTGTGTTCGTTATGCATGTAACGAGATTGAGCGTATATTAGATTTATCGGAAGGTGAATATTACGTACCGTCTTCCGGTCTGATCAATCACGTCATGCGCTGGGTTGTCATAGCGATGGAGGAGAGGGTTGGTAAAAGACAATGGTGTGTCGATATGGCAGACACGATCAGAGCGACCATAGCCAGTCTATATTGAGGTAAGAACGAAGTTCCTGACATTGATTAAACAGGTGTGTCTTTTGTTGTCCCATCTATAGATCCATAACGGCCTGCGACAATTGCGCGAGGCATACGAAAAAGCAGATGACGCCGACGACGATGACAAGATGTCAACACCACCGCAACAGCAGCGACGAAAACGAAAATTGCCGCCGTTGGCTGCGAATGACTTGCGGTTGGTGCTCGATAGAAAACGTCGATTTGCAGCACCAACCGCAGCAGCAGCGGCGGCAGCGCCAGCAGCAGCGCCAGCAGCAGCAACAGCAGCGTCAGCACCAGCAGCAGCAACGGCGGTGACAGCGCCAACCGCACCGATGTCACCACCACCCCCACCGTCGTCGTGTCTACAAAGCACCTTCGCATTCACACCAGCGTCGCCACCATCGTCACCGTCGCCGTCGACGTCATCATCATTCGAAACACTGAACAAGACATTGATAACACCGCCATCCTCCGACATGAAGCAGCAGCCATGCACCTGCGACCGCTGCTGCGAAGAAAACATTATATTAGAATCTACACCAAGCAATCCGAACATTTTAAATCCATCTACAGCAAATATCATGATCACAGAAGCATTCACGCATCTCATCATGCATAGAGCACATCATACACCTCTGACAGTAGCCGAAGCTACTGTCAATGTATGTGCAGAAGGATGCACTCGACTGTCAGAGGAGATGCAAGCATACTTAATACACGAAGTGGCGTGTTTCAATCCTTGGATGTTGTAAACAAAGGATTGAAACACGCCACACACACACACACACACACACACACACACACACACACACACACACACACACACACACACACACACACACACACACACACACACACACACACACACACACACACACACACACACACACACACACACACACACACACACACACACACACACACACACACACACACACACACACACACACACACACACACACACACACACACACACACACACACACACACACACACACACACACACACACACACAGAGTAATTGTTTAGCGTCTTTAGTAATTGTTAATGAATTTACAGTAATTGTTTAGCGTCTTTAGTAATTGTTAATGAATTTAATCTTATGTATTTAGTTGTTACTGACTTTAATCTTATGTATTTAGTTGTTATATATATCATTAGTGTCACACAGAGTAATTGATTTGAATCGTATATTGTTATTGACTTTAATCTTATGTATTTATTTTTTATATATCATTAGTGTCTTTAGTAATTGTTATTGACTTTAATCTATGTAGTTGTTATATATCATTAGTGTCTATGAAATACATATAGTAATCTTTATGCATGAAGAGATCGACTTCTCTATATACAATTATTCACACACGTGACCTCTGTCGTGGTGTAAAAACCCACAAGTCAGCCATTATTCACACACACACGTGACCTCTGTCGTGGTGTAAAAACCCACAAGTCAGCCATTATTCACACACACGTGACCTCTGTCGTGGTGTAAAAACCCACAAGTCAGTCATCATCATCATCATCATCATCAACTTATATATAGAGAAGCCTATCTTTTCATATATTTCATAGACAATGTATTCTATTGAATAAAATAGTCAAAATGGAATGGAACGTGTTGTACCTTCATTATTCGCAAGACTGACACCCCTCTTCACGAAAGGGAAACCCGTAGTCGATTATGATGGACATAGTTGACAATACTAAGTGTCCAAGTTAGGAACGCCTGTGATCGGTCAATACTACCCATGTTAGGTTATTCGTGATTGGTCAATAGTACCCATGTTAGGAAAGCACCTTTTTAGTAATTGACCAATAGGAATCAAGCTAGGAACGTCTCTCATCGGTGATTGGACAATAGTAGCCATGTTAATTAGTAATTGACCAATAGGAACGTCTCTTATTAATGATTGACATCTTATCCACCTCGCACCTACTATATAGATGTACTGAGAGTCCATAGTACTCATGTTAGGTTATTCGTGATTGGTCAATAGTACCCATGTTAATTAGTAATTGACCAATAGGAATCAAGCTAGGAACGTCTCTTATTGCTGATTGGTCAATAGTAGTAGTACTGAAAGTCCATAGTAGCTATGTTAGCTTATTCGTGATTGGTCAATAGTACCCATGTTAATTAGTAATTGACCAATAGGAATCAAGCTAGGAACGTCTCTTATTGCTGATTGGTCAATAGTACCCATGTTAATTAGTAATTGACCAATAGGAACGTCTCTTATTAATGATTGACATGTTATCCACCTCGCACGCACTATATAGATGTACTGAGAGTCCATTCCCTCTCAGTTGTAGATGCAGCCATGAAAAGACACCAGTGTCGTCACTGCGAGGTCGCCTTCGACACGTGCGCAGAACTACAACGTCACGTGCAGAGTACTCACTCGACGCCATCATGCGACTTACATTCATACTCGATGGCACCGCCTATGGTGGCGCCACGCAGCGACTATGCAAAGAGAGCGAAATACGCATGCGAGAAATGCGGCGCCACCTTCGGGAGATATAACAACCTACAGCGTCACGTAAGGTCGGTATGTAGAGATAGTAGTAGTAGTAGTAGTAGTAGTAGTAGTAGTAGAAGTAGTAGAAGCATCGTCTACGCATGTAAGAAATGCGGACGGAAGTTCGAAAGACGTTACCATCTGACCATGCACGCACGAACCGCGTGTGCCGACGTCACCGAGCCACCAGCACCAAAGAGATCAATAAGAGAAGACACTATCCCATCCCACCATCCACTCGTTACCGAGGAAGATCCGTTAGACCCACCTGATCGACTTCCCTTCGCCGATACTCTGTCGACGGAGTTGCTAGATGTCGTTCGTGCGCACTGGTCTGCTATACGGACCCACGTGTTCAGAGGTCCACTTCAATGCAGGTACGATTACAGATTAATCACGCTAGACACGACCGACTTGGAACCGTCTTTGAAGATCATGTTCCAGGAACAGACCAATGCGTTCAAGATTAACCTCAGTTACGGGTTCATTCTCAGAAACAAGAACACGGGTCAATACAAGTACTATCATACCTCTTGTAATTGCTGTGGACGCTACCTGGACGAACCCAGTCTCGTCGCCAACAGCAAGGACTTTGATAAATTTCTCGAACGCATCCGAGAACCCGACCTCTTGCAATGGGCCATCAATCAAAGACCGGATTCTGCGTGGGTATGCGAACTCGTGACGAATGTCACTTTTTTCGTTAATCGCATCATCGATCATCCTATAGGATGTGTAGGCATGATCTCTCTACCATCCTACATCAAAAGGAAGAAAAGCATCATCGGATTGGAAACGGATCCCATCCATAACAAGAGGTACAGAGATAACCTGTGTCTGTTCCGATGTCTGGCCCTGCATCGAGGATGCGATCTATATCGATTGGAACCGGCGGTGAAGACGCTCTACGAGACATACGATCGAGATCACGTACCTATGGAAGAATTTACAGGAGTCACGCTGGATGACCTCTATCGCGTAGAGACCACGTTCCAAACGAATGTGTGCGTGTACCGCCTTGTCAACGAGGAGGACGGTAAGTGGACTGCCGAACTGGTTCGTCGATCGTTATGCAACTACCCCGAAACAATGTATCTCAACCTTCACGGGACACATTTTTCATTCATCCAAGATGTCTGCATGTACTGCAACTCGTATCGATGTCGGAAGTGCGGTGACTCGTTATGGAAAGAGGCATCGAAGCTGTATCGACACGAGCGCACGTGTACGGGAGGTGTGCGTCGAGTCTATCCTGGCGGCGTGTACCATTCCACACCATCGGTGTTCGAACGTCTGGACGACGAGAACATTCGCGTGGCTGAATCGTTGCGCTACTATCCGTATCGAGCCACCTTTGATTTCGAGTGTTGGTTCGACACGGAACAACTTCCGTCGGACAGTGACAAGGTCCACTGGGTGGCGCGTCACGTTCCACTGAGCGTCAGCGTAGCATCCAACGTCCCCGGTCACGAGCGAGTGCAATGTCTCGTCACGGACGGAGACACCAACAAGTTGGTGAGTAGAATGATGAATATCTTACAAGCGATGAGTGACGCCGCGTACGACAAGATCAAACACTCGTACGAAGATGTCTTGGATCAACTCGCAGAGGAACTGACGAAATGGGACGAAACTGAGAAGGCTGCACGATCAGCCATCGATAAGAAGAAATCTCGTCCGACGACCAATCCATACAAAAAGCTGATGGGACAACTCTATGGTTGGATGCATCAGTTACCTGTCATCGGGTTCAATTCGGGTAAGTATGATCTCAATGCCATCAAACAGTTTCTCATACCCTACTTCTTATCCACCGGATCAAAGGAACAAGAAGAACAAGAAGAAGAACAAGACGACAAAGACGAAGAGAATGAGGGTGTCGGTACTTTTTTCGTCATCAAACGCAACAACACTTTCATGTGTCTTTCGACGGATCAGCTGAAATTCCTAGACATGACCAACTACATAGCTCCCGGGTTCAGTTACGACAAGTATCTGAAGGCGTACGGATGCGAGGTGACAAAAGGTCATTTCCCGTACGAGTACATGGACCGTCTGGAGAGACTCGACGACACTGCACTTCCATCGAAACAGGCCTTCTTCAGTCGACTGAAGAACGAAGGTATCTCCGACGAGGATTATGCCAGTTGTCAAGAGGCCTGGCACGATAATTCCATGACGACTTTGCGAGACTTTCTCGTCTGGTACAACAACAGAGACGTGGTTCCCTTTCTACAGGCCATCGACAGACAGTTTGCCTTCTACGAACAACGTGGCATAGACATGTTCAAGCAAGGCATCAGCGTACCTGGTCTGACCTTGCTCTACCTGTTCAACGACCTTCCCGAGAAGACCTACTTTACCATATTCAACGAGAAGAATAAAGATCTTCATCATCTCGTCAAAGATCACGTGGTTGGCGGGGCTTCGCTCATTTTTCATCGCTATCACGAGAAAGGGGTCACCACGCTACGTCAGAACGAGTACGGAGAGGTCGCTCGTCCTTGTAGGTCCATCGTTGGATACGATGCCAATGCCCTGTACTTGTGGTCACTCATGCAAGACATGCCTATGGGATGGTACACGCGACGACGGGAAGAGAAAGATTTCCGACCGGAATCGGCGCAGCTGTACGGTCAGATGGCTGCGGAATGGTTGACTTGGGAATCCGAACGCACGGGACGCGTCATACGACACCAGATCAACGGTAGAGAGAAGAGAATAGGCAAACTGCTGGTGGACGGGTGGTGCAGCGAGACGAAAACGGCTTATCAGTACCACGGATGTTTTTTCCATGGTCACTCGTGCACTGGCAAAGAGGTCAACGAGGTCAACGGGAAACCCATGGCTGAACTGCTCGAAGAGACCCGAAAGAACACCGTCTACCTCCGTCACTTTGTCAAAGTCGTAGAGATGTGGGAATGCGAGTGGAAAGAGACGAGACGAGATCCTGTCGTGAAAAAGCTTCTGGATGCTGCATTTCCGCGCCGACGTCACGCACGATGGACGATGACGTCACAACAGATCCTGAGCGGCGTGCGTGCCGGAACCGTGTTCGGTCTGATCGAGTGTGACCTTTGCGTACCGGAAGCATTGCGAGAACACTTTGCCGAGATGCAGCCCGTGTTCAAGAACATCCGACTGACACGCGACGATCTCGGATCGTTCATGCGCCGATACGCCGAGGAGCGCAACATCATGACGACACCGAGACGCATGCTCGTGGGTAGTTATCGAGGGGATAAGATCCTGCTTGCCACGCCTCTGCTGCGATGGTACATGGACCACGGTCTCGAGGTGACGCAAGTGTATCAGGTCATCGAGTACGATCCCGTCCCGTGTTTCAGACGGTTCGGCGATGCAGTGTCCGCGGCGCGACGCGAAGGAGACGTCCACTCGCACAAGGCCATCATCGCAGATACCATGAAGTTGCTGGGGAACTCGGGTTACGGAAAGACCATAACCAACGTGGACCGACATCGTGACGTCAATTATTGCAAGGAGAAGGCGGCATCGCTCTTGGTCAACGATAAGAGATTCCGACAACTCGATGTCATCGTGGACGATGCGTACGAGATAGAGATGAACAAGAAGACCGTCACGTACACCCTGCCCGTACACGTGGGATTCTTCGTTCTGCAGTACGCCAAGATGCGCATGTTACAGTTCTACTACGACTTCGTCGACAGGTACCTGGAGCGCCCTCTTTTTCAGTACTGCGAGACAGATACAGATTCTGCCTATTTGGCCTTGGCCGGCGAGTCCGTCGACGCCCTCGTGACTCCGGAACTACGAGAACATTACTTCCGGCACCGCTCCGAATGGTTACCGTCCGAATGTTGCGACGACCATCGGAACGAGTACGTGCGCTGTCGACTCGCCAATAGACCGTGGGTCGGCGACGAGGCGTGCTGTAAAGCGCGTAGGGCGTACGACAAGAGGACACCTGGTCTGTTCAAGGTGGAATGGTCCGGCGACGGGTTCGTGGGGTTGTGCAGCAAGACGTACTATTGTTTCGGACCCACCGACAAATACAGCACCAAAGGACTGAGCAAACGTCACAACGACATCGACAAGAACGCGTTCCTGGAGGTGCTCACCAACCGTCGGAGCGGAAGTGGAAAGAACCGTGGGTTCCGGGTGCGTCACTCGACCGTGTTGACGTACGTGCAGGAACGAGCGGCTCTCACCTACTTCTACGCCAAACGAGTGGTGCACGAGGACGGGGTGAGCACGGGTCCGGTGGACGTGTAGAAAAGACGATGCACTGCGGTCGTCTTTCATAAGCGACCATGGACGCGCGGTGGAAACATCCTTTCACGTGCATCGTCGCCGGTCCGACGGGATGCGGCAAAAGTACTTTCGTGACGCGTATGCTACGTCACGCTGCTGCGATGATCGATCCTCCTCCCGAACGGATCACGTGGTGTTACGGAGAATGGCAAGAGGCTTACGCAACGATGGACTTGATGGACGTGCGCTTCGAGGAAGGGTTGCCGAGTGCTAGCATGTTCGATTTGTCAACGAGGAACCTCATCATCATAGACGATCTCATGGCAGAAACGGACGAACGGGTCACGACCTTGTTCACTAAAAAGAGTCACCACAGGAACACGTCCGTGCTGTATCTCGTACAGAACCTTTTCCCCAAAAACAAAGAGAGTCGTACCATCAGTCTGAATTCTCAGTACATGGTGGTGTTCAAGTATCCTCGTGACGCATCGCAGATGTCGCACTTGGCTCGACAGATGTATCCGGGGCGCGCCAAATTCGTTCAAGAGGCTTTTAAAGACGCCACCTCGGTACCGTACGGCTATCTAATGGTCGATCTCAAGCAGGACACGCCCGAGGACATGCGTCTGCGCACGGCCATCTTTCCAGACGACGGTGTTCAGTACGTGTACTTGCCGAAGGTATAAAAAGACCGCACGCGTGGATAGTCTCTTCATTCCCACCATGTCTGCCCTGGTGAAGAGACACATTATATGCATACAGGCGCTGAACAGGATCAAGAACAACAAACTGAAAAGAGCCATCATCGAAAACGCTGACGCCGATCTTTTGTGTGCGCTAGCCGAGTGTGCCTACAACATATTAAAACAGAACATTACATTGTCTGCATTACAGAGGCGTCGTTTGAGTAAATACAGGAAGAGGTTACGGGAGTTGGCTCACAGTCGAACGTCGGCTGGTAGAAGAAGACGCCTCTTGCTGAACCGACAGGCCGGTGAGGGACAGAGCGGAGGGTTCCTATCGGCCTTCCTAGCACCATTGGCAAGTTCGGTGTTTCTACCCTTGCTTCGAGAGGTGCTGCTCCCGCAAGCAACCAGGTCGCGCCACCTTCGTTCGGGAGGTTAGATGGAACACGCACGCAAGATGGCCTTGGTAGATCCACGAATGTTGGACACGCTTCGATCACCCCCACCCCCGACGGATACCTTAGGTAAGAAGGTGCGAGCTCTCGATGACGAGATGACGGCCATCCTCGACAGAAAGGACCTCGACGACAGGACCAAGGTAACATTGTATAATCAGGTGTTGCAACGGTATAACGTCTTGTCCGATAAACACGCCAAGGAACCGACACGGGTGATCTCAGTGAACGAGTCTGGAGCGGGGCCGGGGCCGGGGCCGGGGGCGGGGGCGGGGCCGGGGGAAGCTCCTGCTAGCGAGATGGAGGCCGACGTCGTGGATACCGTTCCCAAGACCATGCAAGGCAAAGCCAGACGGTTGATGGAACGCATGAAAAGAAACATGTCTTGGACCGCCCGCGGCGAACTGATACACGAGGGTGTGCCCATCGCCGGAAGTAACGTGGTGGATCTCGTGAACGATGTGTTGCGCAAGAGAAAGACCAATCCAACGGGATGGCAACCGTTTGCAAGACAACTCCGTGCCATGAACCTGCCCATGGAGTTGGTCGGTAACGTCGCCAGGAGAGACTACATACGCCAGGCACCGACACCGACCACATCCACTCCAGGTCGTCGTCGAATACCGGCTACTCCTCGCTCTGGTGGTGGTGGTAGCGCAAGAAGATCGCTCAGTTGGACACCCCTCGCTCGTCGACGCGGACAAATGGAACATTCCATGCTCACCCCACCTCCAGAACGTCAACGCAAGGCACTGACGACATTGGCTAGTTGGGAAGACATTTAAGTCGTTGCAACACGTGTCCACAGCTCAGTGTGCACTGCGATGTCGAGCGATCCACAGGACACGTACTACCGTTCCGTCGTCGTTACAGTATTTTGCGTTGGACTGTACTTGATTGCTGACGCCATAGTGCGAAATCTTTACAACAGTTGCTCTGCAGAGTATGATCACAGTACTAGAATATATATCATTCGTCATCGTCTTGGGTGTGGTAGTGGGGCTTCTGGTGTACGTCAGCGTACTCTTTCTTACTCGTCACGAACCGTGCTGCGCACCGTGCTGCGCAGTAAACGTCACAACCGTCAGTCCATCGGAACTCTTTTAATGGCACCGAAGAAAGAACGAGCACTTAGGACGGTCTACTTCGATCCGAAAAGGGTAGGTAGTTACGGCGGACCCGATGCCTTGCGACGCGTCACGCACATATCAAGAAAAAAGGTCGCGGAATGGTTGTCGGAACAGGACGCCTATACCCTACACAAGCCGGCTAGACGTCGTTTCGAGAGACGACGCGTCATCGTGAGCGGTCTGCGTCAGCAGTGGCAGGCCGATCTCGTCGATCTGTCGCATTTGAAAAAGCACAATGACGGTATGACCTTTCTCCTCACGGTGATCGACGTCTTCTCGAAAGTGGCCTGGTGTGTTCCCATGAGGAACAAGTCCGCGGCGTCGTTGGTAGCGGCACTTGACAGCACATTCAGCAAAGGCTGGCCAAAGATGTTGCAGACAAACCAAGGAAAGGAATTTCTGAATAGATCCGTCCAGACTCTATTGAAGAAGCACAACATCCATCACTTCTCCACGCACAACGCGGAGACGAAGGCGTGCATCGTGGAAAGATTCAACAGGACGTTGAAGACACGCATGTCTACTCTTCACGAAACACCAGACGTGGCGATACATCAACATCCTTCAGGACCTGGTGCATTCGTACAACAACAGCTACCAGTATCGGCATGGCTCCTTCACGGGTGAGTTACCGTAATCAGGAAAAGGTGTGGCAGCGACTGTACGGTCACGACGGTAAGGGCGTGCCCAAGTTGCGCGTGTCGGATCGCGTACGTATCAGCAAGTACAAAGGTAAGTTCGAAAAGGGGTACACGGCGAATTGGAGCGAAGAGATTTTCACGATACACGAGGTTCATCCCTCCGCTCCACCCGTGTATCGATTGAAGGACGATCTCGGCGAAGTGCTGGAAGGTACCTTCTACGAAATGGAGCTGCAGAAAGTGTTGGTACCCCCCGATAAACTGTTCTACGTGCAAGAGGTCCTGGATCGTCGCAAGGTAGGTGGACGAAATCAAGTTTTCGTGAAATGGTTCGGCTACCCCTCCAAATTCAACAGCTGGATCGATGCCAAGGCACTGGTGCAGTCTACTATAAAGACTAGCCACGCGTTCGGTAAGACTTCAGTCGAGACATGACACATGACACGACAACACGAGACTTCACCGTCGTAGAACAGGAGGAACAAGAGGACGTAGTAGTAGAGGACAGTACTGACGCGCAGAACGCAGAGGACAGTAGCGGTAGCAGTAGCGGTAGCAGTAGCACTCCTTGGCATCTGTTCGGTACCGCGTGTCCTAAAGAGGAAATAGTCTTTCTGTGTCAGGTGCTCATCTTGTTTACGGTCATTCTCATAAGCATTTACAATCTGACCACAGGTCACGAGAATTCTACTCTGTGGACGGCTCTGTTGAGTAGTTCTTTGGGTTACCTGCTCCCCAATCCCACGTTGAGACGTAATGGCGACTGATTTCTACCTGACACTGCCTAGCAACGCTTCCATGAAGATGTATCCCAACAATACGTTGGCTCATTACATCACAGACTTACCTCGACTTATCGATCTGACTGGCGAGTGGGAATGCGGGTTGGCAGAAATACAGTACCCGCATACATGGTACAATATAGGAAAGTACGACACCTGGTTCTTCCTTAACGAGACCATTGCTATGGGTCTAACCCCGAGTGCAAGGATCAGTGCTGGATATTACAAGTCTCCCGCGATATTGATGGATCACGTCAACAGGGGACTGGACAGTATGACGACGGATAAGATACGAGCAAAGTTGACATACAGCCCCGTCACTCAAAAAATGACGATGCACATGACACCGGGCACCGAGTTCACTGTACCTCGCCTCAGTGCATTGGGAAGAATGTTAGGTTTCGAACCGACGGTGGTCACCAGTCCGTCAGCAGCAGCAGCAGCAGCACCACCGTCGCTACTAGGATCGATCATGTCAGCAGCGGTGGCAACAGCAGAGACGATAACAACGGACGAGAAGGTGGAAGGTGGAAGGAATCTCGGTCTCACACCGTCGGCCACCGTGTTTTTGCCACCCAAAGACACTCCCGATGGTCCCTATACCTACCGTAAAGAAGCCGAACACGTGGTGCAGATGAATCAAGGGTTCGATACCATATACGTTTACACGGACGTCGTGGAATCTCGTATAGTAGGTGACACTGTCGCGCCTTTGTTGCGAGCCCTCCCGGTTGTCGGAAGTCACGGCGAAACGGTATCCGACAGGTTCACTAACATTCACTACGTGCCTCTGTTGTACTCGCACTTCAAGTCGATTGAAATCGATATAAGGGACGATACAGGACGACGCGTGCCATTCGAGTACGGTAGAGTGACCGTGACACTTCATTTTCGACGGCGCAGGATCGGACTGTTCTGAATATGAATTACAACGAGTATTACGCGCGTCAGGCAGGTGGTGCGCTGCCCTACTTCGCCGGTGCTCAATACCAGCGGGGACATGGACTAGGTAGTCTGTTCACCGGTCTGCTACGCAGCGCCATGCCGCTCATCAAGAGAGGTGCCGTGGCGTTGGGAAGGGGAGCGTTGAAGACCGGCGTGCGCATAGCCGACGACGTCATGTCTGGACAGAGCATAAAAAGGCAACCAAACGACGCGTCACAGATGCCGGTAGGAATCTGATGCGTATGGTGGTTCCTGGCGTGCGTCCTCGAAAACGTATAAAACGCGCGCCGGCAAAGAAAGGAGTCACTTTAGCTAAGAGACGACGCAAGAGACAGACGTCCGCGAAACGCGAGGCCGACATATTCGACGACGATGGCATTCGTACATAAACAGTCGTGTGAAGGGGTCAAGAGCGAGCTGGATCTCTTTACCTACCCCCCACTCAGACCAGCATCATCGACAGTCACGTAGTGGAACATCAGCCCTTGTCCTCGCTGGACTCGGGTGGACCCATAGAATTCCTCATACCCGGATCGGGAGACGATTACCTGGATCTCGCCAACACGATACTGCACGTGCAGGCGAAGGTGACACGAGCCAACGGGGACGATATTGACTTGGCCGATCCCGTGGCACCGGTGAATAACTGGCTGCATGCACTGATCAGTCAAGCCGACGTCTCCCTGAACAATACGCTCGTGACCCCTTCGACCAACACGTATGCGTATCGCGCCTTCATAGAGACGTTGCTCAGCTACGGTCCAGATGCCAAGGACACGCAACTGACGAGTCAGCTGTGGCACAAGGACACGGCCACTCGCATGGACGCCTGCGAGATAGCCGACGGACCCGCAGCTAACGAAGGGTTCGTGGCTCGACGAGGGCACATCCTGAGGAGCCGTGTTGTCGATATGATGGGCCGTCTCCACGTGGACCTCTTTCTGCAGGATAAATTCCTCATCAACGGCGTCGACGTCAAGATCCGACTGGTGCGTAGTAAACCTGCTTTTGCACTCATGGCTGGTGGACTCAACCCCGATTACAAGATACAAATAGTCAATGCCTGCTTGTTTGCAAAGAAAGTCACCGTGAATCCCAGCGTGCAGATAGCACACGTCAAGGCTTTGGAGAAGAGTACGGTCAAGTATCCGATGCGGTCCGTCGAGTGCAAGGTGTACTCCATTCCTGCCGGCACTCGTTCGCACACGTACGAGAACCTGTTCCTCGGTACCCTGCCGAAACGTCTGGTGCTGTGCTGCATCGATAACGATGCCTACAACGGAGCGTACGACAAGAATCCCTTTCACGCCAAGAACAACGCCATCAGCTTCCTCGCGGTGTACGTGGACGGACGACAGATACCCTCCAAACCTTTCCAGCCGAATTTCGAAGACAACCTCTTTGTCAGGAGCTACATGAGTCTGTTCTCGTCGACCGGTAAGTTGTGGCAGGACGAAGGGAACGGACTGACTCGCAGCGACTACCGACACGGCTACACCTTCTTCGGTTTCGACCTGACCCCCGATCAGTGCGATGGTCCCTGCTTCCATCTAGTACAAAAGGGCAACCTGCGCATAGAAGTGCATTTCCGCAATGCGCTGCTGAACACCGTGAACGTCGTCGCCTACGCCGAGCTCGAGTCCGTGCTGGAAATCGACAAGAATCGCAACATCATCTACGACTACTAAAATGGACACCCTGCAGGTTGCTAGACTACTGGCAGTGGACCCATGCACCAGAACTATATTTCGTGGCGTCGTACCCAGAGACGGACTACCCACTACGATAGACGGCACTCTGCCCGCAGCCTTCGTGTGCAACACCGACAACGGCGACGAACCAGGCGAACATTGGATAGCGCTGTACCTGGACGCCGACGGACGCGGCGAATACTTCTGCTCGTACGGACTGCCGCCTCGTTACGCAGCGTTCCGCACCTTCCTGAACAAACACTGTTCCGAATGGACTCATAATACCCAGAGGCTTCAGAGTCCTCTGTCTAACGTTTGCGGACAATATTGTGTTGCTTATGTAATGTTTCGTTGTAAAGGTTCTTCTATGAAGACTTTCGTAAACATGTTCCACACTAATCTGGTCAATAACGATGTTGAAGTGTTCGATTGGATGAGACTATTGAAAAAGGGTATACCCTACTATCGTGTATCTTACAGAGACTGATGATACAAACAACCTATTCGGCACCTATTCAGTAGTTAATGATTGCCGCGTATTTGATTGGCTTAAAACAGCTGCGATATTGTGGTAGACTGTATTATCGCTCATAGCAGCAGTACACCACATCATCGTTCGAGCCTCTGGCGAGGTGGTGCACCACCCGTAAGCTCGCGACCTCTGGCGTGATGGTAAACATCCGCAAGTCGCCTCGTCGTCGTCATCCTCGAGCCTCTGGCGAGGTGGAAACACCCCTAAGCTCACGACCTCTGGCGCGATGGTCAGCATACGCAAGTCGATTCATATATATTCATCGTAGTTGTAGTTGTAGTGATATTACACGCTACCACGCTTGATGTATCGTCATGCTGCTTGTATTATACTCAATAAAATACGTGTGCACTCGTACCCTATCGTGTTGCGTTGATTTCTCGTCTCCATTAGTCCCCTTTGATAGTTGATATAATTAACGACCCTATTATTAATTAGTTGATTACTAATGACCCTATAATTACTACGTATGAATCGTCACGGTCACTACCTGGTCAGTACAGGTCATAGGTCACCACACACACACACACACACACACACACACACACACACACACACACACACACACACACACACACACACACACACACACAAGGTTATGACCGTTAGGGTTATCTCCAGTCGCTAGGGGGCGCTCATGGTGGATGTAGGTTACCGCTAGGGGGCGCTGGGGCTACCCAGAAGTCACGTGACCGGAAGTTACTGGGTTGCTCTTTACTGGGCCGCTCTTTTGATCCCCCATTCCGCCACGTATACTACTGCTGTTTACCAACTTGACCTTCATTAGAATGATGGCCATAGTGCTGGCGGAGTCTCCGGCCCCAGTATGCACACATGTTGTTCTGGGGCAGGATATGGTACATGTGCCGAGTATGTCGGTGAGTCATGCCACATGTCTGATCAAATGCCTTTGCATAATTGATTGTTCCTTACTTATATATATAAGTAAATTAACAAGTTTATTTTTAATATATACCAAGGACAAAGTAGAGCTAGAAGAATAGGGTGAACTGGTGTACCAAATACCATGCAAGAACTGTGGTGCTGAGTACATTGGGGAGACAGGAAGACTATTAAAAACACGACTGGAGGAACACAGAAAGGATGTACACAACACGAAAAAAGAGAAATACACAAAGAGCTGGAAAAAAAGATTGATGCCTACCATCAATAAATCCGCCCTTACAGACCATGCGACAACTGAAACCACTTCATAGACTGGGAGGGAGTGAACATTGTAGACAAGGAACCCAACCGAAGAATCCGGCACATCAAAGAAGCCATCTGAATCAGAAAAACTACAACACCCATCAACAGAGACGAGGGCAATTATGAATTGCCTCACGTGTACGATGACGTCATCAAGCGTCATAGGTACTGATGAAATCAACGTGACACGTTGATGAAAGCCTCTACCAGGTAAACTAAACACACCTTGGATATGTAAAATGAAAGTTATTTGATTAGCTATTACTAATAATTTACCACAACATACAATATGTACTCGTACTCTTGTAAATGTGCTCGTGCTCGTACTTAGCTTTTAGCAATATAATCGTTCTCGTACTCGTATTCAGCCATCACCAATGTACTCGTACTCGTATTCAGCCATCACCAATGTACTAACACTCGTACTCAGCCATCACCAATGTACTCGTACTCAGCCATCACCAATGTACTCGTACTCGTATTCAGCCATCACCAATGTACTCATACTCGTATTCAGCCATCACCAATGTACTCGTACTCGTATTCAGTCATCACCAATGTACTCATACTCGTATTCATGAAAATGTACACGGACGCAGGTCTTGTCCCGTCGTACCGCCACAAGTTCGTGCTTGTGCACTCGGATACCTCTTTAATTACACGCAACAACGATGTTTCCGACGATCTTCTACAATTAAGAAGAATGCTTCGTGATGAACCATGTTTCTTGACATTTACGACTATGAAAGATCACTAATTTATTTTTAAAATACAACTTCAACGTAATTATGAATATATTCATTTTGCTTCGTAGATACCATACGATTGTCAACTTCGTGGTATGATGCGATGCACTGCTTATTATTACTTTCATCGTACATCGGACGAGGCTCTGGCGCGTTGGACGCACCCGTAAGTTCGGACCTCTTACGCGGAGGTCATACACCTATAAGCCCATAGTCTCATCCTTGGAGCTTCTGGTGCGGATGCAACATTTCGGTCAATATGTCCACGCCAGGGGTATTTTTACAAGATGCTATGACAGTCGGATTCAAATCACCCACAAACATACACCGAAACATCAGCCCTATATTTATGATACGACCCCTCAAAAGCGTCATCAAATTTATCCTTGTTTTTCTCTACCACGACCCCTCCACGTTAGTTCCGTTCTTAGTCACCAAGTGTTTACTGCGACGTTAGTTCCGTTCTAAATCACCAGGCAAGCACAACGATTGGCTATTATTCCATTAGCAACCAATCAGGGTTGCGTATGCTAGATAGACCGGATACTGATGCATACCAGAGACAAAAAAATTCGTCCACATTTGCTCATCGTAATGTCCATACTAACTACTACCGCACCGTCGTTCGTTCGAACTTTGTACCATCTTGGTGTGTTTGCCTGCTTGGTGACGATGACAGGCTGATATCCTCCAGTGGTCTTCCTCGTGGGTACCTGATCTCCATCGTAGACGCACGGTCGAACCTTGGCGTTCCGGTCATAGTACCTCTCCTGTTTGTGTTGTTTCTCGCCGAATCATTGCTGAATGAATTCTGGGTTGACGATTGCAGGTTGCAGCGACTGCTGTGTCGTGGGCAGGACAGATCTGAAATGTCTGCATTGCACAGGTGACTTTCCAAAGTCCGAGAAAGGCATGCTATAATTCTCCAATAGAGCTATGTAGGGGTCTTGGCTACTTCTAGTTGCCTTTACAATGATTCTCTCCGCAGTCTCTGCTGCTTTCTCAGCTATTCCATTGGATTGCATGTATGGGGGACTGGACGTTGAATGCGCGAATCCCTAACCCTTGGATCATTCCTAGAATTCTGCGCAGGCAAATTGTGGTCCCTTGTCAATGATTAATTTCTCTGGGATACTGTGCCTGCCAAAGATACCTTTCAATTCATGATGTCGATAGATGCTCGGGCCGAGTAGAGGCTCAGATATTCATCATGGACTCATGCTGTGTAGCCAAATGGTGTTCCTGGCAGATCGAGCATCCTCCAATAAGTGTCTCGATAGACTGCATCGCGGGCACACTGCTTGGTTTTCTCTACCCTGAAGTGTCCAAGGTGTAGCTGCAGCAGTATTTCTTGTTGTTGATCTGGGGGTATCACGATACGATCACCCTTGATGATGATCGCTGATGACTCCCTTGGACTGGTCTTTCCTATGCTTGAGAGTTCCTCTCAGATGTTTTAACTAATATTGGACTTCCTTAGAGCAACGTCGGCGTTCGTTGGGCTAGCCGCACTGGATCTGCATGGTCTGGTCCTGTTTCATGGCAGTCCTGATCTTTTCCATTCGTGCATCGGAAAAGACGGTGTAGATGATCTCGAAGACTTCAACTTCTTCACTGAGGTCACTCTGTGTCAGAGTCTCGTACACTAGAACGCCATCTTCCAAGTCATTTCTTGGTATCTTAGGATCGTCTTTCAGGAAGATTCGGGACAACGTATCTGCCAACGGAATCTGCTTCCCGTACGTATGGTATTTTTACCAAGACAACTAGACAGCGAAACAATGAGGCAGCAACATAGGGAAGCAGCGAAGCAAGGAAGCAAGAAAATTACAAAACAACGAAAGAGTGAAACAGCAAAAATAACGAAACTGCAAAGATCAAATACAGCAAAGCACCAAAGCAAAGAGGCAATGACGCAGCAAAGTACCGAAGTAGCAAAGCAAAAAGGTAACGAAGCCCCAAATTAGCAAAGTAGAAAAGCAGCAACGTAGCGAGGCAGCAAAGTAGCGAGGCAGTGAAGTAACGAAACAGCGAATCAATATGCCATTTTTTGTGACATTGTTAATTTTGTAACATTTTGTTTAACTTGTAACATTTGTTTGACATTTTCTTTAAACTTGCATTTACTTAAAAGCATTTACTTAAAATATGTGAGATTTTTCATTAATTGCGTGACATCTTGCTCTCATTTTCTTTTACTCATTGATGTGAAATTTTCTTAAAATGTGTAACTTTAAAAAGTTAAATTTTTTTGCCAAAGTAATGAGGCAGCAAAATAACGGTGCAGTAAAGTACCGAGGAAGCGAAACAATGAACTAGTGAACCAGCAAAAACAGGACAAAAGTAGTGAGGCAGCGAAGCAACGAAGCAGCAACACAATGAAGTAACAAGGCACCGAAGCTACGGCAGCGAAGCAGCAAACAGGCGAAGTAGCGAGGCACCTTCATAAGATAAATATGGGTTAAGTTATTGCATATATGGTTGGTAGGAGGCCCTACTTGAGTTTTGCCAGTTTCGCTAACTCGGAACCTTGGAACCTTGTTATGTCATTGGTTTGCTGCTTCGTTGCTTTGCTGCCTCGCTACTTTTCTGCCTTGCTGCTTCATTGCCTCGCTACTTTGCTGTTTCACTGCCTCTCTAATTTGCTCTTTCATTGCCTCGGTGCCTTGTTATTTCATTGCTTCGCTGCTTCGCCGCCTCGCTACTCCACTACTTAACTGCTTTGTTGCATCAGTACTTCGCTGCCATAGCCTCTGTGCTTTGTTATTTCGTTGCTTTGCTGCTTCGCTGCTCACTACTTTTTTCCTAATTTTGCTGTTTTACTGCTTTGCTATTTCGTTGTTTCGCTTCCCCACTACTTCACTACTTTACTGTTTCATTACTTTGCCAAAAAAGTCACACATTAAAAGAAAATATAAAAAAGTTTACACATTTGAAAATTTTTTTACAATAAGTAAAAAATTAAAAGAAAATGTAAAATATTTTTACAAGTTAAAAAAAAATTACAGAAAGATGTCACCACAGTTAAAGAAAAGGATCACACATTTAAAGAAAAATTTACAAAAATGCTAGAAGTTTAAAGGAAATGTCACAGAAATGTCACAAGTGAAAAAAGTCACAAAAATGTTACAAGTTAAGGAAAATGTTACAAAAATGTCATTCTATTAAAGAAAATGTTACAACAAAGTCACACATTTAAAGAAAATGACACGATTCATTGTATCGCTACTTCGCTTCTTTGCTGATTTGCTGTCTCGTTACTTCACTGCCTCGCTACTTTGCTGCCTTGCTACGTTACTGCACACATTGTTGGTAGGTAGATATATATATATGTGTATATATATATATATATATATATATATATATATATATATATATATATATATATATATATATATATATATATATATATATATATATATATATATATATATATATATATGGTCGCTAGCAGGCACTTTCTATGAGAAATATGGTAACAATTATTGCATTTTTGGTCGGTAGGGGCGCTTCTTGTATGGAATATAGGTGAAACTTTGATATATTTGGTCACTAGGAGGCGATTCTTGGGAGAAATATAGGTCAAGTTATTACATAATATTATTTGGTCGGTAGTTGCGTTTTTTTTTGGGAGGAATAGGGTAAGGTTACTACACATTTGGTCGGTAGGAGGCTCTTTGCTTGGGTTGGACATGGGTAAAAAAAATTCAAATTTGAATGACGTCATTGCCTCCAGGCCCCACATGCCACATGAAATGTTGTTCTTTAAGTGAAACCTAATAGAACTACGAAAAGATGTTTCGTCAAAATATGCCACTGCACAAAAATGCTATGCATGGTAAGAACGAACTATAATTAACTAAAAGTCGTACTTATCTTAAAAGCGTTAACATGCAACTAAATATGGTACTTACTTAGTTTGAAAGCGTTTCCATACAGCTAAATACAACACAATTGTTATTTACATAGATAAAAGCGGCTCATGCTTCAAGCAAAAACGCATTACTGCATAACTGCTACATTGCTTCACTACCTCGTTGCTTCACTGTCTCGCTACTTCGCTGCTTCGTTGCCTCACTACTTTGTTGACTTGGTGCCTTATTATTTCGTTGCTTCACTGCTTCATTGCTTCGCTACCTCACTACTTTGTTGACTTGTTGCCTTATTATTTCGTTGCTTCACTGCTTCATTGCTTCGCTACCTCACTACTTTGTTGACTTGGTGCCTTATTATTTCGTTGCTTCACTGCTTCATTGCTTCGCTACCTCACTACTTTGCTGCTTCAACGTTTTTTTACGTTACTGCATATATGGTAGGTAGGGACGCTTCTTGTGCGACATGGCCATGGGTCAATGTATTGTTTGTGATTGCTAGGGGCAGTTCTTGGGAGAAATACAGGTCACGTTATTACACATACGGTCACCGAGAGGCAGTTCTTGGATGATATGCAGGTGAACGTTTATATATTTGGTCATTAGGGGACAGTTTTTAGTAGAAAATAGGTCAAGTTGGTAGGGGCTCTTCTTGGAAGAAATATAGCCTAGGTCAGGTTATCGTATATTTGTGTGGTGGGGCGCTTCTTGGTACGAATATGGGACAAGTTATTACATATGTGGTCAGTAGAAGCACTTCTTGGGAGAAAATATGTTAAGTTATTACATATTTGGTCGGCAGGGGTGCTTCTTGGAAGGAATATGGGTGAAGTTATTACATATTTGGTCGGTAGGAGCGCTTCTTGGGAGAAAAACGGGTCGTTATTATTACATATTTAGTCGATAGGGGCGCTTCTTCGTAGGAATATAGGTCAAACATTTTACATATTTGATTGTCGTCATTGGCTCGGGCCCCTCATGCCACTTAGCGTGTAAGCGTTTCTACATAGTTGAAACTGGTGAATACCCAGCTAAATGCAACAAAATGTATCAAGGTAGGCGAAAAGTTTAAGAAAATGACAAAAGTCACACTGTTAAAAAAATTACACAACAATGTCAAAAAGTTAAGAACATATTAAAAACAATGTCACAAATTTCACACTTAAAAAAATGCCAGAGAAATTATATAAAACTGGTATACACCTACCTAGGAAACCATTACCACATAGTGGTACATTTTGCAGTCGTTCGCCTAGGGGTAGCAATTTTGTGTGATGGCCGAAGACCGGCACTTTTTGCTACGCTTTCACTGAAAAAGGCCACATACAATTCCCCTAGACGTCGCCACTTCAAGAAGCGGGTGGTTGCGCATGCACAGACGGAAACACGTGCTGGGCGATAATGCTTTTAACACACAAATTAGTTCAGTTACTAAGCGCTAGGGGCACTGTTTTACAAAAATTAGTTCAGACTAGTCGCCAGAGGCGCCATTAGTACAAAACTGTCACCGTGGGCACTCAGTGGCGTGGTCACTCTCCACCACGTGGCGTATGCAAAATAGTTCGGTTACTAAGCACCAGAGGCGCTGTTTTACAAAAAGTAGTTTATATTCTATCCGGTAGGGGCTTCACAAGTGGTCACCATGTAGCGCTCAGTCGTGTGGTCACTATCCGCCAGATAGCCATTCGCTAGGTGGCGCCATCCACACATTGTACTGTATTTCCCTACTATTCCGGTCCTTGTCGTAGACTAAGATGTCGTCCACGAGAGCGTCCACTTCGAGCAATCCCTCGTATGTAGCATTTTTGGAAGACATCCTGTGCCAAATTCACTCCAGATGGCAGTCGGGTGAATCGGTATCATCCGAAAGGCGCATTAAAGGTAGTTAACAGGGAGCTCTTCTCGTCCAGCTTCACTTGCCAATACCCGCTTGTTGCGTCGAGCACAGTAAACATATTTGCGCCGTGCAGCCTGGCAGCGATGTCAGGTCGGGCAGTAGTAGTGCTGTTGTCTGAGCGCCTTGTTGAGGTCGTGAGGATCTAAACAAATTCATATAGATCCGTTCTTCTTTTCCACGATCGTGATGGAGTCAGTCGGTTCGTCCACCTTCACGATTATGCTAAGCGATTCTTCTTTGTCCAACTCGGCCTCAAGACGGTCCCTTATAGCGAAGGGCACACGCCTAGGTGTGTGTATCGTGGGGTGCACCTCTGGTTTGATTCGCATGGCATGCGTCCTTAAAAACTGGCCATGGAATATCTCGGAATACATTTCAGCAATATCCTTGGGGATGTTTTCGAGGGCGTTGCAGTCTTGACTGCGGCCACTTCAGCCCGAGTTATCGTCAGCACCCGGTTTTCGATCTTCACTAGTCCCATGGCTCTCCACGAGTCGAACCCAGTGATAGGCGTAGACGTCGTGATGATGTTTCCGAAACGATCCTACACTTCATCATCCCAAAATTGGCAAATTAGGTGCCGCCACTAACTAAATATTTTTAATTTGGTCAATATCTGATAATAATATATTTATTTCCAACATTACATATAGGCAGTGTATATACCTACATTGCTAATGCAAAACATTTATATACAATGCTAATTTAAATCATGTATATTAAAAGATGAATAGTTACAATCATATTGTGCTACAATCATATGCTGGAAATGGAGAGAATTGAAGTGTAAACTTATGTGCACTCCCCCAGTTGCATTGATTTGTTATATGTATACACACACATTATATATATATATATATATATATATATATATATATATATATATATATATATATATATATATATATATATATATATATATATATATATATATATATATATACATCAAGGGATTGTATATATACATCAAGGGATTGTAATATAACTAACTAAAAGAGGAATAATATATATATATATATATATTATTCTTCTTTTAGTTAGTTATATTACGATCCCTTGCATCATACTGCTAAAACACATATAATGAATGCATACATATACCAAAAGCTAATATCCGGCTACATATTATGTTAGCAAGAAGACCGCAAACACGTTGGAGGTTCGTGAGAAGGCCCGGTCTCGAAAGATGGGCAAAGCAAAGGTGACAACAGCACCATAACTGAAGACTCTTCCACCAACTACCGAGGCATTTGAAGACAATGTCTGACGTGCCCACATCCAGACAGCCACCTGGAAGTCAGCCCTTGATTCCTCACCTCCATCACTGGATGTCACGTTTGAATGGACATGTGATGAAACAACAAAATCATTAACGCCAGTCACATTGCCATCTAATGTCATTCTCGCCTGTGGTTGTTCATCAGACATATTAAGTAGAAATTGACAGGCATGTGAATGTCCTCATGAATATATTATACCATCAAAACAGCTATAGACACTTCATATGTGTTGTTATTAAGCATACTAATGGACAAGTTTCTATATTTTGTTAATGGTGGCACCTAATTTACATATTTGGGGTAATGAAGTGTAGGATCATTTCGTAAACACCCTGAACAGTACCGCAGACCTTCAAAATGTTTAGACACCTCATTTGTTGTGCTAGTGTCAAAATTTACCACAATATTGAGGAAAATAAAACGTTCGGTAAAGACAACGCTAACTTGCATGTTTAAAAAAATACTCAAGGGTAGCCAGGGTAGCAACACTTGGATTCCTCAACCATATAGAAACTGCAAAAGCGTTGACACGTGACACGCACTCGCATCAAGGCTGGGGACGGCTCGTTCGCAGTTGCTTGCTCTGGCACTCTCACCAGTTTCAAAACAGCCTAAAAACTAATTTCTTTCTCCTAACTTAATTTAGTTCTCTACTCATTGCAATTTAATTATGACTATTTTTCCGTAATCTTATTCATAATATTTTTAATAATTTAACTATTTAATATATTATTATATAAATATAAAAAAATTGTGATTACCCCGGGTATTTTTATTTATTTAATTATTATTTATTTAGTACTATATTGCTATATAATCATTGTTATACCAGATATTTATTTTACAATGTTTTTATCACTAGTAACATTTTAATATATTTATTTAGCAATTCTATTACTAAACTATTTTATTGTACTATATGTATTTTTAAATAATTCTTATTACTAGTACCGGTACTATTTTAATATATTTATTTGTATATTTAGCAATTTGAGACTGTTATTAAATTTGTTTATGCTGTGAAGTGCCACGAACAATTTTGGATATGGCACTATACCAAATAAAAAATTATTATGATAAGGGGCCCCAATAATACAGCCTCAAATCGCCACAACCTTTATTTTAATGTAGAAGCTAATTATGGTAATGTAAATTTAGAAAGGGTGGGATAAATCTCAAAGCTATAGATCAGTATTTTTGATGCAAAAAATTATACATTGTATAGGTAAAATATTGTACAGGTAAAATGATCAAACATTATGTAAACTAAAATATTATTTAATACAACTGTTGCCATGCAGACAAGCACTTGTGAGATTTAAATAACTAAGTTGCGACTTCTGCCTTTTTTTTAGAAGATTTGCTGCTTGAGACTACCAATTTACAAAAATTTTGTAGCTACTCTGAAGGAATTCAATATGAACATAATAAAACTAAAATGTTTGATATATATTCACTTCCGCATCATTCTGAATAAAAAAATTTTTGACTTCGCTTTAAGAGAATCAGCCGCTTAATGGAATCAAATTGTTCTGGCCCAAAGTGATACTGTTAAAACTGCTTCCTCAACTGATTTAACCTATCGCAAATCCGGTTCATTGGTGTCCAAATATGTAGTGTGTGAATATTTTATGTAACATACGCAGTCGATTTAATAAAAATATGCCTAGTTTTATTCAAATCGTCAAAAGAATTGACTAGTCGTTAGATGTGGTAAGGATCAAAATAGTGGATATCCAAAATGGTAAGCACTGTGTGGGTCAATGTTGATAATGGACGAGACCACCATCCTCTTGCTGATCACATGACAAAGTTACGAAATTTCACCAAGGAAGAAAATCATGATTTTGCAACAGCTGCACAAACGAGTTAGCATGTTGCAGTGGATAATAGGTAGGTTTGGTTTTTTGCAAAATTAATTTGAAATGAGACTAGCAAAAAAATCGAATTGATTAAGCACCTTAAGTGGAGTCAACTCTATGAACTGTTTTTCTCTGTCTGCTACTATCATCTGGTAGTCTGCATTTAGAAACTTCAGAGAAGATAACACGTGTTTCAAATCACGATTATCATTCGCTAAATTAAATCAGTTCATTGACGTACATTTAGGTGGATAGGCCAATCACAGAGCTATCCATCGATACTAGCGTAGATGTGCATGTCATTCAGTTTACTGAAAACAAAACTGGCTGAATTATGGGTAAACTCGAATAATTTCAATTAAATTGATAGTTCAATTTCACAAAGCGCTTGGTCGTTTGCTCAAACCAACTGACTTTCGACCATACTTGATCATCAGAGCAACACTATTACACAGCAACTGATAACAAAGCGTACACTATATTTTAATCATACTGATATTGTTGTATCACCATATCAATTGGACACAAATATGCATGAGGTACATACATACATTGATGCATACATAGCTACAGTCGTTTTTGACGAAATGTGAGCCATTTTGCAACATTTGTAGTTTTGTAGTATGCAATGTGAAAAAAGGTATTTCACGTGCTTAAATGGATCTTATTTATAAACAAGTGTATAATTTAGAAAACACATGCATTGTCATATTTTTTCTGGAAGTTTTGTAATGACTGCTAATGTTTAAGCATCAAATACAAATCTTTAAACAAAATTGTTGACAATTGTGTCAGTTTATGCTTAAACTTAGACTACCTCCCAGATGAACACTTCATTAAACCATTGGGATTTTTTTGTGTAGATATATATATATATATTTGGGAAAAGTTATCAAGAAACATAAATCTTTACAAAATTGCTACATTACAATAATACATAAATATGACATACCTATGTATTATATCTATGTATGTATCAATGTACATGTACGTATATGTATAGTAAACAAAGATTAGACAGAATGTGCTGAGCACAGGAACTTAAGTCTTTTTGTTTTGTTATTTCTAAAATGAAACCCTGAAGTAAGAAAATAGGTTCAACAATATAGTGTGACATACATACATGTAAACAACAATATAGTGTGACATACGTACATGTAAACAACAATATAGTGTGACATACATACATGTATACAACAATATAGTGTGACATACGTGTAAACAACAATATAGTGTGACATACATACATGTATACAACAATATAGTGTGACATACATACATGTAAACAACAATATAGTGTGACATACATAGATGTATACAACAATATAGTGTGACATACATACATGTATACAACAATATAGTGTGACATACATACATGTATACAACAATATAGTGTGACATACATACATGTATACAACAATATAGTGTGACATACATACATGTATACAACAATATAGTGTGACATACATACGTGTATACAACAATATAGTGTGACATACATACATGTATACAACAATATAGTGTGACATACATACATGTATACAACAATATAGTGTGACATACATACATGTATACAACAATATAGTGTGACATACATACATGTATACAACAATATAGTGTGACATACATACATGTAAACAACAATATAGTGTGACATACATACATGTAAACAACAATATAGTGTGACATACATACGTGTAAACAACAGCACAGAATATTGCAGTTTTTTTTAACATTATGCCAAACTACTTAAATAGGCAAATAAATGAAAACTTATCAATGAAAGCATTGCGTGTGCCCAATACAAACACTGATGTCTGATAGTACCATAAACAATACACCATCATAATACCTGCATCGAGTTCACATTAACTACCTGGATACAGTCAACTTATGGCACAATATAAGTGTTTAAGCCACACAATTGGCTTCAAACATCATTAACATCACCGAGCTGGTGTCAAATTTGCTCTAGATCACCAATAATGTTGTTTACCCCAAACAACAAATAAATCCATTATGAAAAGTGGACTGTCTCTTCGAGGGATGAAGCCCTATATGTGCAGTATGGGCACATCAAATTCACACATCATAACATTCAATAAATCCCCAATAATTTTTTTTCTGAAATTTATCAATGAAAAAGTAGTATGCATAATTCTTCAATGTACAGATATACAGGATAGACCAATATAAATATTGTAATAAGAAATTAAGCAGATGAATTAAGTAGTGTTACAACTTACATGACTGAGAGAGGTAACATTCAAATCTATTCAGAGGGTTTGCACACATTTTGACAAATTTTTTTCGAAGACAATACCAGCAGCCAAAACTAGTCACCGTTCCTTTAAAATATTCCATCTATTTTCAAATTAATCAAATTCATGCTATTACTTTGGAGCATATTCTCAAAAGGCAGCCATTTAAAACATGGGGTCAATTATATATATACCACGAACTCACTGATTTTAGCAGATGGTGGCTTTAAAAATACAGGTGAAATCTAGAGTTTGTCCTGCAAAGCCCATGTGTAGTGTAGTTCTTCTAATGTGAGATCACCTAACTTAACCTACTAGTGACATCAGAAATAGTAGAGGCCACTCATTGCACCAGCTGCCTTCATTTTCACCCCCACTGATGGGTCTTTCAGCAGAAGAATGAGAGCTGAAAGCATCAAGTACATCATTATTCTATTACACTTCTGGTTGGGGCTTCTTGAAGTTCTTGGCTAATGACTACTAAATGAAGAGTCATCAAAACAGTCACATCATGTCCCATCATGTCTCACTGCCACATCCCATCATGTCTCACTGCCTCATCCCATGTCTCACTGCCTCATCATGTCTCATTGCCCAATCCCACCATGTCTCACTGCCCCATCCCATCAGTCTCACTGAGCCATCCCATCATGCCTCATTGCCTCATCCCGCCATGTCTCACTGCCCAATCCCACCATGTCTCACTGCCCCATCCCACCATGTCTCACTACCCAATTCCACCACATCTTACTGTCCCATCCCACCATGTCTCACTGTCCAGTCCAATCATGTCTCACTGTCCCATCCCACCATTACTCACTGTCCCATCCAATTATGTCTCACTGCCTCATCCAATCATGTCTCACTATCCCATCCCACCATGTCTCATTGCCCCATCCAATCATGTCTCACTATCCCATCCCATCATGTCTCACTGCCCCATCCCACCATGTCTCACTGCCCCATCCCACCACGTCTCACTGCCCCATCCCAACATGTCTCACTGCCCCCATGCAATCATTGTCCCATCCCACCATGTCTCACTGCCCCACCTAATCATGTCTCACTGCCCCATCCCAACATGTCTCACTGCCCCCATGCAATCATTGTCCCATCCCACCATGTCTCACTGGCCCATCCAATATTGTCTCACTGCTCCATCCCACCATGTCTCACTGCCCCACCTAATCATGTCTCACTGCCCCATCCCAACATAACTCACTGTCCCCATGCAATCATTGTCCAATCCCACCATGTGTCACTGCCCCATCCCAACATGTCTCACAGCCCCATCCCACCATGTCTCAGTGCCCCATCTCACTGGAGCATTTTTTATAAACCTAGTTAAATCTAAGACAACAATACTGTGACTGAGAAGGAAAGAATTTGTGCCTAAAATATACAATTGTATTAGGAGAAGTAATAATGGTAATAATGACATGGGATGACTTTACCTCCAGACACATGTTCCCTTGATATCAAGTTGTACATCTGTTTGGGCATGTTACCGAGCAGGAAACCTGCCAACACAGATTGCAGCAAAACAAATACAGTACAACAGGTGGAATGTGGAAGCTGTTTTGATGGGAAATACTTTTAACAAATTATGCGGGAACGTACAAATCGAGGCAATCAGAATAACATTCAGAGTGTCAGTGACAAAGTTTGTTGCTACCATGTCACCGAATATGCATCATTGTCACTTCTGGTCTCAATATCGTTCGAGATAGCGTGTTTATGATTTGTTGGGTACTAGGTTGATTCGCCGATAAACCAACAATTTACAATAAGATACTGCCGCATAGGAACTTTTACTTGTTTATGTACAAATGTAGGAAGATAAATATGTTGTTGCATAGCCGACATTGGATTAGCGTGTATCCAGAGCAGTTTTATCTGTGTGCTGACAGGTGAATGTCGAAAGCGAAGAGACTCACTATTTGGATTATTTTAAATTAAATGTTTCAGGTAATACCTGGAAACCCTTCACATGTGTGCTATCTTGCTATTTTCCTAATTTTGGGAATATAGCCCATACGTAACTGCCCATATCCAATGTGTTCGTGCTAAAATGATGCTTGTGTTTAAACATGGTTTTCTTGGTTTTTAACATTTCCCAAACAATGACGTTCTATATATTATATCTTTGCCAATACCAAATAAAAGATAAATGTCTTGGCTTCCTGATGATGTCATTATCTCAGTTTTGCATTCTGGTGACATGTGACAGGTATTGTGGGAATGCCTCACATACACATGATCATTGAACAGTAGTCAAAATGCAAAGTTGTACAGCAAAGGCACTCACCTATGAAGAGAGCAGCATTGCTACGGATTTCTGGCCAAGAGCTTCTGAAGAAGCTTACACCATTCATCACAAAGAAGTTGAGCTTTGACTCAAAGTCTTGTATCTGAAAACATGACAGTAACCACAGCTGGTAAATGATGGTCAATGACAGTAACCACAGTTTGTGACAGGTGATCAATGACAGTAGCCACAGCTGGTGACAGGTGGTCAATGATAGTAGCCACAGCTGGTGAAGGGTAGTCAATGACAGTAGCCACACCTGGTGAAGGGTGGTCAATGACAGTGGCCACAGCTGGTGACAGGTGATCAATGACAGTAGCCACACCTGGTGAAGGGTGGTCAATGACAGTAACCACACCTGGTGAAGGGTGGTCAATGACAGTGGCCACATCTGGTGACATGTGATCAATGACAGTAGCCACACCTGGTGAAGGGTGGTCAATGATAGTAGCCACACCTGGTGAAGGGTGGTCAATGACAGTGGCCACAGCTGGTGACAGGTGGTCAATGACAGTAGCCACACCTGGCGAAGGGTGGTCAATGACAGTAACCACAGCTTGTGACAGGTGATCAATGACAGTAGCCACAGCTGGTGACAGGTGGTCAATGATAGTAGCCACAGTTGGTGAAGGGTAGTCAATGACAGTAGCCACACCTGGTGAAGGGTGGTCAATGACAGTGGCCACAGCTGGTGAAGGGTGGTCAATGACAGTAACCACAGCTGGTGAGAGGTGATCAATGACAGTAGCCACAGCTGGTGACAGGTGGTCAATGACAGTAGCCACACCTGGTGAAGGGTGGTCAATGACAGGGGCCAAGGCTGGTGAAGGGTGATCAATGACAGTAACCACATCTGGTGACAGGTGATCAATGACAGTAGCCACAGCTGGTGACAGGTGGTCAATGACAGTAGCCATAGCTGGTGAAGGGTGGTCAATGACAGTAGCCACAGATGGTCAATGACAGTAGCCACAGCTGTGGAGGGTGGTCGATGCCAGCAGCCACAACTGGTGAAGGGTGGTCAATGACAGTGGCCACAGCTGGTGACAGGCGGTCAATGACAGTAACCACAGCTGGTGAAGGGTGGTCAATGACAGTAGTCACAGCTGGTGACAGGTGATTAATGACAGTAACCACAGCTGGTGACAGGTGATTAATGACAGTAACCACAGCTGGTGAAGGGCGGTCAATGACAGTAGCCACAGATGGTCAATGACAGTAGCCACAGCTTGTGACAGGTGATTAATGACAGTAGTAGCCACAGCTGGTGAAGGGTGGTCAATGACAGTGGCCACAGCTGGTGACAGGCGGTCAATGACAGTAACCGCAGCTGGTGACAGGCGGTCAAGACAGTAGCCACAGCTGGTGAAGGGTGGTCAATGAGTGGCCACAGCTGGTGAAGAGTGGTCAATGAGTGGCCACAGCAGGTGACAGGTGGCCAATGACAGTAGCCACAGCTGGTGAAGGGTGGTCAATGACAGTGGCCAAGGCTGGTGACAGGCGGTCAATGACAGTGGCCACAGCTGGTGACAGGCGGTCAATGACAGTAGCCACAGCTGATGAAGGGTGGTCAATGACAGTGGCCACAGCTGGTGACAGGCGGTCAATGATAGTAGCCACAGCTGATGAAGGGTGGTCAATGACAGTGGCCACAGCTGGTGACAGGCGGTCAATGATAGTAGCCACAGCTGATGAAGGGTGGTCAATGACAGTAGCCACAGTGGCGGCTGAGGAAAGTAACTGTAGCTGGTGATGGGTGGTCAAGGAAAGTAACTGTAGGTGATGACGGATGGTCAAGGTAAGTAGCTGCAGCTGATGATGGGTGGTCAAGGAAAATAAATGTAGCTGGTGACAAGTGGTCAAGGAAAATATCTGTAGCTGATGATGGGTGGTCAAGGAAAGTAACTGTAGCTGGTGACAGGTGGTCAAGGAAAGTAGCCGCAGCTAATGATTGGTGGTCAAGGAAAGTAACTGTAGCTGATAATGGGTGATCAAGGAAAATATCTGTAGCTGATGACGGGTGGTCAAGGAAAGTAACTGTAGGTGGTGACGGGGTGGTCAAGGAAAAGGAAAGTAACTGGTGGTGAAGGAAAGTAACTGTAGAAGTTCCTTAAAGAGCTGCCAAAGTTAACATATATAACTCACTAACACCTTAGCCAGCATGCGATGTATGACCTTGGAACTCACCATGACCTTGGTGAGCTCGTTGATGAACTCTCCATAGATAAGCTGTGCATCAGTGAGAAGGTGCCTCTGGAACATAGTGTTCATTGACTCCGAGCCGATCAATGGTCCTAGCTGTCTCAATGTTTGTTTACACGCCTGCAAAACACATTTAAGACTGTGAGCCGATTAATGGTCCTAGCTGTCTCGATGTGTTTATTTACATACCTGCAAGACACACTTAGACTGTGAACCAATCAATGGTCCTAGCTGTATCTGTGTTTGTTTACAAGCATGCAACATAAATACTTACACTGTGAGTCAGTCAAGTCCTAGTCATCTCAATATTTGTTTACAAGATTGCAACAAACATACTTAGACCATGAGCTGATCAATGGTCCTAATCATCTCAATGTTTGTTTACATGCTTGCAACTGCAACAGACATACTTAGACCAATAGTCCTAGTCATCTCAATGTTTACTTACATGCTTGCAACAAACATACTTAGACTGTGAGCCAACCAATGGTCCTAGTCATCTCAATGTTTACTTACATGCTTGCAACAGACATACTTAGACTGTGAGCCAATCAATGGTCCTAGTCATCTCAATGTTTGCTTACAAGCTTGTAACAGACAAACTCTGCCTGGAAAATGCTCTTTGAGAATCTCCTGCTGGTCACAAGCCCGGAAAAAAGAGGAGGGTTGGGCATGGGGCCAGCGACCCTACCCCGTAAAAAGAGCCTAGCTACGGAAACTGAAACAAGAGAGAAAACTGCACTGGGCGGTAGGAGAGAAGCAGTACAGGCAACTGGACTTATGAAGGATGGGGACCAAACCCGCAAAGAAGTCTTCACCCCGATGGCGGATCTCCTTACACACAAAACTTTTATCAACATCGGATGCTGGAATGTGAGAACACTATATCAGACAGGAAAACTGGCACAGGTTCTCCAGGAAATGCACCAATACAAAATCGGCCTTCTAGGTATCATGGAGGCTAGATGGACTGGAGCTGGAAAACAACAACTGGCGACAGGAGACACCATACTGTGGTCAGGCAGAGAGGACAACCAGCATAGACAGGGAGTAGCCCTGATCATCCAGAAGGAGAAAGGTAACACTCTTCTTGAATGGAAACCAATAACTGAATGATTTCTTTATGCAAGATTTAAGTCCAGATTTATCAAACTCTCAGTGGTAACCTGTTACACACCTACAGAGGAAGCAGAAAAAGAAGAAAAAGATAACTTCTATGACAGGCTTCAGTCAATTTTGGAAGACATCCCCAAACATGATGTACTAGTGGTTCTTGGAGATTTCAATGCACGAGTTGGGAGCGACAACACTAACAGGGAAAGGATCATGAGCAAACACGGAACAGGTACAATGACTGATAACGGCAGCAGATTGTGTGACATATGTGGGGAGAATAACCTCGTGATTGGAGGGACACTCTTCCAACATAAGACAACACATAAGCTGACATGGAGATCCCCAGAAGGCAGAACTGAGAGTCAAATAGATCACATCCTTGTAAATGGAAAATGGAGACGCTCTCTACAAGACATCAAAACAAGGAGACTAGCTGATGGCAGCGACCACAACTTGTTGATAGGAAAACTTGCTCTGAAACTGAGAAAGGAAAAGACAGGAGAGAAGAAGAAAGAGCGTTTTGATACCACCAAGCTACAAAACCCAGAAACCAAGCAACAGTTCACAATTGCTCTGAAGAACAGTTTTGGTATTCTGCAGGAGGAAACAGAGATGACTATACACAGTTTCAACATGGCCATGGAGCTAGCAGGGAAAGCAGTGCTAGGCTACAAAAGAGCAAAGAAAGAGCAGTGGATTTCAACATCAACTTGGGACAAAACAGACCAAAGGAAAGGAATAAAGAAAAAGCTGCTCACCACAAAGTCCCAAGACTCAAAGAAAGACTTTCAAGAGAATACTCACAAAAAGACAAAGAAGTAAAACGGAGTACCAGAGTAGACAAACGCACTTACATTGAAAACCTCGCAGAAGACGCAGAAACAGCAGCAAGAAGAAAGGATATGAAGTCACTCTACCAAATAACCAAGAAGCTGAAAGGAGATACAGGTCCAAACCAGAATCTCCCATTGAAAGATGCAGATGGAAAGATAATCACAGTCGAGAAAGAGAAGATAGAAAGATGGAAGGAGCATTTCCAACAGGTTCTCAATCGTGCAGATCCACCCAGACTTGCAGACATCCCGGAGGCAGCAGATGACCTTGAAATCAACCTCGACCAAATCACAGAAGCAGAAGTCAGAGAAGCCATTAAAGCCCAGAAGAATGGAAAAGCACCAGGAAGCGACAGCGTCTGCGCAGAAATGCTGAAAGCAGATGAACAAGAGACACCCAGAATCCTATGCCAGATCTTCCAGAGAATATGGGATGAAGAAGACACACCAGATGATTGGAAGACAGGCACAATTATCAAGCTACCAAAGAAGGGCGACTTGGGGAACTGTAACAACTGGCGGGGCATAACCTTGTTATCAATGACATGCAAGATTTTCAGACGCATAATCCTGAAGAGAATATCAGCAGTTACTGATACAATCCTCCACCATTTAACAAGATTTAACAAGATTGCCATCTCGAACAACAAGTTCCTGATGGCAAGTGGACAAGGAAGCCATTGGCTTATCGAGAGTCCAACAATTTTCTCATCTATGTGTAGCCCGCCCTTATCAGATATCTGTCAATTCTATTTTTAAACATATTCACACTACTAGCATTAACACAATCATTTGGCAGTTTGTTCCATTCATTTATCACCCTCTGTGAGAAAGAGTACTTTCTCATGTCCAACCTACACTGCTCCTTAACTAATGCTGCTTTGTGTCCTCTGGTTCTACTGCCTTCTTTAAGTTTGAAGAACATATTCCTATCAACATCCTCATAACCGTTCACTATTTTAAACACTTCTATTTGGTCTCCTCTTAGTCTCCTGGTCTCTAGTGTTGTCAAACCACATTGTAATAAGCGACTTTTGTAACTAAGGTCTCTTAATTCTGGAATCATCTTAGTTGCTCTTTGTTGTATTCTTTTTAGCTTATCTGTCTTTTTTACGATATGGCTTCCATGCTTGAATACAATATTCCAAATGTGGTCTAACTATTGCTTTGTACAGGGGTACAATTAGATGCTTCTCCTTATACGTGATAGTTCTCCTAATTAGCCCTAGAATTTGATTTCCTTTCGAAGCAGCAATCCCACATTGCTCTGAAACTTTCATGTCAGCATTAAATGTTACTCCTAAATCCTTTTCTTGTGTGGTTCTACCTAGTACAGCATCCCCCATTTTATATTCCTCGTCCATATTTCCATGTCCTATGTGTATACATTTACACTTCCCAAAATTGAATAACATTTGCCATTTTTCTGACCATTTAACTAATTTTTCCAGATCATCTTGTAAACTTTGGTTATCTGTATCATTAGTAACCTTTCTGAATATTTTTGTGTCATCTGCAAATTTGAGTACTTTGCTAGATATGTCATCCTCCAAATCATTTATATATATATATTAAAAACAGTATAGGGCCTAATACTGATCCCTGTGGTACCCCACTCAAAACAGATTTCCAGTTTGAAATCTCACCATCTACTATTACTCTCTGTCTTCTGTGTGTAAGCCACTTTTCTATCCAGTTGATTACATCATTGCCTATAACATGGGCTTTTAGTTTAAGTAACAATCTTTGATGTGGCACTTTATCAAAAGCTTTCTGAAAATCTAAGTAGACAACATCCACTGGTGACCCGTCATCTACCCACTTCGTAATTTCTTCTAAAAAACAAGAGATTGGTTAGACATGACCTTGCTTTTAGGAATCCATGTTGAGATGTATTTATTAATTTATGTTTTACGAGGAATTCCACCATGTGGTCTCTAATTAATGTTTCGAGTAATTTACATACAACTGATGTTAAACTCACTGGTCTGTAATTTTCTGGCTTCTTCCTCGATCCCTTCTTAAATAGCGGCGTAATGTTTGCTTCTTTCCATTTTAAAGGCACTATTCCTTCTTCTAGTGACAAGTTAAATAAGTTTGCAAGTGGTGTACTAATTTGATCAACAATTTCCTTTAGCAGTTTTGGTGGTATCCCATCAACTCCAGGTGATTTATTATCTTTCATCTTCTTAATTTTCTTTGGTATCATTTCAGGAGTTACAAATATCTTCTGTGGTAAAAACTGAGCTGAAATACTCATTCAGGATCTCTGCCATTTGGAACCCATCTGAAATTATGTTTTCACTGTTGTTTTCCAGTGGTCCGACCTTATCTCGAACTTTCTGTTTACTCCTTACATAAGCATAGAAACTCTTGCTGTCATTTTTTATATTACCTGCCAATCTTTTTTCAAAGGTTCTTTTAGATTTTCTAATTGCAGTTGTAGCTAGGTTAAGTGCCTCTTTGTAGTTTGTGTAATCTTCTACATTTCCAGTGTGTTTATAGACCCTCCACAGCATCTGTTTGTGAGCAATTTTTCTAATAGCTTCTTTTGACAGGTGTTTTTTCCTGGATCTTTTCCCTTGTTTTCTTAATGGAATAAATTTCTCAATAATGCCCTCAATCTCATATTTTAAACAAGTCCAGCATTCTGTTGCTGTCTTGTTCTTCAGCAAGTTATTCCAATCTATATTTGCTAGATATGTTCTCATCACTTTATATTTGCCTTTGTTGAAGTTCCTCCTCCATTGTTTTTTATATGTATTCCCTGTCTTTACTTATATATTAAAATGGATTTGGTTATGGTCACCTGAACCCAAAGGTTCGTGTACTTTAACATTGTCAACTAATTCATTTTGAGAAGACAAAATTAAATCTAACACATTCCCACCTCTGGTTGGTTCCAAGACATGTTGAGTAAGGAAACAATCCTGTGTTAGAAGTAGAAACTGATGGTCGTCCCCTCCAGCACTCTCTAATGATTCCCATTGTATATGGCCATGGGTAAAATCACCTATTATAACACATTCTCCCTTGCTCACCTCCCTTATCGCCTTTTGTAATTTTACGTCTTCCTCTTGTCCTATGTTAGGACTACGATAAACTACTCCTATTGTTAATGTTGAGTTCCTGGTAACTATGTTACACCAAATTGCTTCCACACTATCTGCTTCACTTTTCAGTGTAATTTCATATGCTTGGATAGATTCTTTAATATACAAAATTACTCCACCTCCCCTTCTTTCTCGTCTATCCTTCCTAAACATTACACAGCCTGTCAGTGCTAACTCAGCATCTACTATATCTTCATTTGCCCATGATTCTGTGATGCCTATTACATGAGGATCAATATCTGCTACCATAATGTCTATCTCACTTTTTTATTTACTATGCTCCTGGCATTTAAGCATACACATTTAAGTTCATTGTCTGAAATTATTGGTGAACATTTCTTTGGATGTGTATTTGTAGTAGTACTCCTTTGAGTTTTCTCTGTCAGTTCCCCCTGCGCATCTAGTTTAAATAATTTATGGTACCTGTGCCCTCGTCGACAACTCTGACAAACTCACACGCAAGAACTGCAGCGCCCTTCCCTGTCAGATGTAGTATATATCTCATGAAAAAGTCACCTCTTCCCACAAAGTTTAACCACATGTCTACGAAGCCTACTCCCTCCTCCATACATACCTTCTGTACCTGTGTGTTGATCGCCATCCTTCTACAGTTCCTATATTCCTCACCCCTGCCTCCCATTATTGGTAATATCCCCGACAATACGATCTGCCCAACTTGTGCCTCTTTAAGTGTCTTGATCAACCTCCTGTACTTACCAACGATGGACGATGTTCCCTCCTTCTCTGCATTATTCGTTCCCACATGCACGAGAACAGCACCTCCCGTGCCACCACCCATGACCTGTCCTGCCTTTTCTGCTATATCCTCTACTTTTGTCCCTGGTAGGCATACTGTTATGTCATCTCCTCTATTTACAATTTTATCCACTTTCCTAATGATGGAATCCCCCATAAATACCCGGGCTTTCCTCGTTTTCCCCTGTGATACTACATCAGCAAAGCTCCTTTCCTGTTGCACACTACTAGTATGCCCCCCTTTCTCTCATATCATCAACCTTTACTGTCTTACCACCTGGCAATCCCTCTCCACTCACCCGCTTACCTCTCTTTTGTTGCATTCTCTGCCTTCTGTCATCTTTCTTCTTCTTACCAGCTTTCTCCCTCACATTGCCACTGCTCTCCTTGTTCTCCTTGGTCTCACCACCTCTGCTCTCCTCGGTCTCACCACCTCTGCTCTCCTCGGTCTCACCACCTCTGCTCTCCTCGGTCTCACCACCTCTGCTCTCATCATTCTCACCACCTCTGCTCACTTCTGTATCACCAGGAACAAGCCGGATTCAGAAGAAGAAAGTCATGCATCGACCACATTTTCATGCTACGGAAGATTTTGGAACAAAGCACGGAATGGAACAGTACGATTTACACTGCCTTCACTGACTTTGAAAAGGCCTTTGACAGCCTTCACAGAGAATCCCTGTGGAGAATACTATGTCACTACGGGATCCCACAGAAGATGGTAAATGTGATCAAGATACTTTACACAGACGTCCAGTGTCAAGTCGCCTGTAACAGTCACATGTCAGACAGCTTTAGCGTAAAATCCGGAGTAAAACAGGGATGCATTCTCTCACCATTTCTTTTCACCCTTGCCATCGACTGGCTGATGATAGAAATCACCAAAAATGGAAACAGAGGCATCAGATGGACACTTACCTCGATCTTGGAAGACCTGGACTATGCCTATGACATTGGACTGCTGTCTAACAGGCACAAGGACATGCAAGAAAAGATGGACAAACTCACAACAACAGCACCACAGATTGGGTTTAAAGCTCAACACAGCAAAAACCAAACTGATGAGGATCAACAACAAGACAGATAACCCCATCACCATAAACAACATAAACAACAGTGATGCTTTGGAAGACGTTCAGGACTTTGCATACCTGGGAAGCAAAATCACAACAGATGGAGACTCTGCAAAAGATGCCACGGTTAGGATCAGAAAGGCAAGTGAGACCTTCGCTATGCTGAAGCCCATCTGGAAATCCAAGCAACTGAGATTGGAAACAAAACTGAGACTGTACAATAGTAATGTTCTCAGTGTACTTCTCTATGGCTCCGAGTGCTGGAAACTGACAGCCAAGCTAGCACACAAGCTTAAGACCTTCCAAAACAAGTGTCTACGGAAGATCCTAGGAGTATTTTGGCCCAAAACCATCACTAATGAAGAGCTGCACCGCAAAACAGATGCAACATCCTTGGCCACACAGATAAAGAAGAGAAGATGGAGATGGCTTGGACAAGTGTGCCAAATGTCACCTGGCGCACTGCCCAAGACAGCCTTAAGCTGGACAGCAGATGGAAAAAGGAGACGTGGTCGCCCAAAAGAAACATGGAGACGAACAGTGGAGAAGGAGATGAAAGAATGCGGCTTCACATGGAACACCAAACGGGCTGCAGAACGACAGCAGTGGCGCTCTCTTGTTGATGCCTTATGTGCTACCGGGCATGAAGAGGACTAAGTAAGTAAGTAAGTAAGTTGTAACAGACATACTTAGACCGTGAGCCAACCAATGGTCCTAGTCATCTCAATGTTTGCTTACATGCTTGCAACAAACGTACTTAGACCGTGAGCTGATCAATGGTCCTAGTCATCTCAATGTTTGCTTACAAGTTTGCAACAGACATACTTAGACTGTGACCCAACCAATGGCCCTAGTCACCTCAATGTTTATTTACATACTTGCAACAGACATACTTAGACCGTGAGCTGTTCAATGGTCCGAGCCATCTCAATGTTTGTTCACAAGCTTTCAATAGACATACTTAGACCGTGAGCCAATCAATGGTCCTAGTCATCTCAATGTTCGTTCACTAGCTTTCAACAGACATACTTAGACCGTGACTAACTCACCTTTCTGACTTCTCCATCTGGGTCATTCAAGTGCAAGAGAAAACTGATGAGATTTGTGTGAATCTGTTCAAAGAAGTTGTCCTTTGAGAGGCCATCTCCAAACTGAGACAGGTTTCCAAACAGGGTGAATGCTGCTCCTCTGATTGTAGACCTTTCCTTCAAACAAGATTTCTGTTTATATCTACGACATTTTCAGTGTATCGACTACAATAACTCCAGTAATGTCACACTCACAGGTTGTATCTTTTTTCACAATGGTGGTATTCTATAATAATAATGTTTCTGTCAACAGATAAAAGATCGTTTTTGGTCAATACAGTTAACTGACTTTTCATTAAAAAAATTCAGTCAATTCTGGTATTTGTTTTACGTAATGAAATCACATATATCATAAACGAATAAAAAATGTTTGAGCATATTTAACAAAGTCATTTCACTGTACTCATGACATTGCTATAATAGCCTACAGTAATATTAAAATAATAGTTCACCTTTTCAAAGCAAGGTCGTATCCGTAGTGCTATATTAATGAGAATAGCCCGGATCTGTGTCTCGTCCACGCTGCAGAGGATCTTGGAAAGACCACTCATTGCTTCAAGAGTAATTTCATCCTGCGAGTCTTCTTTGTCATCCATACCCGCCATCATGGCCGATAAAACGGTTGTAGCATATTTCTTCACCTGTCAGTTAATGAGTACATTGTGGCATTTTATCAACAAGCTCAAATAACAAGGAAACCTGGGCTATTTGCCAGTGTGAAGCCATTCCTGCAGTATAATTACATTCTGATATGACTCTTTAATATATATATATATATATATATATATATATATATATATATATATATATATATATATATATATATATATATATATATATATATATTGTATCCTATCTTCTATAAGAAATAAATTCATGGTTACAGTATTGTTAGGTAAACATAGCAACAATATCTTGAAAGCTGACATCATCTGGGAAATCATGACTGGGTGCTGCTAATATAACAGTGGAGACAAAGACAAAGTACAATTTGTAGACAATTTGAAGCAGCAAAGAGAAAGTGAGTGAGAAATACAAGACTTGTGTGACTGTGAGACACTTACAAGCTGTGGGCCGAGACTTGCGATGTTGCCAAGGCCTCGGATGCATAGTTTCCTGACAACGCTTGACGTGTCAACAAGCCAGCCAAGTAGGTTGTTGATGAGCATGTCAACTAGTGCCAGGTCACCAGTGCACCGGTGACAAATGAGCTGACACAACAGTCATCAGTTGTAATGACAAACACTTGACACATAGTCATTCAAAGTTGTAATTTTAGTGCTTGGGACTGCTCTAGAATTACCTAATCATATATTATTGAGATGTAAAAATACAATTAAATATTAAAATGTTCACTGATGCACATATGTAAAATATTCAATGTTTACCCAAGACACTCATTTAAAGCTATGTTATAGTAGCAGGATGTGCTTAATAAACTCTTTGCACTGAGTGTAAAGCCTACTTTTATGTTATTGGTATAGGAATTTGCTGATAAGGCTTGAATTATGACATCAAACTAATATTACACTGCAATTTGAAATCATTGCAGACATTTACTCTATGTCTGTCATGGTTACTATATACTAACAGGCCAGGTTGTAGCGTTGCTGTGTGTGGCTGCTCCCGAAAGTATCCTAGATTTTCAATGTATTAATGTCTATTTGTTGAGCGACACGGTTTGTCAACAATCAGAAATTATCTAAGGAATATTTGTGAGTGATTTTAGCGTTTCTATCACCATTTTGTGAACTTTTATTTAGGACTTTTAACTTGAGGCGTGGCCGACGGAATCACCTAAGCAGAACGGAAACCGGTTTACATGCTACCAGGAACTACGTCCGATCTGCCGAAGCATGCCATTGTCTAGATTGCTGCTGCTTGGACTAAGGAAATGCTGGCAGCCGGCTACTCATCCATGGATGAATACAATAGCAACACTCAATCTGTGCTGACCACCGACAGGACGTGGGACAATGGCCGGTTTCAGAAGGGGAATCCGGTCAATAACGAAGGTGCCAAGGAGGTGGCACATCGCGGGTGCGGTCAGCCATGTCGAAGGTGAGGTCAGCCATGTCACGGGTGAAGTCAGCCATGTATACGAACAATCAGGAGTGAACATATTAAACATAATACAATGTCTGCCACCACTGTCTAATCCGAAATCTGCCTCTGATGTGAACAATACGGTACGTGTATCCATTACAGCATCTGATGCCTTGAGAGAAATAGCTCATGGTCAGGTGCACACCACCCTGTCACTAATAAACACCCGGTCAGTCCGCAACAAGGCTAAAACCATCTATGACTACATCAACGAACGCGATGTTGACGTAATCTGCCTGACTGAGACATGGTTCACTGAAAATGATGATGCTATCATAGATGCCATTACTCCTGACGGATACAACTTCTGCCACCTTCCGCGAAGTGATCGACGAGGCAGCGGAGTTGGTGTGATGTATAAGGCATCATTCGAACTATGCTCCATGACGCCCATACCCACCCAGTCCTTTGAGGGTATTGAAGTTGTATTGCACCATGTGCAGCATCGATCATATGAGTATTCACGATATATCGACCACCTTCATCCGGCTGGAAGTCTATGCCATTCCGGCAATTCATTGATGAATTCAGTCGTATTCTTGAACGTGCTGCCACGCAGCAGACTGAACCGACCCATGTGATCCAGTGCGACTTTGTCACGGTCAAACCGAGACGGCAGAGAAAAAAGATCAGCTACAGGAAATACACTGCAATTGATAACGCTAAGTTTGTCGCGAGAGAACATCGCGACTGCTAACCAACCCAAGCGATAGCATCGCAGGACTGTCTCTCCAATACAACACCACTATCGCAGAGTTGATCAATACTCATTCACCACTCACCACCCGAGTTATCACCATCCGCCCAAAGACACCTTGGTACAACACTGAGCTGTCAGATGCGAAACTTCGACAAGTAGAGCGGCGGTGGCGAGGGACGCAGTTAGTTGTACATTGAGACATTTTCATGACTCTGCGAGACCTCTACAAAAACCAACTAGTGATGGCTAAATTAGTGTTTTACTGCAGGAAAATCCAAAAATCTGCACGTGATATGAAAGCTATGTACCGAGTCATGAATAACATCATGGGGCGCAATTACCACCGATGCTTCCCGAGAACAACGGCTCGCACCCGGATTTGGCAGAACGTTTTCTTGTATCATTCTTAACATCATCGCACCAACTCTAGTCAGCATCATTAATCTATCGCTGGAATCTGTGAGAGTTCCATCCAACATGAAACATGCGCTAGTCGCGCCATTGCTGAAGAATCCTGGTCTAGACACAAATGACACTAAGAAGACTGGCCTAGACACAAATGACACTAAGAAGACTGGCCTAGACACAAATGACACTAAGAAGACTGGCCTAGACACAAATGACACTAAGAAGACTGGCCTAGACACAAATGACACTAAGAAGACTGGCCTAGACACAAATGACACTAAGAAGACTGGCCTAGACACAAAGAAGACTGGCCTCGACACAAATGACACTAAGAAGACTGGCCTAGACACAAATGACACTAAGAAGACTGGCCTAGACACAAATGACACTAAGAATACTGGCTTAGACACAAATGACACTAAGAAGACTGGTCTAGACGCAAATGACATTAAGAACTACCGCCCAATTTCAAACCTCAGCTTTGTTTCGAGGCTGTTGGAGAGGCATGTCGCAATTGACCTTCATTGACCCATTGACCCATTCCAGAGTGCATATCACCCACATCATAGCACCGAAACAGCTCTTGTCCATATTCACGATGACATCATCCAGGCGCTTGATCATCGAAAGGGAGTAGTACTCGACCTACTCAACCTTACTGAGGCATTCGACACCGTGGATCATGCCATGCTACTGCAGCAGATGCATTTGATCGGCACACGAGGCCCGGCACTAGCATGGCTGATGTCTTACCTGTCCAACAGGACGATGGCGATAAAAATCAGTGATGCCATATCTCGTCAACGACAGCTGTGTTGTGGTTTGTCGCAGGGATCGGTTCTTGGGCCCCTGTTGTTTACTATATACTGCATGCCTATTAGCGCGATATTCGCCAAGCATAACATTAAGTATCACTCGTATACTGACAATACACAGCTGTACGCGGAATTCCCTTGTGACCAACCCTGCGAGGTAGAGGATGCTATCCAAAGAATCGAGCGATGCACAGCTGACATCAAACGATGGATGATGGACCATCACTTAATGCTAAATGAGGCCAAGACAGAGGCAATTGTTTTCTGTGTGTTTTGCTGTAAAGCTCCTCCAACTGTTGATACAATCAACGTATGTGGGGATGACATAACACCACAGTCATTTGTGAGAGAAACAGGCGTCTTCATGGACAACACTTTGTGTATGTTGACGCAAGTCGCTCACACGTGTGCAAGACGATCGTACACGCGCTTGTTACATCCAGACTGGATTATGGAAATGCTGTGCTGTTTGGAGTAAATGTGCGTTTAATTAAGAAACTTCAAATGATGCAAAATTTGGCAGCTCGCCTAATAACGTGACAGCGGTGCCGTGACCATCAGCACATCACGCTCACCCTCATTGCCGTTCACTGGCTGCCGGTCCGATGCCGAATCAACTAGAAGATTCTTCTGTTAACCTACTGCGTGTTACACGATCTCACGCCCACATACGTTTTTGACATTATCTCGCCATACACACCAGGGCGTCGGCCAACAGCAACTTACTAACTGTACCACGCCATGATATGGAACGGTATGGTCGACAGGGTTTCTCCGTGACGACACCATGTCTTTGGAACGATCTGCCAATATATATATCCGTGTGACTGACTCTCTTGAATTGTTTAAGTCTCAACTTAAGACACTCCTTTTTAAGAAAGCATTTGAAGATTATTTCTCGAACCTTTTTACAGTAACTATTAGATATCGTCACTAACATGGTTTTTCTTATATTGCATTTTAATTTTTTTTTATTACTTGATTTTAATGCAGTGTTTACTCAGTATTTAGTTGATACTTTATTTTACTTCAGTTATTTCTTTACAAATGTATATGTAAATTCCTTATTATATCCTTTTTTGTAGCGATTATGTTTTACAATGTCTGCCACCACTGTCTAATCCGAAATCTGCCTCTGATGTGAACAATTCAGTAAGCAAATGCCTCTGAACAGGTTTTATATCCGGATATATGGCGCTATACATATAAGTTATTATTATCATTATGGTTGGAAGGGTTTTCATCGTAGACGAGGACTGTCAACTGAGAGCAAATCATGACTAGCTTCTGTTAGAAGTATCAAGAGCAGCAATGAAGACAATTTGTCTACTGTAACAATCATTACCCATATCAGAGTGATGACAATGCTTATGAATATCAAGATATTTTAGACAAAATCCAGGCCACAAGCGATTCATTTGAATTAGCCAATATATTCATCATTGGTGATTTTAATGCAGATATTAAGCCCAGTTTTTTTTACTCCATTTCTCAATGCTTTTATAAACGACTGTCACGTTATTCCAAGTGACATATTGCTTCTCCCCTCTGATGCTGTTACTTATGCTAGTGATGTGCACGGCTCAAGGAGCTGGCTCGACCACGTGCTCACCACCCACTCCAGGCACTCATCAATCTCTGGTATGGAAGTTAAATATGACTGTGTCTCATCCGACAATTTACCTCTGTGTTTTACCATATCTGCCAAATTATTACCTTTTCCAGAGGCCCCCACAGGAGCAAATTCAACCATCTTGTCCTGTATGGAATGCTACCTCCCCCAGGATCTCCATAACTACCATTCACAAGCTGGTTTGCTTTCATCTACTATTGATGTGCCTGATAAGGTTTTATTCTGTACTAACCCTAATTGTAATGTTGAAGCCCATCGCACTTAGCTATGCAAACTTTACAATGATATTATAAAATCACTTGAGGACGCTGCCGAGGCAATCCCAACTAAGGCTAACGACACGTCTTCTATGCACACTGTTCTTGGCTGGAACGACCTGGTCAGAGACTCCCACCAAGCTGCTAGAGAATTTGTTCTCATCTGGAGGTCTGCTGGGAGTCTTTGTCATGGTCCATTTTATGACACAATGAAAATTAGACATGCTCATTTTAACCGCAACAAAAGATTCTGTGAAAAAAATGCTGAAATGCTTAAAGCTGAGCTACTTGCTTCTAAACTTCTTCTTGCTTGCTTCTAAACTATGCAATAATGACTTCAAAAACTTCTGGAAGGACATAAAACATATGAATAATGATAGGTTGCTAAATCCTAGCAATGTCGGTGGTGCCTCAGGTGTGGAAAATGTAAATATGTGGCTTCATCATTACCAGTCCCTACTTAACTCTATAGCTGACTCTCCAGCCAACACCAAGACGATCAATGAATACTGTAGCAATGTACAGTTTAATGATCAAATGATTGTTAACGTTAAGGAAATTTGAGATGTAATACATGCAATGCCTATAGGCAAGGCCCCGGGTTATGATAGTGTAAGTAACGAACATTTTAAATATGCGAATGAAAAACTCCATGTTCTCATGTCACTGTTATATAGCAGCATGTTAATTCATGGTTTTTTACTGGATGCTATGATGATTACAATCATAGCCCCATAATTAAAAATAAGGCTCATAACCTGTCTGATAACAACAATTACCAACCCATTGCTCTCGCCACAATTGCCAGTAAGTTATTTGAATCTTTGATATTATCCAGGGTTTCTACTTTTTAACAACATGTGTTAACCAATTTGGATTTAAAAAGCATCACTCAACTGAAATGCTGATATTTTTATTAAAAGAACTCTTTCGACACTATATAGCGAATGGCTCATTTATGCATGTCACTATGTTTGGATTCTCTATTATCCAGAAATTCATTGTCAGATTCATTGTCATAGCTTCTCTGAATTTTTTACCATTTCAAATGGTGTTAAACAGGGTGAAATCCTTTTTCCCCATCTTTTTAACGTGTACATGGATAACTTAAGTGTAAATCTGAACAAACTATAAATTGGTTGTCTTTATGCAGGCAACATAATAAACCATGAGATGTACGCCAATGATCTTTGTATGTTTTCACCTAGTGTTTCTGGGCTGAGAAAACTCACCGATTGTTGGGATGAGTATGGCAATATGTTTGATATAACTTACAATGCCAACAAATCTTATTGACGGTTATTGATAACAAACCTCAGGACAAGAAAAATATGTTGTTATCAATAACCATACACTACCTCTACTACACTGAGAAATGTAAATACCTTGGCCATATTATAAACAATAACATTACTGATGATGATGATACTTTCAGGCAGAAAAGATGTATTTATGCACAGGCAAATGTTTTAGCCAGAAAATTTCATTTATGTACCAGTACCATCAACGCAACTTTATTTAATTTGTACTGTGGTTCAATGTATACCTCAAGTCAAGGTGTAATTTACAAAAACATTTTGAAAGGCATTACCGTTGCATATAACAAGTTGTCACCCCGTTGAAGTGCAAGTCATTTGCTCGCTACAAATTATGTTAAATCTTTTAAAGAATGCATTTGCTCGTCAATATTTAGCCTTTTATGCCGGTTAGAAAAATCTGAGAATCTATTTTTTTTATTATTTTCACACTTTCATTTATTATTGAAGTCCAATGATTAAACATTGTATTTATCAACTTTATACTTTTAATACATGATGGCTGTACATATATATATATATATACAGTGTATATATATATATATAAATATATATTTTATTCTAACTTGTTTTATTTGTACCTTTACTGCACGACATGTGTGTATTATATATATATATATATATATATATATATATATATATATAAATATATATATATTTTTTATTCTTACTACATGTACTTTTAATGCTCAACATGTGTGTGTGCGTGCGTGCATGTGTGCGTGCGTGCATGCGTGCGTGCGTGTGTATATATATTTTACTTGTATTGTATATATATATATATATAGGGGCTTTTGCCTGAAATAAAACATTATTATTATGACTGAGGTAGTGCTAACGTTGGCAATGATTGCTACAGTAGTAATATTGTACATTTCTTCTTGGGCCCTTTTCTCCAAGGGACCGAGAAGACGTTTGGGCAACCTCTTCTTGGGTACTTGGAGAAGAGGGCCCAAACACAACTCTTTGAGAGATCATTGGGAAGAACACCAGGCTCAGTGGGGCTAACTTATCAAACCCCTGTGGCAAACTGTAACAATTGGAAGAAACTAATGTCATCACTTTAAGTGGATGACATGGGGAAGTAAAGTAACTACTAACTTCAGCAATGATGGCAGAAACCATGACTCTCTGTGGCTGGTAGATGCTCGATGACACAGGACACAGACTTGTGATCAACTTGGCTGCATACTGAGGCTGAGTCTGAGCCAGGCATCTGCAGAAGAGGCACATGTCAATCTTAGTTTAATGCACAAATGCATGGGTGTTTACAAAGCCTGCATACATGTTACAACGCGATTCAACAACTGCTTAAACAATCTCAAAATGAGTAGTGTTGCGTTGGGTTGCTACATAATCACACAACGTAACTAGCTTTTAGACTGCTGAAGCGAGTCGGGTTGATTCGTGATGAACATGCTGGGCTTTATACTAGTCAGTACATGCACTAGTCAATCCACACATGCACAAGTCAGTGCACAAAAACACTAGTCAGTGCACAGAGGCATTAGTCAGTGCACACAGACAGTAGTCAGTGCAAACAAGCACTAGTCAGTGCACAAAAGCACTAGTCAGTGCACACAACCACTAGTCAGTGCACAAAAGCACATAGTACACAGGCACTAGTCAATGAACACAAGCACTAGATCGTGCACAAAACAATAGTCAGTGCACAAAAGCACTAGTCGGTGCACACATGCACTAGTCAGTACACAGAGGCACTAGTCAGTGGACACAAGCACTAGTCGGTGCAGAAAAGCACTAAACAGTAGACACAGGCACTAGTTAGTGTACACAATCACTATTCAGCACACACAAGCACTAGTCAATGCAATCAATCACTAGTTAGTGGACACAAGCACTAGTTCGTGCACTAGTTTGTGCACTAGTCATGGCACAAAGGCACTCCTCAGTTTACACAACCACTAGTCAGTGTACACAAGCACTAGTCCATGCACACAGGCTCTAGCCATAGCACACAAGCACTGTGTGACAACCTACCGGGCAAACATTGTGAAGCCATCGTGGTATGTGGTCTCATCTTGTAGTAATTCCCACACCCGACCGTTGTCGAGGGCAGTCAGCAGGTCGTCGCTCTCATTCTGCCGTAGCAGCTGTTTGCAGGTATCAATGGATGTGGAGCACGGGTCAATGTTGACAACACGTGTAATTGTTGTCACTGCTGATTCTCTAGTCAGTCGTGACTGTCTCCTCTCCTCCTGTCATTCGACATACATCAAACATAAGCATCCATTGCTAAATTTTATTGCGTGTCGCACAACGATTTTCCTTTCCGTGGTTTGCAACTGGGTCAGTGGACATTCCACTACTGTATTTGATTGGGTCAGTACACATTCCACTACTCTATTTGACTGGGTCAGTGCACATTCCACTACTCTATTTGACTGGTCAGAGCTCATTCCACTACTCTATTTAACTGGGTCAGAGCTCATTCCACTATTCTATTTAACTGGGTCAGTGCACATTCCACTACTCTATTTGACTGGGTCAGTGCACATTCCTCTACTCTATTTGACTGGGTCAGTGCACATTCCACTATTCTATTTGACTGGTCAGAGCTCATTCCACTACTCTATTTAACTGGGTCAGCACACATTCCACTACTCTATCTGACCAGGTCAGCACACATTCTACTTTTCAGAAAGCTTTCGATAAAGTGCCACATCAAAGATTGTTACTTAAACTAAAAGCCCATGGTATAGGCAATGATGTAATCAACTGGATAGAAAAGTGGCTTACACACAGAAGACAGAGAGTAATAGTAGATGGTGAGATTTCAAACTGGAAATCTGTTTTGAGTGGGGTACCACAGGGATCAGTATTAGGCCCTATACTGTTTTTAATATATATAAATGATTTGGAGGATGACATATCTAGCAAAGTACTCAAATTTGCAGATGACACAAAAGTATTCAGAAAGGTTACTAATGATACACATTACCAAAGTTTACAGGATGATCTGGAAAAATTAATTAAATGGTCAGAAAAATGGCAAATGTTATTCAATTTTGGGAAGTGTAAATGTATACACATCGGACATGGAAATATGGACGAGGAATATAAAATGGGGGATGCTGTACTAGGTAGAACCACACAAGAACAGGATTTAGGTGTAACATTTAATGCTGACATGAAAGTTTCAGAGCAATGTGGGATTGCTGCTTCGAAAGGAAATCAAATTCTAGGGCTAATTAGGAGAACTATCACGTATAAGGAGAAACATCTAATTGTACCCCTGTACAAAGCAATAGTTGGCAATCTTGTTAAATCTTGTTAAATCTACTACTCTATTTGACTGGTCAGCACACACTCCACTACTCTATTTGACTGGGTCAGTGCACATTCCACTATTCTATTTGACTGGTCAGAGCTCATTCCACTACTCTATTTAACTGGGTCAGCACACATTCCACTACTCTATTTTACTGTGTCAGCACACATTCTACTACTCTATTTGACTGGATCAGCGCACATTCTACCACTCTATTTGACTGGTCAGCATACATTGCACAACAGAATTTGACGCAACAAGTGATCAGGCATTATGCCTGCTTCCAGATGCTGGCTATATCGAGTATGATAACTTATTAGCCTTTTTTTATTACATCAGCTGTGAACAAAGGAGGCATTTGTTAAAATTTTACAATAACACTAAACATTACAATATCACAACACCCCGTCACTGTACAAATACGTACATGGAACAGTTTTATTTTTTACAACACATCACCAGAATGAATCAGTGAAATTACTATTTACTGTGCATGCAGTACAATAGGGAATAGAGTATAGGGGAAGGCAGTGTTAGTTGAGCCATTTTTCATTCATTCATTCGTATCTAGGGTGCAATCATATTCATAAGTCAAAATTGTTTTTTTACTCACATAAACTATGATTTTTAATAGATCATTTTATACCAAGATGATATATCTAGTATGCATAGATAATTATCATCTTGAGTGGCTCAACTAGCCCCATTTTAACAATGAAACTTTTTTTAATTAACTTCTCATTACTTCGCACAGTGATGTAAATAATCTTTTTCATGTGCATAGTTAAACCATTTGTAAATGTACATAAAATAAATTCTGGTGACATGCATTGATAGTTTACACACCAGCAGACACTAGTTGCAATCATCTAAAAGTTTCAAAAAACATACTTTTAACTCACATTTTCTTACCGTTGTTACAAATGGCACTTATTATATGTCAATCGTGTTCTAATAACAGGTTCAGTCACTGGGTGGTACCATGTAACTGTCGCTGCTGTAGTTTCCTGGGAAACATGGTTGGCTCAACTTAACCAGTGGCTCAACTAACACTGCCTTCCCCTATTGGTTCCTATCATGTCTAAGAACACAGAAATATCAATGAATTTTTAATGCAATACCCAAATGTTGTTGATAAAACATGTTAATCTGATTCTATAATAGAGGGAGTTTTTGCAAAGGTCATGCCATAAATGTCTTCTTTATGTGTCCCCAGTTCAGTAGGATGCCATAATTTTTATGTGCCTTTTAATAACTGTGTAAGACAGTACGTTAACATTTAACACGTGTACACACAAACATCTAAATAACAATACATGGGGTAACCTGGAGCAACACAGCTCCCGAGGTATTGAGTTGACACTTCAAACAAATCAAAATGGGCATTAGTATATTGTGTTTTGTATACATCGTGTTAAGACACATGTTGTGCATGTGGGGCAAGGTCCTATGTCTTAGTTTTATGCACATAGTCATAATGTATCAAATGTATTACACATTCCCAATTATGTGTAATACATTAAATATAATGAACTTTGCATAATTTAAGTTCTGCCAGCCTGTACAGGCTGGAATTATGATGGAATATTATTAAGCCAATTTTATATTATGTATGAATTGCAATATGTTAACTCTAAAGTTAACACTATCATATTATTTGTATGTATACATTTTATTTTCAGATAATGGTTCGTCCATATTTATGTGGATGAACCAATATGGTCCATAAATTGATTTTAATTTTTGGCATGAAGTACCAGATACACTAATATTATGTTGTTGGCAGCTGATGATGCCAATAGACAAATCTACTTATATAATCTGATCAAAACATACCTGTTATTTTGACTAAGCTGTTTTTGTATTTTGGTACTTAATTATGTGGTAATTGTAGGACTCAACTATCTCAAAAGAAAATTACCGTGGACACCTTAGGTGGATCTGTTCCGACCGTGGATGCAATTCGGACCAACATGGCTGCCAGCAGACGAGGGTAGCAGTTCATGACTTCCACCTTTGACTCTTCAACTGTGAAGATCTCCCTCAGTGCACAGGTGACCTATACAATGAACTTAGAATTGTGAATATTGAAAGTATCCATCATCGTGTATGGGTCAAAACACTTTTCTAAGGCTGTCATAGGTTAAACATTCGTCCCTGTGTTGACACAGACAACAGATAGAGGTAGCAGCCTTTAGGGTCTCATTTGAAAGACATTTATTACCAACGCCCTTCCCATATGCTACACAAGTCAACAAGTTGAAATGATTGGTTGGGTTGATGGCATGTGTCAAGAAGGCCAGGTGAAGCGAATCTTGAGGGTTGGACTCAGGGCATAATGAAAGTATGTATCATAAACATACAACCAGAATAGATTTCACATTTTATTAATCTAAACAATTTCTGTAGAAACAACTAACTAATTACAATTATATATTCTACCAAACTAATATCCTAACTTAAGTACTAAGTACTAACATAAAATAAAATGTCCCTTCCCCTCACAAAAAAACCCAAAACAAAAGTAGGGCTTGTCAGCCAACCATCATTTCAATCTCTCCCCAACAGTAAATTGTCAAACATGATATTACATTCTTGCAACAATCTGTCTCCTATTATATACACCCTATAGGAGACACGCGGGACATGGATATAAGACATTATCACATGAACATCTCGTAATTCCGAGAATAAGAATTGACCCTTAATTGGGTTTTCAATCCAACCATCTTCGTTAAGATCGCCGATATCAATTCAGCTTCCACAGTCGTACATTTGTGGCTACCTCGGTCTAACCATGGTTGATTGCCAGAACATCACATCCACGTCACTGTGTGGCTCGTCTCCAACACTCAACACTACAATGAATGTCGATACCACACTAAGAAAGACTATAATTACATACTTGACTAACAAGATATAAGTTTAGTTTACTAATACAACAAATATAATACCCTACCTTAACGTATCTTTTCTCACAATGAATACACAGAGTTTCTTTGATCAGTACATCCGAGCAAACACCCTTCTCTACATACAACACTATATAATAACATTATAAAATCAAATATTTTCCGTACAATCATTCACTACTGCGAATGCTAAGTATCACATCGGTATAGTCACCTATCATACCAATACGCCCAAACACGCTCTTCTGTCTTATCAGATATAATTCTCTAAATAATAAACTATCCAATATCACAATTCTTGCAAAACTATCACCTAAACAAACTTAACCAAAATGAAACGTTTCCATACCTCCAGTTGATAATTGTTCTGCTGGTAAACGTCAAGTCGCTGGTGATGTAGCAATGTTTCTAGCTTCTTCTTGCTAGCTCATAAATTCCAGCTACGCTTTGCCTACGATTTGCTTCAAGCATTCATATATTTCTCTGCCATCTCGGTACTTCACATCTTTGTTTTATTACAACTGTCTGCTTTCTATCTCTTATTCTGCCCTGTCTGCGGACAAAACTCCAGATTTTCACTATGTGCACACACAACCAATAGTGATCCTCTTAGGTGGCTGGTTAACTTGCCTGCTATTGGTGCCGTTGGATATCTGTCAACTTCACTACGTCCTGTTGCTATAGCTACTGCATTTGTTTGTGTGCAGTGTTTACGTAATCTGCACCACTGATACTGCGTGTGTCCACATGAGTAGCCCCGCCAGAACATTAAAATCAAACTCGAATTTGTGAGTGGGAAACCATAAATATCACTTGCTTCAACGTATTATCGCACGTTACCTCCCGAAATTTGTAGGAATCTGTAGTGTTTATTGGATGTTGGTCACACTTGACCACTTGTACACTTGACCGCCCATGCTTTGATTCATGCCGTTGGTCTTCTAGTGCGCACCGGAGTGGAAAGGCGTGACTGTCATCCAGTGTGTGACATAACGCATAACGGTAATGGTTGTTTGACGCCCATCGTGCATTGTCGTAGTTCACAATGGGGAAGACGTGTGCCGCATCCAGCACTGACTCTCCAGGTGTAGTTGATTCGCAACTAACCAACGCCAACAATGCTCTTGTCCGTCAGGAGGCAATGTTCTTGAAGATGTTGGACGTGGATGGATTCGACCAATAAATGATTTGACAAGTTCATGTCTGAGAACGTTCGAACACAAGCTGAACTTCGAGCTAGCCTCGAGCTCACTCAAAACGAAGTGACAGAGCTGAAGGTACAATTGTCCAATGTAAACATCACTGCAACACAAATGTCTTCCCTTGACGCTGGTCTGCAGAAACTATCAGGGACCGTTGGTTACCTGGAGAATCAATTCAGAAGGTCGAACCTGCGCATCGCCAGGACTGCGGAAATCCCAGATGAGACTTGGGCACAGACAGAAGAAGCTGTTTGTGCAAAGCTAGCGAAAGAACTTAATATCCTGGAGGAAACATCAAGAAACATCTCAACTGAACGGGCCCACCGTGTTTGTTGTAATGGCGCTGCCAAAACAAGAATGGTAGTGGTGAAATTCGAAAAGTACAAAGAAAAAGAACTTGTGCTGCAAGCAGCTCGAGAAAATTGACCAAAAGGACTATACTTCAACGAGGACTACTCGCAGAGAGTTGTCGACAAGAGAAAGGAGCTTCTCCAGAAACTGCGGGAAGCACGACAGCAGGGAAAGGTGGCGTACCTATCGTTTGATAAGCTGGTGATCAAGAATTTGGTCACCAAGTAGACTGTCGCACACAGTGCAATACGAAGCCATAACATATTCCATTATGGAAGAATAATCGAACAGTATTTATATTTGTATTTATATATTTTTATTTGTAATCCAAATCATCATTGGATTCAAGAAGAGGTTAGTACAGTAGAACCTCGGTTTATGGTCACCCCAGTAATGCAGTCGCCCCCCCATTGTGGTCACCCTGGGACAGTCCCAAATTATTTCCACAGTAAAAGACAGGACGTTAGTCCTGCTAATCCAGTCACCTCGCTATTCAGGAATACGGTCAGTAACCCAGTACAAAACGTCGAGATTGCCTGCAGATTAACCCCGCACTTACGGTCAGTCACAGCCAGGAAGCCAAGTTTGGGCCGTCATTCCATCAAAGGCGATCTCAATGTGAAGCCACGCACTGGCGTCCGCATGTTTACACAGTGACCAGTTAACTTCAGATAACAATGCAAGAAGCAGGACACCAGTCATTTTATTTAACACTGAAGGCAAATTCTTAGGCCTAAGTTAAGCAGCCGAGTAAATTTTATTGAAAAACACGGCACAAGCTATCAACATGGCATTTTACGAGGTTGGTGTAATTTGCATTACTGATTTTTATATCGACTTTGTATGGACGATTAAAATTCTAATAAATCTCTTGCGTGATTGGATAAAATTTGGTACATGTACAATAAAACGATGTAATATTGTGGAATAATCCTCTTATACGTAGCACATGTAGTTATATAATATAGGCTCCCCAAAATAAACCGTGGCGCCTCTGGTGGATCATTTCTCCAAGTCCCATGATGCTTCAGTGTCCATATTTACTATTAAGGTCACCTTGCTATTATGGTCACTTTGACCAAGTCCCGCGGGTGACCATAATACCAAGGTTTGACTGTATAGGCATACCATTCTTGCAATACATTTTGGTGTTTGGAATGTTTATATGCAACTATTTAATGTGTTTTCATTTTCTTAATTTTGATGTATTTATTAAGGTTTCACGTAAAAAAAACACATTTTCTCAATCTTAAATAGTAATATATTCAAACGTTATTGACTAGCGAAAAATATGTCAGCTTAGCTAGGTTAAATGTTGTAGTTTATACATTTTTTGTTTTATATGTCATATTCTTTTATTTCAATTATATGGAAATTTCTCAAACGTGGTTAGTAGTATGCCTAATTTCTTATAATGATAGATTGTCAACCATTCGTATTATCTTGTAATTGTACAAAGTTGAGTGTTTTCATAGGAACTATTTATGTTGTGTTTGTATATGCTGATTGCTTATTTTATTAAAAATGGTAGAAAAAATTTTTTTTTATCATTTCGTGACTTAGGAGAATAATTTTCTATGTAATGTACTAAGAATAGATGAAGACAGAGAAGATGATGAAATAGAAATTATTAATCAGTCACTTTATTTTGATGATGAACACTTTACCTATTGTTTACAGAGAAATACCGTAAATTCTGTATTTGTAGCCGCATCCCTAATTAAAGCCGCACCCCGACTTTTGACATAAACCCCGACTTTCCTCCGCACCGTTTGTTGCAGGCAAAAACCTTATTTAAAGCCGCACCCGGACTTTGAGCCAAGACCGTTTTAACGCGCTTCGTGTGACGAATTTCCGTAGCGCACACAATTAGGAACAATGTAGATGGGTTCCGCAAAAAAGTTATAACTTTGCTAATAATTATCATAAACGAATGAATGAGGTCTAATTTTATTGTTAAAAGAGTCTCTAATTTAATGCAATGATAATAAATACATCACATTATATAATCATGGGAATATTACTATGTGAATTTCGTCAAAACGGAAAACAAAGATGAACAAATATCACCGTGCTACCAAATAATAACTGGGTGGCTGAATGCCCATACACCCAGTGGGAGAAATGTAGCTATACATGTTGGCTATACAATAAAGCTCAAATTATTCAAATATGTTGAGAAGTTTTGTTTGTATGACGTTTTATGTAGAACCATGTATGCAGCAGATTAAAAAGACTATCCGGGGTCTGTCTGTTGTTGTGCCAGCTGTTTCAACTTCAAAGGTGTTTGAGTGACAGCCGGTAACTATGTAATAACTGGACATCTCCATCAGCCGGCTGCAGCTGGCGAGAACGGATGTTGTGGTTTGACCTATTTCTTGGAAAGTTCCTGTTGTTGCGTCATCTTTGACCTACTGCCCTGGTACTCACAAGCATTTGATCAAATGTTAGCGCATTCAATTCAACAAGCCTGGTCATTGTTTATTTACTCTCGAGTTGTTTCTGGGGTTGTGCACTGCTGACTTCACACAACTTTTCAGGGATTATAAAACAGTCTGTTGTAAATGCAATTGTCTCCAACGAATGACGATGCATGTTGATTACATAATCGGCAAGGCGTGACCGTTATTCTCAGAACTACTGATTGACAGATTGGTCTAGTTCGCAGACAGTTTACTGGCACGCGTTAACGGGGCCACTTGCATAGAATACCAGGTGCGTGGGATTATAACACCGTATCTTGTACCAGAGTAAATGTAATTAACTCCAACGAGGCACTGGTAGTGGTGTTGCTTTGACAATGGGACGAAGCCAGCAAGCTTGGAACTCCTCATAAAAGTAATGCAACTTAAAACATCAAAACCTGAAACCATGCGCGACATCGATGTTGTAATCCCCGGCGGTCTGACGCCGCCAATACAGCCGTGTGACGTTAGCATCAATCGCCCATTCAAGCAGCAGATGCGACACTTGTGGGAGCATTGGATGATTCACGGCGCTCACTCCCGGTGGCCGCCGTCGTGCGCCGGCCAAGGAGATTTTTGTACAATGGCTCGTGAAGGCGTGGGGTGCGATTCCATCTGCCATGATTGAATACAGCTACAAGAAGTGCCAACAATGGAACGGGCGACATCATGTTCGAAGATTTTTGCCGGTGCATGCGGCCATGGTCAGCCGACGACTCGTAATCAGACACGGATACTTGGAATGCCGCCGACATGCCGGTATACCGGCAGCGTTCTTCGACAGCGACGACTAAAGTGATTTTGAAGGAATTTAACTTTGACATGTTTGATCATAGTTTTTGAACACTGCGGACACTGGTTTTTATGTAATTATTTGTGATGCACCAGTGGCAATTGTAATACAAAGTTTTATTGATGCATCCGACTTCGTTTTTTTACTGATTATAAACCGCTATTTTTCGCACTAATAGCCGTTACTACTGACAACCCAATGAGCCAACTTTTGCATTTTTTCAGCAAATTACTGTATTTAAAGCCGCACCCCAACTTTGCGGTCATCATCATCAATTCGGCTACACACTATTGTAATTGAAGCCGCGGCTACAAATACAGAATTTACGGTAATAATACTTTTTTGTGTTAAGTTTAAATTGTCAAAGTTTAAATGCAAAATTAGATGAAATTAAAATAAAGATAGAGACATTTAAAAACAATGGATGTGAAATAAGTGCTTTTTGTTTGCAAGAAATATGGCTTGACGAAGAATCTGATACATCATTATTTCAAATAGATGAATATACGTTGATATGTCAAGGCAAAATATGTAGCTCACATGTTGGTTTAGCAATTTATTTAAGTAATTAAATATAGACAAAAAACATGAAACATCTATGAGAACTCTAACATTTGGGAAGGGCAATTTCTTGAAATAACATGCTATAATAATTATGAAGAAAAAATAATTCTTGGAAATATATATATATATAGACCATCTAAAGATGTCAATGAAAACTACAGAACATGATGAATTTACTAATAAATTAGTGAACCTAAACAAATTTAAAAGTGAAGTTTATAATTGCAGGAGATTATAATATTGATTTACTGAAAATAAACGATAAACCCATAATTAGTTAATATTTTGACACAATCATTTCACGTGGTTTCTTCCCAAAATTACATTACCAACCAGACTCAAATTACCATGGCACACTCATAGATAATTTTCTATGTAAGTTGTTAAAAGGATTTTTTAAATTCTCAGCAAGTATATTAATAAGCAACATATCTGACCACCTTCCATACTTTATTTCCTTGGAATATGTTCAAACTGTTAATACTCCACCCAAGTTTATTCAAATTAAATAACACAGTCCTGAAGCAATTAACCAATTTAAATTAGAACTATTAAACTCAAATATTTGCAATAAGCTTAACAATGATGTTTATGCTGACCCTGAAGAGAACTACAACCTTTTTGAAGAAACTAATACCAAGGCTATAAACAGATTCTTACCTACTAAGATAAGAAAATTAAACAAATCATACAGATTATTTTTTTAAATTCAAGTACAGGGTATGTACTTACACTTTCAATTTTAGAACAATAGATGTGGACACTACAAGAAACATAACTGATCACTTAAATTCAAAGTCCAGTTGTGGGAAAGATGGTTTATCAACAAAGTTATTAAAACCGAAAAAAAAATTTATTTGCAAAGCGGTCACTCTAATTATTAATCAGTCAATAATGACTGGTATATTTCTAAATAAATAAAAAATAGCCAAAGTTATACCCCTTATTAAAAAGTGTGATAAATCTATATTTGATAACTATCGCCCAATTTCTATCCTACCAGCTATATCAAAAATATTTGAAAGAACATTGTTTGATCAAATACACAAATACTTCCAGTCCAAAAACCTATATTACAATAGCCAATATGGGTTTAGAAAAAAACATTCCACTGAACTGGCAACTCTGGAAATTATAGATAGAATTATACAAGACATTGATAAATTTAACATGCCTATAAACATATATCTTGACTTATCAAAAGCTTTTGACACCATTGATCACAATATACTATTACATAAATTAAACTACTATGGACTAAGCTAAGCTAATGATCTTTGTAGAAGTTATATACTCAAATGTAAACAATATGTTGAATTTTAAAAATATCAAATCTGAAGAAAGTGTTGTCACCACTGGTGTTCCACAGGGCTTATTTTTAATTGATATAAATGATATAGCTCTATCTAATAACATATTTAAATTTATAACTTTTGCTGATGACACGACCCTAAATAGTACACTAAATGGTTTTGAGTGTTCAGACATCCGACTCCAAAGTAATCATGTAAACAAAGAACTCAATAAGATTAGTAATTGGCTAAAAGCCAACAAACTTTCATTAATAGTAAAAAAAAAACTAAATTTATGATATTTCACATGCCTCAAAAGAAAATTTAAATCCCATTGTTGCAAATAGATGGGGCAAACATTGATTGTGTTAGTGATTTTAATTTTTTGGGTATTACATTAAAGTGACACCAAAGGCATTGTTTTGGGCCTTTGCCCCTATAACAGTGCCTAAAAACTAACTATTTGCAACTATAATCAATCACACAAGTGGATAACTGGGAATATGTTCTAAAAGTGCGAAATTCTGGTGTAATGTCATTTTTCGTGGAGACTGACATATTCATCAGTGTTTGAAATTTTGACCAATCAGTGGCGAGCAGCCCCTTAACCCCCGACATGGCTGTGATGTAGGCTGTGCGTATCGCATGTATTTTTAACGTGGTTGAGGTGTGCGGTTACATTTTTATTTGTTTTTATATTGGATTTACACGCAGCAAAAATTATTACAATGCCATACTGTGCAGCATTCGCGTGTAAGCATAATTCAGCGAAGTATAGAGAGTTGTCGTTAAAACCTGAAGCGGTATTGACAATCTTCCAGCATGTACATCAGCCGAAGGCTTCGACAACACACAAACATTCGATTAAGAGAACTGCCAAATTGGAACGTGAGGAGGTTAGTAAACAATAAATGAATGGACTATCTTGCCAAATAAGTTGATTTTAGATGCAAACAGCATGTCCAAACTTATTGGCAAATATGTGACTAAAATCGTCTACGATCAGGCATTTAAAGTTGGAATTGTCGGAAACCCAGCCAGCACTCTTGACGTAGGATTCTGATCAAATATGGCGCAGCCAATACAAAAAAAATGTCAGTGTTCAACGAGGTATATTTAGTTAACCATTTGTGTGATATTCTTGATTATATTTGCAAATGGTTAGTTTTCAAGTACTCTTATAGGTGCAAAGGCCCCAAAAATGCCTTTGGTTTCACTTTAAATAACTATTTAAACTGGCAGAGTCAGATAAATAAAGTAGCTAACAAAATAAATAAAACAATTGGAATTTTTAATAAACTTAATTTACTTAAACACTTTTTACCACAAAGCATATTATCTATTACGTACACATCCCTCATTCTTCCTCGTGCTAATTATGGTATTCTGCTAGGGGGTCACCAAGCAAATCAAGTTTATAGTTTGCAAAAAAAGGAATACAAATTATTTCCATGAGTAAATATAATGCTCATACAGATCCTATTTTTAAGAAACTTCAATTCCTAAAACTGGATGATATTTATAAAGTACAGAAACTTAAGATTTATTATAAATGAGTCAATAACCATCTACCGGAATATTTCAGCCACCTCCCTTACTTACTTAAGTGTATGGTGTCATATGATATATGGTAATTATGGTTACTACGGTGAAATTGGCAGGCTTATAGTCTTAGTGTTACTGTCTGCTTGAGAATGATCAATTGTAATTGATATCCATTGATAGGGAGATAAATTGGTAACTGATAAGTTTACTGCTAATCATGGATACTGCAAATCTGTCTAAACTATACATTTTGGGCTGGCAATTTGCAGCCAAATGAGAAATTTGCATTAAAGGCATCAAATGTTTTGATTCAAATGCAAATGTTTTTTAATCAAGTGCAAATGCTAATTTTTTCTAATTAAAAGCAAATACAAATGGTTTTAATCAAATGCATTTTTAAAAAAATTCAAATGCAAATATTTTTATTCAAATGCAAATGCACGTGCACATGCAAATGTGGAGCAGGAGACGATACTACATTTAAATGCAAATGCGACATTTTCAAATGCAAATACAGATTCATTTCACAAGCAAAACCTTTTCATAAACTGTTCTTCATGCTCTGCTTTGTTACAAAGTGGTCTTTACAAATGATATGACTTATTTGTTAAATAACTCACGGCAATGGGCATCAGGGTGGCTGTCCTGATTGTCCTCCCCTTGTCCCATGTGCACGCTATTTCTTCATAGGGAAGGCGTGTGGAGAGCAGTTCCAACATGTAGGTGAGGACACTGGCCATCAGAGAAGAGTCTTCACCAATCACTCTCCAACACTCACATATGTGGCTGCAGGTCAAGGGGTCAATGCAGGTCAAGGTATCATCTTCATTTCTTGTAGCAAGTACACAAACATATTGTTTTGTGTCTGTACTGACTGTACTTCATCTTACAAGTTCATTTCAACCAGAAAGGGCACACACATTGTTTTGTGTCTGTACTGACTGTACTTCATCTTACAAGTTCATTTCAACCAGAAAGGGCACACACATTGTTTTGTGTCTGTACTGACTGTACTTCATCTTACAAGTTCATTTCAACCAGAAAGGGCACACACATTGTTTTGTGTCTGTACTGACTGTATTTCATCTTACAAGTTCATTTCAACCAGAAAGGGTACACACATTGTTTTGTGTCTGTACTGACTGTATTTCATCTTACAAGTTCATTTCAACCAGAAAGGGTACACACATTGTTTTGTGTCTGTACTGATTGTATTTCATCTTACAAGTTCATTTCAACCAGAAAGGGCACACACATTGTTTTGTGTCTGTACTGATTGTATTTCATCTTACAAGTTCATTTCAACCAGAAAGGGCACACACATTGTTTTGTGTCTGTACTGATTGTATTTCATCTTACAAGTTCATTTCAACCAGAAAGGGCACACATGTTGTTTTGTGTCTGTACTGACTGTACTTCATCTTACAAGTTCATTTCAACCAAAAAGGGTACACACGTTGTTTTGTGTCTGTACTGACTGTACTTCATCTTACAAGTTCATTTCAACCAAAAAGGGTACACACTACACACACTGTTTTGTGTCTGTACTGACTACTTCATCTTACAAGATCATTTCTACTAGCAAGTTCACAAACAACAAAAACACCAGATAATCTTATTTCTATATTCATAATTAATACCTGGAATAAATTTCTACATTTCAGTATACACATTCATCTGAATAAAACAAAACGCAGTTCTGTAATATAGTGGCACTACATATTCAAGTGAACAATTAAATCTAATTATTTTAGAGAGCTTGAAATATGGGACACTTGACCCTCTCAATGACGATATCTGTCTTTCTTATTTTACTGAAGACCCGACCACATAACATGGACCCTTCCAATGTCCTACTAAAAAAAAAATACCAGGAGCACTTCAAGTCAAACAGTTCTTGGTGATCACTGGTTGGAAATTATATTGAGCATATGGTTGAATCTCATGACCTGTTGGTACATAATATTTTGTAAAATGTGCAGTTAATAGGTTGACAGGACAACCTCGGGAAGAGAGCGCAGTTGATAAGCTGACAGGACCTCAGGAAGAGAGTGCAGTTGATGGGCTGACAGGACAACCTCTGGAAGAGAGTACAGTTGATGAGCTGACAGGACAACCTCAGGAAAAGAGCGCAGTTGATGGGCTGACAGGACAACCTCTGGAAGAGAGTGCAGTTGATGAGCTGACAGGACAACCTCAGGAAAAGAGCACAGTTGATAGACTGACAGGACAACTTCAGGAAGAGAGTGCAGTTGATGAGCTGACAGGACAACTTCAGGAAGAGAATGCAGTTGATGGACTGACAGAAGAACCTCAGGAAGAGAGTGCAGTTGATAGGCTGACAGGACAACTTCAGGAAGAGAATGCAGCAATAGTTGAATTGGACTAAAGTTTTTAGGGTTTGGTGGAGATTACTGCACATTAATAAAATATAAAATGTAAACAATAAATAAAAAACACATGAAGACAAACTATATTGATTATTATATTTTATCTTGTTTTAAGTTCTTGAAATGTGTTTGGGTAGGCAACTTTATAGGGGGAAGGCAACTTTTGAAAGTTGTTGGTCAAGCTGCAGAGCAACTTTTTCAGATAAAGGTCATACTCTGCTCCTCTGCATCACTTGTGAATACTTTTACTGGTGTTTCCTGCCTTTCCCATGCCTACTTTCCCATGCCTACTTTCCCATGCATACTTTCCCATGCCTACTTTCCCATGCCTACTTTCCAAGTAGATGTGGTTTTATTATGACAATGGCTACTGGGTGAATGCGATATGCAGTGTATGTGCTTTTTGTGTCATAAACTTCTTTAGAAATGAATATGTCTTTGCAACAGTGTGGTTTCGGTCCTATGTACGTCCCACATAGCTCTAACATTGGATGTTTATTTCATATCCTTCCTTTGTACTGTCCTTCCAGTGTACTGTCACCCTGGATGTTTAATTCGTGTCCTTCCTGTGTACTATCACAGGGTAGATAGACACTTATATTTAATTCATGTCCTTCCAATGTACTATCACAGGATAGATGGACACTTATTCAAATACTGGGGATTCATGAGACTTTTGGCTGTATGAAATTTTTTTTGTATTTTGTCAAAATCCAAAGATAGGTTTTTTTGCAATTTGCTAAAAAAAACTTTGGCCCTACTACATCTCCAATACGATTTGTCACTCAGACTGTTCCACCAACTAGGAGACGGAAAGACAGACATTATGCAAAAATGTATATCAGTTTCATAAAGTTTAATACCCCATATATTGTGCACTGCAGCTTGGATAATATTGTTTAATGTTTTTACTTAAGTTATTTCTTATTACTTAAGCTATATGACAACAGGCATTGTGCTATTTTTAAATATCATCAAATGTGTATTTAGAGCAACTGGAGTACATCTTTGACATAAAACACCCAATTTTAGTACCAAAAATATATATCTGAGAAGTTTCAGTGATACTCACATGTCAAATGGAATGGGGTAGTGAAGTAGGAGGTCGAGGACAGTGAGGAGTTGATGTGACATGAGAGTTCTCACAGCACGAATAGCTCCTGTCCTTGTCTGTCGACAAGTGATCTCTCTCATCTTGTCATGCAGTGAGGACAGCACTGTGTCAACCTACAATAAATGTAACAGACATGATTTCTCTTATTTTGTCATGTGGTGATGACAGCACTGTGTCAAACTGCAATAAATGTAACAGGCATGATCTCTCCAATCTTGCCATATGGTGCTGTCAGCACTGTGTCAAGTTGCAATAAATGTAACAGATATGATTTCTCTCATTTTGTCATGAGGTGATGACAGCATTGTGTCAACTTGCAATAAATGTAACAGGCATGATCTCTCCTGCCTTGTCATGTGGTGATGACAGCACTTTGTCAACTTGCAATAAATGTAACAGGAATGATCTCTTCTGCCTTGTCATGCGGTGATGACAGCACTGTATCAACTTGCAATAAATGTAACTGGCATGATCTGTCATTTCAAGTGTTTCTACACTGATAGTGATGCAGGTTCTTAGAGCATCTGATTCAAGCATGTTTGATACATGGTCCATGTAGGAGTTTAATTACTTTAGCTGAAAAGCTATCCAAGCATTTTTTACAGATAACGTTCAGCCAGAGACTTTGCATCATAAAGCTTGACTAATGCTCACTTGAATCATGGTTTAATAAGCAAATGCTTACCAGTAACAATAAAGTCAATATTGTGTAAATACAGACAGTATTTCCTAATAGCGTAATGTAGTAGAGAGAATATCTCTCTACGACAAAACAGTTAGTTCTCTCAAAGATTACTTTGCTACTTTATAATCACTAACTTCTATTTATGCCAAATGCACATGTACATTATCATACATCACTACAGACATTAATACAACCCACCATCATCATCATACAAACCTTATAACATTTAAGCAAGACATGTACAATACATGCACACACGGGTAGTGACCAACTTTTACATTTATCATGGACATGAACGCAGAATTCTCATTCAGCACCAAACACATCTACCCAAACACTTTGTGGCTGATTGCACCAGCAAGATGACCACACACACCCTATAGATTACACACACCATACCACAACGGTCATATACCCTACAGGCCTTAAAGGTCACACACTCTATAGGTTACAAATCATACAGGTCAAACACTCTAAAGGTCACACACCCTACATGCTCTAAAGATCCTAGAGATCACACACCCTAGAGATCACACACTTCAGAGGTCACACACCCTACAAGTCACACACCCTAAAGGTCACACACCCTACGGTCACACACCCTACAGGTCACACACCCAACAGAGCAGTTACCTGTGAGTGTAGTTCGCCCCCCCTGGCTTTGATGACACTGTTGAGGACAACACAGGCCCCACTGGAGCTGTGAGACTGTGAGTCCAGCAGGGCGTCCATCAGACAGCTAAGAAATGACATCAGCTCACTCGAGGGCACCTTCTTGATCAACACCTGCAAGGACAATATGACAAGCTATATGTATTATTATTACATGGGTAATCGCTACTGACAACATGCTGTCTACGGTTATATACACTGTCCTGCACGGTGTGACGCCCAGTGCAATAAAAACAGGTATCACACTGATATGGACTATTTTCTCATCTGTTAGGCCTAATTTAGTAATTATTTAAAATGTCATATTCGCAAGTGCTTAATGTAGTCTGTTTCACTAAAACAATGAGAAACATGCTACAACTGGCATTTAAAGACAATGCTGAGTCCTCCGTCAAGCAACAACAATGTGTCTGTGCACCCAAAATGACCCATCAGCAATGTCAACAACTTTGTAAGTCCACAAATGTAAGCCCATACCTGTCACCCTGCGACTGAGAACAATTTCACTATAAACTTTCATGTTCATGTTTCATCTGCTTCCCAGTCATATGTTAATGTCCTATCTGTTGATAACTGTTAATAAATAATATGTTAATGTCCTATCTGTTGATAACAGTTAATAAATAATATGTTAATGTCCTATCTGTTGATAACAGTTAATAAATAATATGTTAATATCCTATCTGTTGATAACAGTTAATAAATTGATGTTGTCAAACTGTCATTGTGTGGAGGATTGAACTGTGCATTGTCTTTGCACTCAGCCTTGGCCCCAGGTTCCTCATTTCCTATTTGTTCCTATTTTTCCCATTCCGTTCTAATCTTTTTAAAGGTTTAAATGCACAAGGTATAGTTTATTGATTCAAACAGAGTTCTATTCAACCAAAAAGATCTACTTACAAATTGTATCCTAGTAACCAGTTGCTAGGGTGGTTGACATGACTCAGATAAGATGTGTATTAGTACGCTAAGATTTCCCAAAATTGGCTAGTCACTTCTTGACTTGAGAATCACTAGTAAAGTACTATTTTACTGCATTAAATACGTTGACATTCATTGCTTCACAATGTTGTATTGGGCTCGCATGCTCGCTCAATACAACATTGTGAAGCAACTCGTGCATAAACCTATTATCATTCAATATGTGTATATTATTGTTCTATCTTTATTTTTCTACTTGTTGGCACAGCGTTGCTTTACTATAATGCAGTGTTCAGGCTACAAAACATCGGACTGTGTTCTAAGCGAGGCACAATAAGGTAGCTGGGGTGGCTAATACTTGATTCTTTTCCTTCAAAACATGCAAGGAAATATTAAACTGAACATCGACAACACAAATAATCATGTGGCACTATGGTTGTATTTTGCTAATGTATCCTTAAAAAAACAGTCCTTTTGTAAATTGTCCTTGTCAGGCTGTGATTTCCTGGACACACTGATGATGTTGCCATAGTAATGATCACTTCAAGTCAGCGTGCACTTTGTGCCATGAATGTGGAACATATCGTCTGGTTACAGTGATTCTAGTACACTGCAGTATGGCATTATGTTGTTAAACTTGCAAATACCAGCGCTATTTTATTTTTTCTGTCATTGATAGACGATGACCAATGTAGCACACACCGCCATTTGACCCTGGACTCTGTTGGATAATGGACCAACCAAAATGTTCGTATGCACATGTCAAATACTTATGATAGAGCGGGCACAATCTGATCTTATGATAGAGCTGACACAATCTGATCTTATGATAGAGCAGGCACAATCTGATCTTATGATAGAGGGGGCACAATCTGATCTTCATAGACTACAACTTACTATGAAAACGTCACATTTCAAGCATGATATGCATATCTGTTGACATTTCTGTTATCACTAACCATCAGGAAATGTTACTTAGTTAAATGTTCTATAAAAAATACAATATTTATAACATTGCGTTAAAATTAAATGAAAGGACCATACCCATGAGCAAAATAATAAGGGTTTAAGGAACGACTGGTAGAGGGTTTGTCTCAAAATTTTTGTCTGTTACTTTTAGCTGTCATTCAATATCCTTTTTCCACTAGACATTAGGATTCCCCACTTGATATGCGGATGACCAATTAAATTTTTGTGTTGACAGGTAATGCATTGCATTTTGCAATTTGGCATAATGAAAAACTATTACACTTACATACGATGCAACAGAAATATGCCATTTCATCCCAGTTTTATGTTGGGGTTGCCTAGTCAACTACATTAAAACCCTGGTGGCAGAAAGTTGGGGTCCATGACTGCATTCTATTTCAATCCGCGTTATAACAGGCACGTAATAGTTAATGCATATTTATTTATTTCAACTGATACAACTGTTGCTAACTGCACGGATCAATGTACTAAAATAAATGAACAGTTGAAAGCTATCAATTCTGCAGTGTCAGTGATAAATTTGGCAGCTATAATCGGTTAAAGTTAAAGAAGGCTGGACATTTTTAACAAAAGGTGGGTTATCAGATATGCTCAGAGTGGAGTGTAGAAGGAAAGGAGGAAGTGAAGACCATGACTGAGATGTAAGAACTGTGTGAATTTAGATTTGGCAGGATTGGGAGGGAAATAGCGTGAGGAAGTGGAAACGGGTGATGGTGGTAGAAAAAAAATCGAAGACCAGTATCAGTGGTAAAAAAAAATCACCAGCCTCACCCCGGATTTCAGGGACAAACAGTAGAATAACAAATTTGTACTGAGATGGGGGCTTGAAGGACTCAGAAGTCCTGCCACATAATCTGTACTGAGATGGGAGGCTTGAAGGACTCGGAAGCCTTGCCGTATAATCTGTACTAAGATGGGGGCTTGAAGGACTTGGAAGTCCTGCCATATAATCTGTACTGAGGCGGGGAGCTTGAAGGACTTGGCTGGTCCTGCTATAATATAATCTGTACTGAGGTGGGGGCTTGAAGGTCTGGGTTGGTCCTGCCATATAATTTCAATAGAGATGAGGGGCTTGAAGGTCTGAGTTGGTCCTGTCATATAATCTGTACTGAGGCAGGGGGCTTAAAGGTCTGGGTTGGTCTTGCCATATAATCTGTACTGACGCAGGGGCTTGAAAGTCTGGGTTGGTCCTGTCATATAATCTGTACTGAGGCTGGGGGCTTGAAGGTCTGGGTTGGTCTTGCCATATAATCTGTACTGAGGCAGATTATATGGCTTGAAGGTCTGGGTTGGTCCTGCCATATAATCTGTACTGAGGCAGGGGCGTGAAAGTCTGGGTTGGTCCTGTCATATAATCTGTACTGAGGCAGGGGGCTTGAAGGTCTGGGTTGATCCTGCCATATAATCTGTACTGAGGCAGGGGCTTGAAAGTCTGGGTTGGTCCTGTCATATAATCTGTACTGAGGCAGGGGGCTTGAAGGTCTGGGTTGGTCCTGCCATATAATCTGTACTGACGCAGGGGCTTGAAAGTCTGGGTTGGTCCTGTCATATAATCTGTACTGAGGCTGGGGGCTTGAAGGTCTGGGTTGGTCTTGCCATATAATCTGTACTGAGGCAGATTATATGGCTTGAAGGTCTGGGTTGGTCCTGCCATATAATCTGTACTGAGGCAGGGGTTTGAAGATCTGGGTTGGTCCTGTCATATAATCTGTACTGAGGGGGGGGCTTGAAGATCTGGGTTGGTCCTGTCATATAATCTGTACTGAGGCAGGGGGCTTGAAGATCTGGGTTGGTCCTGTCATATAATCTGTACTGAGGGGGGCTTGAAGATCTGGGTTGGTCCTGTCATATAATCTGTACTGAGGCGGGGGGCTTGAAGATCTGGGTTGGTCCTGTCATATAATCTGTACTGTGGCAGGGGGCTTGAAGATCTGGGTTGGTCCTGCCATATAATCTGTACTGAGGCGGGGGGCTTGAAGATCTGGGTTGGTCCTGCCATATAATCTGTACTGAGGCGGGGGGCTTGAAGATCTGGGTTGGTCCTGCCATATAATCTGTACTGAGGTGGGGGGCTTGAACATCTGGGTTGATCCTGCCCTATAATCTGTACTGAAGCCAGGGGCTTGAAGGTCTGGGTTGGTCCTGCCATATAATCTGTACTGAAGCCAGGGGCTTGAAGGTCTGGGTTGGTCCTTCTATATAATCTGTACTGAGGGGGTGCGGTGTGGGTTGGTCCTGCCATATAATCTGTACTGAGGCGGGTGGGGCTTGTATTCCTGATATAAAACAACACTGGTAAGTCTGTCAGTCATGAATCATTATGAGTACTGCCATTCTTCAAGGATTATATGGGCTCATATAATAGTCTAGCCGTGATAAATACGATTGGTAAAATACCACGGTAGACTTGTTTTAGTTTACTTCATAGTCAATCAATCTGCAAGTTTCATGCAAGCGAACAACCATCACTGGAGTCAGCTAGGTATTCGTGCTGTGCCTTTGTCCATCATGACAGCATGATTACCTTGGCGAGGTCGTTGACGATGTTGAAGAGGACACTGGGGTCGCTATGTCGCACCTTCTCCTTAAGGTTTGGAAGAGTTTCAGCTGTCTCATCTGGGTCACTTTTACCTGCACCTCATAACAAGATGTCATGCATGACTAATCAAACGAAGCATTGTCCTTAAGGCATTTGAGGCAGCATAAGTTGTTCATAAAAATCAGTCATGTTCTTAAAAACATGATACTAATTTTATATTTCACCAATCCCAACCAGGTAATATTTGGCTTGCCTTATGCTGGACTTTTGGAGAGAGCCAGGGGATTTCTTTAAATAAACGGACATTTTGTGTACATGTGATATTTACCTAAATGATTTTTAAAACATGAAATGTTACCAAATGTTATATTTTTCTGGAGTATTAATTAGTATCTCAACTACAGTCCAAGATGTTTTACTTACCTTAAACACTTGTATTGAAATACTCAATTAAAAATCAACATAGTCTATCTGCCCCAGCCAATTTAATATCCTAATGGTGCATAGTGGATACACCAAGCAACCCTTTACGAGATATGTTCACACATGCACCAAAATCCATATCATATGTCAGGTCCTAATGGAGAAGAAAGTTGTACCAATGTTTATTAAATGCCTGGGTGTGCTGTTGGCCTGACCTTCGAACTGTGCCCCAATCTGGAGCACAGCTAAGACACAGTCTATGGCTGCCTCACGCACGGGAACTTGTGGGTCAGTGCAGCGTGGAACTAGTCTGGCCAGCGTGATACCCATCCTGCTGGACTGTGTACATGTCTACAAGATGTTCAACATATGAATACCAGTGCTGCTACCTGTCTTACAGGACTGCCATTTCCTATTCCACCCTCTTAGAGAAACAACCCATTTAAAGAAACAACCCTTTCATAGGAACAAACCTTTCAGATAAACCAACCATTTAGAGAAACAACCTTTCATAGAAACAACACTCTTAGAGAAACAACCCTTTTCAGAGAAACAACCTTTCATAGAAACAACCCTCTTAGAGAAACAAACCTTTCAGATAACCAGGACTGCAAGTGGGAAAGCTAGGTATGACAGGTACAACTCTGCAACAATTTACATAACCTACTATGTACTCTCTATGTTATTCTGTGATGAAATGCATTATGCTTGTGACAGTTGTCAACTTACGCCAATGTTGAGTTGCATGTTGTCACGCATGCAAGTGAAGATGGTCACACACAGCTGCATGGCTCTCTCTCGCTCATGGTTGTGTTTCGATTGTGTCCATGCATGCAGAGTCTACAATGCCAAACCACCATCATTAATATAAATGTAATCAAACAATTTCTAATTAAAACTAATCCATCCTTGGCATCTTTCTGTCCAGAATAGACAATGGTTTGCATGGTGGTGGTCAACTCTTGTCTTATGCATTGCCTGGTGTGACTCAAGAACTCCACTCTGGCATGGCAGTCTCTGCTACACTTGCTGCAGGTGAAGGCAGTGGGCTGAGAAGGTGCTGAATTTGCAGATCTCTGTTTTCGGTGTTCCCTCCTCTCAGCCAGATGCGTGGTTCATATCTCTTTCCTCTTCTGATGCCCTTCTGAACAGTTAACCTCTAATGGCCTCGATCATCGGCAGCTGTCTCCCAACTGTTTGCGTCAACGCCCACCTCATCTTCATGCCACACTTGTAGGTGTCTCTGTAGCAGAGACATGGGCGGCCAGTAGAGCATGTCCCAGTGACATCTTCATGCCACACTTGTAGGTGTCTCTGTAGCAGAGACATGGGCGGCCAGTAGAGCATGTCCCAGTGACATCTTCATGCCACACTTGTAGGTGTCTCTGTAGCAGAGACATGGGCGGCCAGTAGAGCATGTCCCAGTGACATCTTCATGCCACACTTGTAGGTGTCTCTGTAGCAGAGACATGGGCGGCCAGTAGAGCATGTCCCAGTGACATCTTCATGCCACACTTGTAGGTGTCTCTGTAGCAGAGACATGGGCGGCCAGTAGAGCATGTCCCAGTGACAAATTCACCATACATGAGATCTTTCAATATACGATCATCAACTGTCCGATGAATGTGACCAAGCCATTGAGGACATCGCTGGCTAAACTGTGACCAGGGATCGATCCGGAAAGAGACATACGTGTGCCCTTTGGGCACATCAAGGGCATGACTGTGCCTTTTTGAAATTTTATGTGCCCCAAATTAATTTAATAAAAGTGCAATTAATAACATGGTCGCTTTGCATAACGTGGTAATTGTGAACATTACAGTTAATTTCATATTAGGCAAGTAATCATAATTGCAGTTTTTTTATTACATTCAGTAATTTGCTTGCTTGATAATTAGTCCTACACAAAATATGAGGTGTAAACTATTTAAATATAAGATGTTTTGTGTTTGCATGACTGCCCATATCTCTGGGTATATCTAATATATTACCAATAATATAAACAAAAACAAAAAAAGCTATTGCTATACGCATGTAATTTCTGGATCTAGTGACAAATTACTGGTAATTGTGGAACCTGTGAAGCTAGCAATAACCTTTAGTGTCACACTGTCGACATTTGTCTTTTTGATACTAATAGTCAATCCATATTCTTTGCAGGCATTGTCCATTAGTTGCTGAAGGTCTTCCTCAATCTGACTTGCTAGCACTGAATCATCAGCAAAGAGCATTTTCCTGATGAGGACTCGGCGCACTTTAGTCTTGGCTCTCAAACGGGCGAGGTTAAACAGCTTTCCGTTAGTTCCAGTATATGTAAGGATACACCCTCTGTAGATGAACCAAATGTGTATGACAGCATCAGGGAGAATTTAACAATATGTCAAAGAGTGTCAGTGCCAGGACACATCCCTGAATTACTCCACTGGGGATCTCAAAGGATTTGGATGTTGCCTCATCATAGTTTACCGTGCCCTGCATGTTGTCATGGAAGGAGATCACACTGAACAGCTTTGCAGGCAGCCAATTTTCTTCAGCAGCTCCAGTTTAGGGTGTAAACTTAAAAAATGTGCTTGCAAGCTATAATATTTATTACATTAAACCTAAAATGTTCACTATAAAACATCATTAATATGATCTTACTAATACTTGATGATTTTTTTTCTATGTGGGCTTCTTTCACTCTGGGGAAGGCGTTGACTTCTTTCTTGAAATGTTTTCTCTCCCTGATTGTAACAATTTCCTCATGCCTTCCAGTTTTCTGGAGTTCATTCCAGAGGCGGGATGGGATGCATTTGGTAAGAATCCCCTCTTATGGTCAGCAATGTTTGAGGATGTAATTGTGTGATGAGATATTGATGCCCTGGCAGCTCTTCGCCCTATTGGAGGACAAGGTAATCTATTGAGGAGAGTTGGTGCATCTCCATGGTATATGCGGTGGAACAAGGTGAATGCACCAAGTTATCTTCTTTGTGCTCGTGGTTGGACAACATTCCTGCTCCGAGACGCCTCTGGCATAGCTATAATTTTGACAATTCGTCTCTGGATGGCATCACGTCTGCCTAGCTATGTTTCAAAGGTAGACGAGACATTCAAACAGATGAGACATATTCTATCTTGGATCTCACCACCTGAATGCTTCCCAGAGAAGTCAAGATGGTGTTGGAATGAACAGGTCTATCTGAGGGTGAAGAGTAAAGCCCCGAGGACTGGATACTGCACTATATAAGAACATACCTTTACCTTTTGCCATGCTCTTGTAAATCATAGTATGATGGTTAGGGTTCAAGTATGGTGAAACCGTTTCCATGAGTCCTAGCCGCTTTCTTGCATCCTTGGCCATCTTATTAACTAAGTGTGTGCAGGACAATTCTTTCTGGATAGAGATGCTCAAGAGTTCCACCTCTTCCACTTCTGACAAGACAGTGGTCATAAATGTGTGTGATGCATATAAAACAGTAGATAAGGTTACCAATTGCTATTCTAAAGGAATTTGCTATGCTGGTTTCTCATGCTAACACACAATATGCTACATGGCAAAATAAAGAACTTTAATATAACAGCATAATTATAAGAACTGGAAAATTAATAAAAATTATCAAAAGCAAGTATACGCACTTACTTTGAATATGACCTCCAGGCCCTCTGGTGTGCAGTCTTTGCATAATATCTGCTTAAGTAAATCAGCCAGTGCTGTCATTGTTAATTTCATCAACTGTTCGTGTTCCATGTGCTCTTTATACGTCTCTTCCTTCAGCCAGTTCCCTCCACCACCATCAGGTGGCAGCACCAATACACATGTGAGCGCTGTCTCAAGAAGTTTCTCAGTGTCAGCATCAGACAGTTTTGGCTCCAATTTACTGGCAGTGATTTAAAGAGAATTTATTATTTTTGTCACAACACAGAAAAAGCTGTTCAAGGGATAACACATGCCAAAAATTCATATTAGTTGTAAACTGCCAACACATTTTTATAATAAACAATAAATATGACATTACAATAAAGATGACATTATATCTTAATAAATATATCACAAACAGCAAAACTGCTATATGCAACTATTAAATGATTGCACGCAGCCAGTGAGATAAGTGAGAAACACTAGCTCTCTGACACAGATGTGACAATAATGAAGGATACATGAGTGTTGTGCACGTATTTAGTGTCAACGCTCGAATCGCTGATGACAAGTGTCTAGGGTTCTCAGTTTTCAGAAAATTCTGGAATACAAATAAACATCAATGAATAACTTGTAAACATAACAATATTTGTGCAAGACAGCAAAACAAAGTGAAGAAAAAAACATTAGTCCTTTAGAGTGTAAGGTTACAGCCCTTTTCCAGATTCCTGCATTGGTGTTATGTATCTCCTCAATATGGATGCTGTTCACTCATGATAATGAAATGATGACAACCCACATGCAATTTACAACATCAATCTAGGGGCCTAATTATTATCTAGATACAGTTAAATTTATTAGGTTGGTTGTCATGGTGATGTTCACCTGCATGTGAAGAAGTAAGTCATTGCAGTAGGTGAAATTATGAGTCATTTGTAAATGTGTTGGGTGCATGGCTCGACCTATCAACTCAACCGTCTGAATGAGATTCTCCTTCACACACGCATCCTACAACAAACAACAAATATCAGTTCTAACATTTTATTATATTCTAATCTTTTGGCAGTGTTTATTTGAACCAATTAATAATGGTAGCATTTTACATTTTGGTTAACAGAAAGGTTAAATTGTTTACACAAATGACTATTATTACTTTACTGATAGTAGCTTTATCATAGTGCAGATATAATTGTTATTTTGTATTTGCTTTTCCTTCTAAAATGTTAGTTTTGTCTTTAATTACAATATTCTGTATGTTGTATGTTCAAGACGAATGTTAAATGGCAGCTAGACAGTAAGTGCTTACTTGTTAACATACCTTCACACTAGTGAATTGTGGGTTAATGGTCTTCTGAATGATGGTCTCGAGACGAGAGGGAATGAGGGTCACGGGGGCATACAGACTCATGTAGCCATAGCACAGTAGCAGGGTGGCCTTGCACTTCTCCTCACACTCGGACTTCGTGTCCTGCAACATAGACAGTGTCATTGATTGCCAGCAATGGGCAATGACACACTGACCAGGGCACACAGGGCATGGACACACTGGGAATAGAAACACAGGGCAGGGACACACAGGGCATGGACACACAGGACAGGGACACACAGGGCAAGGAAACACAGGGCAGGGACACACAGGGCATGGACACACAGGACAGGGACACACAGGGCATGGACACACAGGGCATGGACACACAGGGCAGGGACACACAGGGCATGGACACAGGGCATGGACACACATGGCAAGGGCACACATGGCATGGACATACAGGACAGGGACACCGAGGGCAGGGCACCGAGGGCAGGGACACACAGGGCAGGGACACCGAGGGCAGGGACACACAGGACAGGGATACCGAGGGCAGGGACACACAGGACAGGGACACCGAGGGCAGGGACACACAGGGCAGGGACACCCTAGGCATGTAGTAGCCATGTACACAGGGTAGGGACACCCAGGGCAGGGACATGTAGGTCATGGACACATAAACAGAGTGATATTTAATGTAATGATTTAATTCACAGAGTGATATTTAAAGGGAAACAAAAGGTATTTTGGGGGGCTATGCACTTAAAAGTTTATTAAAACCAACCATTTCCAAACCCAATAAAAATGTTCACACCATGCAGTTGTTTACTGAAGCAACGGCAATGTAAACAAAAGCTGTCAATCGAGCGCACATCGAAGTCGGAACGTGAGAAGGTTAGTACTCATTTCCTCCTTTAATTTGATATATTATACATTTATAGCATATCGTTGGATCTCACGTTAGATGTGTAATTATATCGTTCACTAGGAGTATAAACAACTGGGCAAGGTTATTATTTTCTGATGAAAACATTATAAACGGGTTTGTGGTACATGTTGTTGGTGCCCTGATTCTCCACCGAACCATATACACAACGGCCCATTATGGTAAACAGTCAAAGGCCAAAATATGCTGATGCCTAGCCATTACTGTAGCGTTATGGGCAAGTCCACCCAAGGCCACGGCCTAGCCATTACTGTAGCGTTATGGGCAAGTCCACCCAAGGCCACGGCCTAGCCATTACTGTAGCGTTATGGGCAAGTCCACCCAAGGCCACGGCCTAGCCATTACTGTAGCGTTATGGGCAAGTCCACCCAAGGCCACGGCCTAGCCATTACTGTAGCGTTATGGGCAAGTCCACCCAAGGCCACGGCCTAGCCATTACTGTAGCGTTATGGGCAAGTCCACCCAAGGCCACGGCCTAGCCATTACTGTTGCGTTATGGGCAAGTCCACCCAAGGCCACGGCCTAGCCATTACTGTTGCGTTATGGGCAAAGCCACCCAAGGCCACGGCCTAGCCATTACTGTTGCGTTATGGGTAAGTCCACCCAAGTCCACGGCCTAGCCATTACTGTAGCGTTATGGGCAAGTCCACCCAAGGCCACGGCCTAGCCATTACTGTTGCGTTATGGGCAAGTCCACCCAAGTCCACGGCCTAGCCATTACTGTTGCGTTATGGGCAAGTCCACCCAAGTCCACGGCCTAGCCATTACTGTAGCGTTATGGGCAAGTCCACCCAAGGCCACGGCCTAGCCATTACTGTAGCGTTATGGGCAAGTCCACCCAAGTCCACGGCCTAGCCATTACTGTTGCGTTATGGGCAAGTCCACCCAAGTCCACGGCCTAGCCATTACTGTAGCGTTATGGGCAAGTCCACCCAAGGCCACGGCCTAGCCATTACTGTAGCGTTATGGGCAAGTCCACCCAAGTCCACGGCCTAGCCATTACTGTTGCGTTATGGGCAAGTCCACCCAAGTCCACGGCCTAGCCATTACTGTAGCGTTATGGGCAAGTCCACCCAAGGCCACGGCCTAGCCATTACTGTTGCGGCGGGAGAATCTTGGAGCAGCAGTGATTTTATTTTGGTGCAGAGAATTGACAGAAAAGCATGGAATATCGACTAGAATAAGTATTACTATGGCATATATATATATTATACATAAAAGTATTGTAGACATATATTAGGAAACAGTTTTTATTAATAATTAGTCAGAGGCAGTATTTTAGCATAAGTTAATTCCTGACTCTGGCTGGCGATATAATAGGGTTGTTTACCATTCGAAAATTGAGATAGCATAGTGAATAGTCAGAGAGTGGAATATTGGTTAGAATAAGTATTACTATTACACATATATTATACACAAACTTCTTATAGACATATATTAAGAAACTGTTTTTGTAAGAGGCAGTATTTTCCCCGGACTCTTACAGAGCAAGTGATCAAGGGGGTTTGTTTACAGGTCATGAATTAAACTGGTATATCAAACTATCATTTACATTGTTGAATATATATATATGAGATATAGTGATAAATTTACATAAATTACATACATAAGGTAATATCTGACACAGTTGTAGTAAACGTTTTCGATAAAAAGGAATTAACAGCAGGATGTTAGCATAAGTTGGTATACACTGAGTTCATTGTTTTGTTTACATAGTGTTCTCTGTATTCGCTAGGTGGCAGGCATATGTTTGGCTCACGCATGCTTAGTATAAAGACATAGTTAGCAAATATATTATTGTCAATATTAAATTAAATCCTAAATAACCCAGCCTAAAGTGTTCTTTTAAACACAAAAACAGCCTTATTCAAGGCTAACGTAGCAATCAAATTAAGACTAAATTCTGTGATGGCACAGTGCAAATGGCAGGTAAAGGCCACCAGGCATTTAATATGCGGCAGTTGCAGCAACTGGGTGGACTTAATTAAGTTCGGGTGTGAAAAGTCCTGGGCAGATAGTTTTAGTTTTGAGTGTAGGGGATGTGCAAAGATGAAGGAACTAGAGATGGAGTTAGAACACCTAGGGCTGCTCGTTGTAGCAATGGTGGGAAGGGAACAGGTGGGTTGTGCCAGTGGTGCCAGTGGGGGGACAGTAGATGACAAAGTGGGGGAAGACGATGAGAGAGATGCTACGGAGAGCTCACCTCAACCTGGGAGGAGGCTGAGAGGAGGTAAGATGACAGGACATAAGGAGACAGGACGAAAGGAGACAGGAAGGAAAGAAATGGGAGGGAAGAAAACTGGAGCGAAGGAGATGGGAGGGAAGGAGACAAGAGTGAAGGCAATAGGAGTGAGGGAGACGGGAGGGAAGGTGTCAGGAGGGAAGGTGATGGGAGCGCAAGTTAGCCAGGAGATGGGAGGGAAAGGTGACAGGTTGATGGGTAAGAGAGAGACGGATAACAATCTGCCAGGTTACAAGGCTGCAGGACCGAATGTGATGGAAGGAATCCAACAGAAGAGCTATTCCTAGGCAGTGATAGAGGGGGTGAGGAAGAGAGCGAGAATGTTTGTGGGGGACTCAATAGTTAGGAAGACCAACAGAGGGAAGATGATGTGGTGGTCTGCTTGCCTTGGGCCAAAATAGAGGCGATAACTGAGAGGGTAGAAAACATTGTTGGTTCAGGCAAGGGTGGATCTGTTTTAGTACACGTATGGACAAATAACGTAGAGAGGGAGGGTACAACTGCCATACATGTAGTTAGGAAATACAGGAAATTGGTCAGAACAGTAAAGCAAACCTGGGTTGAGCAGGTGATACAGTCGAGAATTTTACCAGTAATAGGAAGGAGGGGTCAGACTTATTGCCAAGGGATTGTCGGGGGATGGCAATTAACATGCTAGTCCAGAAGCTGTGTAGAGAAGAGGAAGTTCGATTTGTGGATTTGTGGGGAAGTTTTGTTGGGTGGGCTGATATGTACATGAAGGATGGGCTTCATCTAAGTGGAAAGGGGGCAGCAGTATTTGCAGATGAACTCTCAGCAGCAGTAGATAGTGGCATGGGTAGCATACCGAACATTTTTGGTAGTAAACATTGTTTAAACTAGAAGCGCAGTGGGCTTTCTTAGAGGTGCCTCAAGCAGAACAAGAGGCCACTAGTACAGAAAAACCAATAACAAAATGTCCAGAAAACATCTCTGAAACAGGTTATAAATGTGTGCGTTTAAATGCAAGGAGCATAGTAAATAAGAAAAAAGAATAAAACATCATGGCAGAAGATACTAACCCTCACATAATTGGTATAACTGAATCATGGGCCAACATAGACATAACAGATGCTGAATTAGGACTGACAGGATACATAATGTTTAGGAGAGATCGAATAGGAAGAAGGGGAGGGGGGAGTTATTTTATATATTAAAGAATCTATTCAGGCTTATGAAATAAATTAGAAAGGGAAGCAGATTACGATGAAGCTGTTTGGTGCAAAATAGTTTCAGGAAATTCAAAATTAACTATTGGATTAGTTTACCGAAGTCCAAACTTAAACAAAGAGGATACCACAAAAATACAAAAAGCTTATAAAGGAAGTTAGTAAAGGGGAATGTATCAAAATGGGAGATTTTAACCATGGACACATACAATGGAAATCTGTAGAGTACAGGGGGTGAGGACCAACAATTTCTATTTTTAAATCAGGATAGCTTCCTTACTCAACACGGGCTAGAACCAACCAGGGGAGATAATGTATTAGATATAGTTTTGTCATAACAAAAAGAATTAGTGGACAATGTAAAAATACATGAACCATTGGGTAACAGTGATCATAATCAAATACATTTTGACATCACTGTAAAATCAGAATGTAAAAATAAAAAACGTACAGGAGAAACTTCCACAAAGGTAACTATAAAGATATGAGAAAATACTTAGCAAAGCTAGATTGGAATAACATGCTGATGAATAAGACTGCAATTGAATGTTGGAATATTCTAAAATATGAAATTGAGAGTATCATCGATAAATTTATTAAATTTCTAGACAGTTTTCCTTGAAAAAACAAGGAAAACAGTCTAGAAAGAAACACTTGTCAAAAAGAAGCTATTAGAAAAATAGTGTTCAAGCTAACTATGTGGAGGGTTTATAGGCGTACCAGAAAGGAAGAAGACAATGTAAATTACAAAGAGGCACTTAATGCAGCTACAACTGAGGGGTTTTTAATGGCAGAAGACCTAAATGGTTACGAGGAGATCACACTGAAGAGGAGATCACACTGAAGAGGAGATCACACTGAAGTTTCTAAGATATTGAATGGGTATGAAAATATTGATAGAAATATGTTTTTCTCACTCACGAAAGATAACAGAACTAGAAGACGAGATAAAATTAGTAAAGGATCAGTGTAGACTGGATATCAGGAAGTACTCGTTCTCATAGAGGACAATAAATGAATGAAACACACAGCATGAATATGTTTAAAAACAAGGTTGACACATATCTAAGAAGGGCGGGTTACACATAGATGAACATTGTTGGACTCCTGATAAGCCAATGGCTTCCTTGTCCACTTGCCATCTGGGCCTTTGGCTGGGATGGCAAATATTGTTAAATCTTGGAATGAACCACATTACAAAATAAGTTGAATTTAGATGAAAACACACAAGCCACGTTCTCACAACAATAAATTGTGACAAATAAAATGGGGTATTACAAAGATAAGAAGCCTAATTTATTCAACTAGCCAAGTTATTTCTTGACCGATAATACGATATAGGATCAAATAGGGCAAGACAGTGTTATTTGTTGTTTCCCAGGAAACTACAGCAGCGACAGTTACATGGTACCACACAGTTGATTGAACGTGTTATTAGAACACGATCAACATATAATAGGTTACATTTGTCACAACAGCTAGAACATGTGAGCTAAAAGTATGTTTTTTGATGTTTTTCTAAACTTTTGGTAACTGTGATTAATGTCTGCTGGTGTGTAAACTATCAATGCACATGACCAAACTTTATTGTTTGTGCACATGCAAATAGTTTAACTATGCACAGAGAAGAAGATTATTTACATGTCGAAATGGGGCTAGTTGAGCCACCCAAGGCGCAAGGGAGGCTTAGTTGAGCAGCGGCTAAAGAACAAAAATAAGTGTTCTTTCGCCCAATATAAATCAAGGAATTCATTTTTCCAAGCAAACTGGGACATCGGATAGCTACAATGTAACATATTAACAGTTAGGTACACTGGTTGCAATTGGCCCATAACTCTACATTAATTGTGTTGACTTATTAATTAAGCATGTATACTTGTCAGAGACATGTTGTACCCATTGGGTAGATGTGTTGGTTGAGTTGTTATAAATTTTGTGTACAAGGCCTATGTAAATTATATAAATAATACGCAACTTACGCTACACTGTGGCTCAACTTACCCCACACCAAGTGTTAGTTGAGCCAGCTTACCAACCCTATTTGAATCAGCTATATATAATTATCTATGCATGCTAAATATATTATCTTGGTATAAAATGATCTACTAATAACCATAGTTTATGTGAGCAAAAACAATTTTGACTTATGAATATGATTGCACACTAGAAATCAAAAAGAATGAAAAATGGCTCAACTAACACTGCCATCCCCTACACTTGTATTTGAAAGTATCTAAAACTTTTTTCAGTATTTGTAATTGTATTTGATCTTGATGAAATGAAAGTATTTGTATTTAAATACCTCTCACAGGACAAAATCCCACAATGTGAAAAGTGGAAAAAATCCCACAGTACAATTTTTATTATTTATGCATGGTAATTATATTTCATTAGCTTGCAAAGTGACTTCTTTTTAATCGGGTCTGGGTCATTTGTCCCCCCAGACATTTACCCCTTGTTCACTTGCCCCAGGACACTAGCCCCCCCATACATTAGCCCCTTGCCTCACTGGAAATCTGGATCTCTGTCCCCTATTCATATCTTCTGGATTATTTGTAAGTTTGTATACAACATATTTTTTTAAAACTTATTTTTTTAATTTCTGAACATGAATTCCAGATAAGATATGTATTACCCTAATTGCAATTAATGTTCTTTGTGCCAGATCAGCCAAGTACATTACTTTATGTAGTTGGAGATGATTCTGTAATCAAAGGATTATCTTTATTGCATTGTGGAAGAAGCCAGTGACATTAGGACCTGGACCAGTTATTTAAATTCAGGATATTTGAAAGAAGCCATCTCAACAAGGCTTCATTTTAACTGCATTTACAATGGCGAGCTGGAGGGACTCCATTTTCCTATAAAAGCTGGATGCAAAGCCAGAGTTGTCAGAATGCACTTATAACTTCACCATGGAAATTACTACTAGCATCCAAGGAGGTCAGAAGCTGTTTTGAGTGTCGTGCCTACACCAAGAAGGAGACCAACAAGATTACTGTTTGATGGGAGTGTAGCCAGCATCGATCCCAATCATGCAAGGGTGCTGTTGTCACTGATCTCCGGATCCAGAATGTGATCACAGACAAAAGCCCCACGGGACAAGAGCCCCACAGACAAAAGCCACCACAGACAAAAGCCCCTAGTGTTTTATACATACAAGAAAGTTGGGTCAAAGAAAACGTGTTAATGTTGACTGATCCTAATTACATGGCACAAGGAAGAAGACGTAGCAGTAAAGCGGAGCTATTAATTTGTATCCACAAAAATACAACTCCACAATTTTACTACAAATGGGAATGCCAATTAGTAAAAAATCACAAGCAGAGGCATTAGTAGTTAATATTTATAGATCACCTAACAACCTGTCTATACACTAGGGTGATTCACATTATATATAATTGATAGACGAATTTGCAAATTTACTAATTTCACTTGACAAAAATAACTCAGAAATATTAATATATGCTGATTTTAATACATACTTAAAATTAATAAAAACATAATATCCAGTTAATTTTTACGATATTCTTACAACAAACGGCTTTCCTAAAGTAACACAACCAACAAGATTCTCTACCTCAAAAAGTACTCTTATTAATTTTTTTTCTTCAATAATCTTACAAAAACACAGCTAGAGTCAACAGCAGGAATCTAAACAATTCTCAGACCACTGTCACTGCATACATAAATAAATTACCTGATTTTACTAAATCATATTACATCTTGTGCTCTCTATACATTACTTAACATTTTAGGAAAAGCAAGTACTCCCTGTAGTTGTATCCATAAATAATTCAGACATTACACTGCACATGACATTAACAATGTATTTGCATAATATGCATTGCTATCAAAATAACATGCACCTGAAAAACTTTCCCAATTCCCATGATGCTTCAGTGCCCATATTCAGTATTAAGGTCAAATCGCTACTAGGGTCACTTTTGCCCAGTCCCGTGGATGACCATAATAGTGAGGTTTGCCTGTATATAACATATTGCTTTCAAAAGACAGCAGCGTTTGATGTGTTTTCACTTCTTCCCATGTGTTTCCACTTTTTCCCATGTGTTTTCACTTCTTCTCATGTGTTTTCACTTCTTCCCATGTGTTTCCACGTCTTCCCATGTGTTTTCACTTCTTCCCATGTGTTTTCACTTCTTCCCATGTGTTTCCCCTTCTTCCCGTGTGTTTCCACTTCTTCCCGTGTGTTTCCACTTCTTCCCGTGTGTTTCCACTTCTTCCCGTGTGTTTTCACTTCTTCCCGTGTGTTTCCACTTCTTCCCGTGTGTTTTCACTTCTTCCCGTGTGTTTTCACTTCTTCCCGTGTGTTTCCACTTCTTCCCGTGTGTTTCCACTTCTTCCAATGTGTTTTCACTTCTTCCCATGTGTTTTCACTTCTTCCCATGTGTTTTCACTTCTTCCCATGTGTTTTCCCTTCTTCCCATGTGTTTCCACTTCTTCCCATGTGTTTCCACTTCTTCCCATGTGTTTCCACTTCTTCCCATGTGTTTCCACTTCTTCCCATGTGTTTCCACTTCTTCCCATGTGTTTTCACTTCTTCCCATGTGTTTCCACTTCTTCCCATGTGTTTTCACTTCTTCCCATGCGTTTCCACTTCTTCCCATGCGTTTCCACTTCTTCCCATGCGTTTTCACTTCTTCCCATGCGTTTCCACTTCTTCCCATGTGTTTTCACTTCTTCCCATGTGTTTCCACTTCTTCCCATGTGTTTTCAATTCTTCCCATGTGTTTCCACTTCTTCCCATGCGTTTTCACTTCTTCCCATGTGTTTTCACTTCTTCCCATGTGTTTCCACTTCTTCCCATGTGTTTCCACTTCTTCCCACGTGTTTTCACTTCTTCCCAAGTGTTTTCACTTCTTCCCATGTGCTCTGGTGCTGCAGCTACTGCTGAATCTCGCTGAATCTTTGTTTTTGAAACACAATTTATAAACTATTAACATATTGTCTTCACGTAATATTGTCTTCACGTAATATTGTCTTCACATAATATTTCTTATGTTGTACAAGGAATGCCCAGGCAGCCAACCTACTTTTCTGTCAACAAGATTTTACACAGTGAGTGCATCATTGATAAATGTACAAGTATTATACATGTTACATTGTATTATAAATACCACACCAGATGAGTTTAATAATCATTTGCTACTGCGAGTCAGTACATTTTTTTTATATTTACCATAATCCACTATTGGTGATATTTACCATTTTGGTTTATGACCCATGTAAAAATGTATATTTGTAGTCTAGATACCACAACACAGAATAACATACCTCCCTCAGTTTATTATGTGAAGTACAATGTAATGGCCTGAGATGCATATACAATAAATGTAATAAATTACAATTGATGTAAACAACAATTATAAGTAAGATTATTTAGAAAATGAGTGTAATCAACAATTATCAGTGTGCTTACTTAGAAAATTAGCATAATCAGTTACGATTGATTAGAACATGAGTGTAATAAGTTATTATTACATTTGCATGTACTCATTACATTCAAGAATATAATTGACATAATGAAATAAATAGAAACCATCGTGTCATTATTGTTACCAATTTTATTCGAGGCAAAACATGCACAATGTTTAAAATGCAGTCAATGTACATGCATTAGATATAAAATGAAGAGAAAGGTACTTCTTAGTTACTATATATGCAACTGGGGACAGAGTTGGAGTCATTATAATGATGGCCTTCATTACATAATGATGTTGAAAATTATCAATTTTAAATTCATGTAGTAATAATGAACACCTGTAATGAAATATGATCATTATGCTGTTAGGTTATTTCATTATGTTGACTTAGGTGGAATCAGCAAATTCCACTAGATTCCCCAGTGACTGCAAAAATGATTCAATGGTCTTTTGAAGCCAGTTCCCACCCAACTGTCCTTTTCACACAAGCATGCTAATGGGGGACAGGCTCCACAACCTTGACATTGAAGCCTTTCATTCACTGGTGACCACTTAATTGAGTGTTGGATACTTCCAGTAGTGGACAGCACTAAGCTGACTGTCTTTAATATCTGTATCAATAAATATTATACCAACTTTTTTTAGAAGTTGCACACTATTAACTCTAACCACCTGATGTATGTCCTTAAGCACCAATGCAATTATATGTACACTGTTTACAACTTCCTGCATGTTACCAGATATAGGGAGTAGGGTTACTCCCTCTCTGGTAGTTACTGACTTACTGTTTATTCCATACATGGAGTACCTTCATAGAGTTACAACATTAATCATCCCCCTATACACAACAGCGATAAGCCAGCTCACTGCAGTGAAGCGGGCGTGGACCACTGGCCGGCACAGAAGAAGCACCACCTCCTGCACTGACTACAACCAACACAGATGAAGCACCACCTCCTCCACTGACTACAACCAACACAGAAGAAGCACCACCTCCTGCACTGACTACAACCAACACAGAAGAAGCACCACCTCCTGCACTGACTACAACCAACACAGAAGAAGCACCACCTCCTGCAATGACTACAACCGACACAGAAGAAGCACCACCTCCTGCACTGACTACAACCAACACAGAAGAGGCACCACCTCCTCCACTGACTACAACCAACACAGAAGAAGCACCACATGCACTGACTACAACCAACAAAGAAGACGCACCACCTTCTGCACTGACTACAACCAACACAGAAGAAGCACTACCTCCTGCACTGACTACAACCGACACAGAAGAAGCACCTCCTGCACTGACTACAACCAACACAGAAGAAGCACCACCTTCTGCACTGACTACAACCAACACAAAAGAAGCACCACCTCCTGCACTGACTACAACCGACACAGAAGCACCACCTCCTGCACTGAATACAACCGACACAGAAGAAGCATCACCTCCTGCACTGACTTCAGCCGACACAGACGAAGCACCACCTCCTGCACTGACTACAACCGACACAGAAGAAGCACCACCTCCTGCACTGACTACAACCGACACAGAAGAAGCACCACCTCCTGCACTGACTTCAGCACCACCTCCTGCACTGACTACAAACCAATATAGAAGAAGCACCACCTCCTGCACTGACTACAACCAACACAGAAGAACCACCACCTCCTGCACTGACTACAATCGACACAGAAGAAGCACCACCTCCTGCACTGACTACAGCCGACACAGAAGTAGCAACACCTCCTGCACTGACTACAGCCGACACAGAAGAAGCAACACCTCCTGCACTGACTACAGCCGACACAGAAGAAGCAACACCTCCTGCACTGACTACAGCCGACACTGAAGAAGCAACACCTCCTGCACTGACTACAGCCGACACAGAAGAAGCAACACCTCCTGCACTGACTACAGCCGACACAGAAGAAGCAACACCTCCTGCACTGCTGGTAGAACCAAGCTATGCTACTCATTCTGAATTTGACTTCTTGTGGCTGGCAGCCAGCATAGGCAGACTGCCTCAACAGCAGTAATGGGAAGACAAAACGTGGTGGATGAGCCTGGTGTTATATGTTACTGGTGAAAAACAAATTTATCAGCTCATGCCTTTTTGATGTTTGTCATGTTTATGGGCTATACAAGTAGTATACATGTTTCTTACCCAACAGAATAAGTTGTTACCATTCACACTTGTGGATGAAAATTACAGCTATACTAGGAAATTATGGGTGGGTGGCAGATTTGTTTGCATACCAACCAACCAACCATATAATAGGAATTTATAATATTTGTAATAATTACACTGCTGCCCACATCTATTGTTTCCTGGAATAGTAGTAGTGGCCAGCTTCTGTCTCATAAGACAATGCTTTTGTTTGCTGCATCATGTTGGTTGACTGTATGACGCCTCGCACGCTTGATCTCCTGGTAAATCAGGGATGCTTTGATGGTTATAGCAGAATCGCCAGTAAGACTGGTTCGCCAGGTAGGTTGTTCTTCAGCAACTGTTTGCCAGTGCATAAGATCGATGCCATAATCTTTCAGGTCTCTTTTTATGGCATCTCTCAATTTGGGTCGGCCAACTGGTCGTTTGCCTCCAGTTAACTCCCCATACATAATTTGTTTAGGAAGGCGGTAAATGGGCATACGGTGTAAGTGACCAAGCCAACGTAGCCGTATCTGTTTTAGAATGCTGCTTAGTGGAGTTGAGTTGCAGTGTTGCAGGATTTCCAGGTTGGTAATTTTGTCTTGCCATTTCACACAAAGGATAGTACGTAGGCAACGTAGGTGGAAACTTTTTAATTTCAGTTCCTGTTTATGGTAAGTAGTCCATGATACACTTTCAGTTTAGTATGTAGTGTGACTAGTGTTAGGCTCTTGTTGAACCAAACTCTTTTTGAGAGTCTTCCAAAGGATGTTGCAGATTTACCTAGTCATGTGTTAAGTTCCTTGTCAAGCGTGAAATTGTTGGACATGATGGAGCCTAAGTATACGAAGTTCTCCACGGTTTCGAGTGCTTCATCACTGAGAGTGATCTTGGCTACTTGAGTCCTGTGGCTCTTTTTGACACTGATTTTGAGGCCAAACGCTGAACAAGTATTAGTATTAGAAAAACTGTCTATGATAGACTGTAGCTGTTCCTTGGAATGAGAGCAGAACGTCATCTGCATATAGGGCCTCGCACACATGTAACGTTGTTGTTTTGGTCTTAGCCTTCAGGTGTGACGTAGAAAATAAATTGGCATCAAATCTGGTTCCCCAGCCCACACCAGGGTTAGCAAGGTTAGCATTTTGCTTTACTTCTCTCAATATTACAGAGACGTATATCTCGAAAAGAGAACAGAACACAGCCCTGCTTCACACCATTAACAATGGGAAAGGGTTCTGACACTGACTTGGGCAGTAGATCCATTTGGTCAGCTCTGGCAATAACTGCCTATATATATCTGTGAACTGTGGTTCATCATCAAGTTCTTCCATAATCTCCATGGATGGCACTTTGTCAATTGCAGGTGCGATGTAGGGTCTTTCTGTGACATAAAGATTGGAGAAGTGTTCAATCCATCGATCCATTTGGTCAGCTCTTTTTGTTAGTGTGACGCCATCTTTCAATCTGAGAGGCGTTGTTTTCTTTATTGTGGGGCTTGTAGCTGTTTTTATGTCTGCATATATACTTTTCAAGTTCCCAGTTTTTGCCGCTGTCTCGATATCCTCACATAGTATAGATTAAGTGCTTGTCTAGTTCTTTGAGCTAGACTTCAAGACTCTCTGTAGCGAGCACTGGTTGTCACATTTGGCCTGCTTTTGAATTCCAAAAGCACCTTACGTTTTGCTTCAATCGCCGGTTTCATGGTATCAAGACTGGCTACATACCAGTCTGGGTTGCAGTGAGAGCTTATGCCAAAACTGTTCTGGCTGATTGGTGAATGGTTTGTTTGAAGAGCTGCCAGTACACAGGGATGTGCTGCAGTCCGCAGTCAGTTGTCGAATATATCAACTCTGGTTTGCCCACGTTGCTTTCCTCTGTGGTGGGGTTTAGGCGACAATTTCATGTTCAAAATAATAAGACTATGATCTGTGTCACAATCTGTACTGTGGTATGATCTAGTTTTGGTGACATCGTTAAGATAGCAACACCTAATAAGAACGAAGTCTAGTTGATGCCATGTCTTGGATCTGGGAGACCTTGTGATGGTCTTTGCATTTTGTGTAGGTGTTAGCGACACAGAGTTGGAATTTAAATTTAGCACTCAGCTCTAGGAGATGCTGTCTATTGTCATCTATTTTCCCAATGACGAAAGCACCTATATTGATTCTCTGTCATTGCCCATGAGAGCATTGAAGTCCCTAAGTAGGATTAGCTTGTCTGATTTGGGCACAGACTCAACTACTTGTGCAAGTGCTGCATAGAAGAGATCTTTGACTTCTGGTTGAGCTATCAATGTTGGTGCGCAGGCACATATAATCATGGCGTGACCTTTCTCCAAAGAGTGGAGCACTGTCATAATATGATCAGAGATTGCATGCGGTCCATCTAATTTGTTGCATAAGGTGTTCTTCACAGCAAGTCCAACGCCGTGTTGACGTTTGGAGCCAGTTGGTTTCCCTGACCAGTATATTGTATACTCAAGTTCTCTGATGGAGCCTTTCTGAAGTAGTCTTATTTCTTGGAGTGCTGCAATATCAACTGGCCTTTTGGCCAGTTCACGGTCGATGACAGCACTTTTTCTGGAATCGTTAATCAAATCATAGTCCGGGGACATGCCAGGGGCCATAGTCTGTACATTCCACGTGCCAAGGCACAGTTTTCGTTGAATCTTTGCAGTAGGTATGTGGATTGCAGCCTGATAATAGGTCTGCACACCCAGGCAGACCTACAGACTGTGGCGGGTCAGATCCCTATTGACTGGGGGCTGCCCAGTTTGGAGCGGGTGGATACTGACCATGAGACAAACGTCATCCCACTGTCGGAGGTGGTCCCTGGCGCCATGCTCTATGCCAATCGAGCAGTTGACCATCTCCCGTGGGTCACTAAAACCTGCACTACAAGCAATACCAACCAACTGTCATTCCTGTTAGTTATATATTAGTTATTACCTAGCCAGTTGAATCTGGAATATATCTTGTATATGTATGTATGAAAAAATAAGTTTAAAAAAATAAAAACATGAGTGTTTATTGTGGCCTTTATATGTAACAAGAACATTGTGTATAAAATAACCAAACGCTTGCATATATATATAATCTGACTCGCCTCGTTTATGAATCCTGGTACTACTTTAAGTGAATTGTGGGAGGTCAATAAACAGTTCAGTTTTCTAGTCCTGAATGATAGCCTTTATGTTCTTCGCTATCGAGGACCCAGAAGCTTGACCGGATGAGGTGGCTGGTGCATGATGGTATGACCTATCCTACGGCCTAGCTTGCCGTCGACCAACTAGTTTGAACTGGCTGTACGTGGCCCACCTCAGAGACCTGAAATAAACAAGGCCCAAATATACATATACATTTAAAATAAGTGACATCTCGGAATATTTGGATATCAAGGATATATCAACAAGGACAATATTGTTTGCATCAAAATTGTTTACTGAAGTTTGTACATTCTCTTAAATTATAAAAAATTAAAGACATGCTATGTGAAATTGTTCTTGTAGAATCCAAAAATGAAATTAAATATATCAGCAGACATGGATTGAGCAAAACCTTGTTTCACATTTTTCATCACACCATCTACAAAACATGAAACTATACATGTATAAATATTTTTATGTTGATATCATTTCTTAGACTTTTTAATGTATCTCCATTGTTGATATTTGTCAGTATAGATATTAAAATAAATTTAACTTTTCTCATAACTTATACCGACTTGTTTGTTGGAGGATCTAGTTTCCAACTGTCAAAAGATGTATGTTTCATAGCAACCAGGACATTCTGCAGCACCAGCTGCTCCCAACCCAGTACATGACATCCCTGGCTGTTTATACCGCACACTGGTCCCTCTGTAAGATAGAACCAATCATTAAAATATTATTTTAGTAATACAATCTCTACATTGATAATATTTATAAACACTAAAAACACAGAGTATTATTCTGTTCTACCCATTTTAACAGGAGTTCCTCTTCCTGTAGTCATTCCATCAGAATGATGATCCCTTCCCATAAATATGGACTGCATTTTATCAAGCCTATTAAAATTTTAGCGAATGAAAACTGCCACACATATCAGAGGCTCATGTGGCTGCGCAGTCTTCACCGACACTGTGTCTGTGACTGTGATGATTATCACATACATTATTATTATGATGCCTGGACAAAATTATAAGGGAAGAAAGTTAACGACACAAATGAATCATTACCTCCACCAACAGGTTCTGCATGATTTTGCGCCGCAATCACCTTTTGGCAGCAGACATACTCTTGCCACTGTACCAAAAGGTTGACACTTCCCACAGCGACACCAGTCAACATATTCGTTTGCCTGTCGTCTCTGCAGTTCAAGGTCCCATGGATCTTCATTTTCATTGGCACAATCTAATCTTGTCCTGTTTTTCTGGTTGAAACTGGTACCCAGATAGTTCTATGCTGATTGCTTCATTTTTGTCAGAGGAAGAATCAGAAGATTCATAGTGGCATGCCATCTTGTTTACACATAACTCGCATACGTATACAGTTGCCGCCAGTCGAAGTTGATCAGAACTGCACACAGTGCCACCAAGCGGAGTTGTGACAAAATAGGGCTTATGCACTGGTGATGTAGGTTTATCGACCTCAATGGCAGCACCCGTTGATTACAAGAGATGACAAGTTCAACAACGTTTTCCTAAACGTGAAATTTTTTATTGTACGTGGAAATGGTTAGTTTTAATTAACTTAAGGTGCATAGCTCCAAAAAATGCCTGTTGTTCCCTTTAATGTAATGACTTCACTCCTGCAGTGATATTTAATGTAATGACTTCACTCCTGCAGTGATATTTAATGTAACGATTTCACTCATATGGTGATATTAAATGTAATAATTTCACTCCTGCAGTGATTTTAGTTATACAGTGATATTTAATGTGACGATTTCACTCCTGCAAACATACCTTGATGAAGCTAAACAGTCCACCTGATGGTTTCTTGCTGGATGCATCAAGCCTTGCTATCACTTCGAGGGCAGTGTCAAGATGAGCGGCAGCAGCAAACCCAGCCGCAATGGCAAAACCCTGGAGCCGGTTTCATGAGATGGCGTAAGTTTACAACTTACTAAGATTAATATTGGGCGTAACTAAGATCTACCCACTGGCATGGTTTTCGACCGGTTTCGTGAGACAACTTATGCCCTGTTGTAACTACGTCGGTGCAGAATTGACCTAGTTAAATCATTTGGTTAGGTCACGGAGATCTGCCATTAACGGTGCAGTGTTTCGATGCAGAATACTACCACCAAATTCTGTGATAAACATGCAAGTTCTTCAGGCGATGCACAGTTCAGAGAATGGCGGTTAGACATCAGGTTAATATGAAGATTAGTATGCAACCAGGCGCCTTGTTTCATAAAAATGAACACTGACAGAGCGCCAGCGCCGCCGAGAAACGTATGGCGTGTAGTTGTATAATAGCATTGACATTGATTGTCATTATCTTTTTCTTTCTTTCTTTATATTACTGCCCCTGGCATTGCCTTGGAATTGCATGGTGTGTCACATACATTGAAATATCAAATTCATATTATCACTAGTGACACAGGAATGATCTATATTTACATTTTTAAAACTACAACATTGACAATGCTAAAATTCTACATTTTTTCCTCGTTCAATAAACTAAGACTCGGTCTCAGAAAGAGTATTCCACCGAAAACCAATGTTTCTAACGATTCATTTGCACTCAATCGACTGAATAATTGTTAGTGATTTAGAATATAAATGTTTTCCCCAAAGATGTCTTATGAATTGTTTAAAAATTGCATATTATATTATCAAGTATACCAAACATTCTCACGATTGGTTTGTCTCATAAAAATCCACTGACACTAATTTTTTAGTCTTGATATAAAAATCATTATTTTGCCATCTCACAACTTTCATACAACAGTATTGTGTGAATTATAATGATATCCACACAATTGTGTGTACTATTGACCAAATGTGTAAATGCAATGAGCATACTTTGCATGTGAATTACCAATGTGTATGACTTTTATTTTTTCTGAAGAGCTGATCTTTACGGGTTCGTGTCGCCAAGCGAAAAACCAAGCTATCTTGCTAAAATATATTTTGAAGCATAGTGTTATCATTGTGCTTGGTTTATGTCAGAACAACTGACTGATGCATCTTGGGAGCCTACCGGAGGCCAGGGACCATCCCTACCAAGGGCCTGGGGGAATGAAAGCTGACCAATTAAAAGATTCATCCCCTCACCGCAGGGGGCCTCTGACCACTCACAAGCATTAACTCTGCTATAGGAGCTAGCAGCACCCCTTCCTTTGTCTCATAGCACAGACAACGAAACACGTCACCCACCAACCAGCCCCTTTCAAAACATTATAGGATAGCCAGCATTTCAAAACGCCTGGGGGGCATTCATTCTAAACACTTCATTTTGGGCTGGCTGGACACCCAGGGGGATGCAGACCCCAGGATTCTCTGGTCATGTGGCCGCAGTCACATGATCATGATCCAGTAGCTGGCCCATGATCGCAGTCTGGTCACGTGAAACATATCCAGGTCTTGCATCCTCAGGGCGCACCAACCAACCCCCTTTCTCTTTCCAAAAAGACAGGATGGCCAGCATTTCAAAAGGGATGGCTAGACACTCAGAGGGATGCAGACCCCAGGATCTCTGGTCATGTGACCGCAGTCACATGATCATGATCAAGTAGCTGGCCCAGGACTGCAGTCCGGTCACATGAAATATCCAGGTCTCGCATACATTTCTCAGGGTGTCACAGCTGGTCCCAGAGAGATCTGGCCGGACTGTCCCATTTTATTGCCAAAATGAATAATAAATATGAAGCTTTTATTACATGAGTCGTTGTGTTGTTCTGTCATAAACAGTTATTTTAGCAACACGATAAAGTAGATAAACTAACATAGCCACATAATTTAAGAACAGGATGATGTTTATATTACTCGTTTAGCATATTAGCTATCTATAATGATATACATATATGTGTAGCACTGTGTACTTTGTGGCTCTTTCAGCTGTGATTGCATTTTTTGTGAGACCATGTTCTGAATTCAATTAAACAATTGAAATATCAATGTGGTTGTGGTTATTGTTATTAGTCTGTAACTTGGGCAATTATTACAATTATGTATAGACAACAAATCAACAACAAAAAATATAGTTTACTGTTTGTAAATTTTAGTAGCCAAAATTAATCATGATGTGTAAACATAATACTATACAATATAACTTCATAACTTCTTCATGACACATCAAAATAGGTCAAACTAAATAATTTTCACAAAGTAATAATTATTGGGGAAAGTGAACAAGGGTCGAGTGATGTGTATACATTAAACGATTTTTACCTCTTGACATGCTGTGAGGTTTCTGAAAGTCATTCGACCAAGAGTAGCAATTTTGTGCAGTGGCGACTTTTCGTGAAGCATGCTTTCGTCGTTCAATAATCGAAAATATTTAATTCAAAAACAACTTTTCTAACAAATTGGTTGCACTTAATCAATTAAATAATTGTTAGTCATTTTGAATATCAATATCTTCAGTGAAGGTTTTTAATGGCATATTGTATTAAATAGATAAAAAATGCCCCTAATATGGGCAACAAGTATAAACATGACATCGCAGCTACATTTTTTATTACACTTAGCCTTAGGGCTAGGCTACTGAGTTTTGTAGTTGTTGACATTATTTAATTTATTCCATGTTAACCAATTGTATTCGATAATTGAAGACATGGTTATAGTTCACAATCTCGCCATTGTACTATGTGAATAATAAGCACAATTAATAACAAAGACTTGTGTAAACCGTGGAAGAAAATCTAAACAAATGCATGAAATTACAAGACCCCGAACTTACGACATGGTCGAGTAAGTTTACGACTGCTAATATCAAGCGTAAAATTACGACTAAAAGGTAATGTCTAACTGGTTGTAAGTTGATTCATAAAACCCTCTTAGCGTAACTTTACGACCAATTCGACTTAAGAAATCGTAAATCGGACTTATGCCATCTCATGAAACTGGCCCCTGGTGGCCACACAATACATTAAAACAAACAGAAAGAACAATTATAATTTGTTTTTGAGGTAATGTAGTTATTAAAGAGAGAAAGTTTAGGAACAAATGAAAACTTAAAAAAACAAGGATTTCAAATTACTGATAATTACTCAGGTCAGTTTTACTGCATTTGGGTTATCATCAGCTCTACACAATACACATCTATTAAGTTTAGTAAATTAATTTTTTATATTATTTCTGTGATATTTATTAAAAGTTGATTAGTAATTACCTCTCGCTCGAGTTGGCTGAAGTGTTGGATGTAGCTAAAGGCATCGTAGAGACTCTGCTGAACAAACCGTGTTGTTGTGGCTCGTCGCATCACCACACCTAGACACTTGAGCAGGAAGTTCTACAAAAGCAGCAAGGATGAGACAGTAATAAAAAATGACTGAAATGGCAAAAACAAGGCGGTAAGAAGGATGATGGAAGAAGGATGAGGGAAACAGGAAGGATGGTGGAAAAGGGATGAGGGTGGTAGGAAGGATGATAGAAGAAGGATGACGGAGACAGGAAGGTTGATGGAAGAGGGAGGTAGGAAGGATGATGGAAGAAGGATGAGGGTAACAGGAAGGATGATGGAAGAGGAACATGGTGGTAGGAAGGATAATGGAAGAAGGATGAGAGAGATAGGAAGGATGATGGAAGAGGAACATGGTGGTAGGAAGGATAATGGAAGAAGGATGAGAGAGACAGGAAGGATGATGGAAGAGGGATGGGGTGGTATGAAGGATGATGGAAGAAGGACGAAGGAGGTAGGGAAGACGATGGGCGAAGGATGAGGGAGGCAGGAAAGATGATGGAAGAAGGATAAGGGAGATAGAAAAGATGGTGCAAGAAGGATGAGTGAAGGTATGAAAGATGATGGAAGAAGTATGAGGAAGATAGGAAAGATGATAGAATAAGGATGAGGCGGAAGATATGAAAGATGATGAAGGATAAGGGGGTAGGAAGGATGGTTAGATGAAGAATGGGAGAGACAGGGAGGATCGTGGAAGAAGGATGAGTGAAAGTAGGAAAGATGACAAAAGATGGATGAGGGAAGTAGGAAAGATGAGAAAAGAAGAATTAGTGAAGGTGGGAAAGATGACTGAAGAAGGATGAGGGTGATAGGAAAGATGATGGAAGAATGATAAGATGGGTAGGAAAGATGATGGAAGAAGGATGAGGGACATAGGAAAGATGGTGGAAGGATGAGTGAAAGTAGTAAAGATGTCAGAAGATGGATGAGGATGGTAGGAAAGATGAGGGAAGAAGAATGAGTGAAGGTAGGAAAGATGATGATGAAGGATGAGGGATGTAGGAAGAATGGTGGAAGAAGGATGTTGGAAGGATGACGGAAGAAGGATGTAGGAAGGCTGACAGGAGAAGGGTGTAGGAAGGATAATGGATGAAGGATGAGGAAGATAGGAAATGTGACAGAAGATGGATGAGGTAGATAGGAAAGATGATGGAAGAAGGATGAGTGAAGGTAGGAAAGATGGTGGAAGAAGGATGAGTGAAGGAAGGAAATATGAAGGAAGGATGGAGGTAACAAAGATGATGGAAGAAGGATGAGTGAAGGTAGGAAAGATGGTGGAAGAAGGATGAGTGAAAGATGGAAATATGAAGGAAGGATGGAGGTAACAAAGATGTTGGAAGAAGGATGAGGGAGGTAGAAAAGATGATGGAAGAAGGATGAATTAAGGTAGGAAAGACAAGGGAGATAGGACAAAACAGGAGAATTATATGGGAAAAACACCAGAAGGATTGCAGTGAATCTTCATACAGTGGACTCCATTAACAGAATCAGAGATAATAGAATCAGCCATTTATTAGAATAAAATATATTGGCTAGGACCGAATCACCTCCTTTTAGAGCTACATTAATATGTGTCACTTAAGTGAGTCAGCTGTTTGATATAATCAAATTGCTCTGACCAAAAGTGATTTTATAAAGAGGAATCCACTGTACTGGGTAATTTTTATATATAAAGTTGTCCTTCATAATTGTCACACTACCAAAAGCAAGACTTGATAATATCAAATGTCATAAAACATGTTCCAATAAAATATTCAAATGTGAAAACAGTAAGAAATCCAAGCTTAAACCCAGCATGACCCCAACACTGTCTGTTAATTACTGTCCTCTGTACAGCTGGTTCACCGACTCAACCAAGTGTGTTAATTACCTTGCCTTCGTACAGCTGGTTCATTGACTCAACTGAGACTGTTAATTACCTTGTCCTAACTACAGTTGGTGCACTGACTCAACCAAGACTGTGAATTACCTTGTCCTCGGTACAGCTGGTGCACTGACTCAACCGAGACTGTGAATTACCTTGTCCTCAGTACAGCTGGTGCACTGACTTAACCGAGACTGTCAATAACTTTGTCCTCAGTACAGCTGGTGCACTGACTTAACCGAGACTGTCAATAACTTTGTCCTCAGTACAGTTGGCTCACTGATTCAACTGAGACTGTTAATTACCTTGTCCTCGGTAGAGCTGGTGCACTGATTCAACCGAGACTGTTAATAACTTTGTCCTCAGCAAAGCTGGTGCACCGATTCAACCGAGACTATTAATTACCTTGTTCTCAGCACAGCTGGTTCACTGACTCAACTGAGATCATTAATTACCTTGTCCTCGGCACAGCTGGTTCACTGACTCAACTGAGATCATTAATTACCTTGTCCTCAGCACAGCTGGTTCACTGACTCAACTGAGATCATTAATTACCTTGTCCTCAGCACAGCTGGTGCACTGACTCAACTGTTCCATCAATGCTTGGCCAATGTTACATGTCCATGTGTCGTCTGACAATTCTTCAAGACTTTTTGACAGCAGCTACATGGACCAATGAACAATAATGAGTCAACAGTAAATGACCAGAAGCTCAACTGACCTGTAATGAAACCAAATCAGAAATGATGGGATGTGCATTTCTTGTATTAAAAATTTATTATAGTCAACATCGTTAAATAATGACAACAAAGTGTCTGATTTTAAGGGTGACATTACAGTCTTTTATTACTTCATTCTGTATTATTTTTATTAAGACACATGTATCAACAACATTTTGACACAGACAATATATACAAACGACCGATGAAACGATAAGTTTTGCTTACATTGTGTTGACCTTTTAGCCAATACCATGTTACGCATGTTATGTTATGTCCACCCACAGCGCATGCGCACAGTCCACCACAAACTCCTGCGTTAGCCCAAGTTTGGGTTGTTTGGAGTAAACTACTTGAGACTTGAGACTATGTCATGAATAGCATCCACACAGAGAGGCTCCATCCATACACATTGTTACAACAATGGCACAGCAACTATTTTTATTAGCTCTAGTCTACCAGATTACATATATATATATATATATATATATATATATATATATATATATATATATATATATATATATATATATATATATATAAAGTAAATAATAACTACAGGCAGGTCACCGAGCAATTTAAAAAGGCGTGAAGAAACACCCATTCACAAAATACAAAAAACTTTATATGCACTGGTCAATAAAAATGTGATACGGCGAACTGTCCGGTGTCGTTTAAAAATGTTGTGGCGTGGCTGACGAGTAGTTGGACAGAATGTCCACCAGTATTTTGGGAGTTTAAATTGGCGATTTTGTCAATATTTTTTAATAGAACGTTGCAAAGTGTTGGCATTACTCATTGATTGCTTTGTGAGTACAACTTTAAACACTAGTCACCGGCTTTGTGGGTACAACTTTAAACACTAGTCACCGGCTTTGTGGGTACAACTTTAAACGCTAGTCACCGGCTTTGTGGGTACATCTTTAAACACACTAGTCACCGGCTTTGTGGGTACATCTTTAAACACACTAGTCACTGGCTTTGTGGGTACAACTTTAAACACTAGTCACCGTTTTGTGGGTACAACTTTAAACACTAGTCACCGGCTTTGTGGGTACATCTTTAAACACTAGTCACCGGCTTTGTGAGTACAACTTTAAACACTAGTCACCAGCTTTGTGAGTACAACTTTAAACATAAGTCACCAGCTTTGTGAGTACAACTTTAAACACTAGTCACCGGTTGTGTGAGTATAACTTTAAACACTAGTCACCGGCTTTGTGGGTACATCGTTAAACACTAGTCACCGGCTTTGTGGGGACATCTTTAAACACTAGTCACTGGCTTTGTGAGTACAACTTTAAACACTAGTCACCGGCTTTGTGAGTACAACTTTAAACACTAGTTACCGGCTTTGTGAGTACAACTTTAAACACTAGTCACCGGCTTTGTGGGTACAACTTTAAACACTAGTCACCGGCTTTGTGGGTACAACTTTAAACACTAGTCACCGGCTTTGTGGGTTCATCTTTAAACACTAGTCACCAGCTTTGTGGGTAAAACTTTAAACACTAGTCATCGGCTTTGTGGGTACATCTTTAAACACTAGTCACCAGCTTTGTGGGTAAAACTTTAAACACTAGTCACCGGCTGTGTGAGTACAACTTTAAACGCTAGTCATCGGCTTTGTGGGTCCAACTTTAAACACTAGTCACCGGCTTTGTGAGTACAACTTTAAACGCTAGTCACCGGCTTTGTGGGTACAACTTTAAACACTAGTCACCGGCTTTGTGGGTACAACTTTAAACACTAGTCACTGGCTTTGTGAGTGTAACTTTAAACACTAGTCACTGGCTTTGTAAGTACAACTTTAAACGCTAGTCACCGGCTTTGTGAGTACAACTTTAAACACTAGTTACCGGCTTTGTGGGTACAACTTTAAACACTAGTCACCGGCTTTGTGGGTACAACTTTAAACACTAGTCACCGGCTTTGTGGGTTCATCTTTAAACACTAGTCACCAGCTTTGTGGGTACAACTTTAAACACTAGTCACTGGCTTTGTGAGTGTAACTTTAAACACTAGTCACTGGCTTTGTAAGTACAACTTTAAACGCTAGTCACCGGCTTTGTGAGTACAACTTTAAACACTAGCCACTGGTTTTGTGAGTACAACTTTAAACACTAGTCAACGGAGTAAAACTCGCTATATATTCACTGCCGCTGTTTTTCAGCAGTCATTTGCATGATCTATTTAATTTCTATACTATGAAGTAGCTTGTGGCTGTGTCTGTTCCTTCATATCTGCAACAGTTTTTAATGTATGTGGCTGAAATTTTGTAGGTGTGCCGGGGGCCCATGGAAATGGTTTGTAAATTAAAAAAATTCATAATTCCCCTGGGAGGGCAAGAATATTACGAAGGAACCTATATGGACATTCGACGTAGATTTTTAACTCCGAACAATAGAAGTTCGTAGTTATGTAAATTGTTATGCCATGCCTATGCATGTTTTCTAATATTGTTACTAAAATGTCCTGCTAATGGCATAACACAATGTCATGTGCTTAAAATAAAAATTTGTGAGCACTGTTATAGGTCCATTTTCTTCTTGTTTTCTATTTGAACAAAATGGGTATGATGAAACCTTCAAGAGCAGATCTTCCCAATTCTTCTGTGACCACTCTCCCTCATCCTCCTTGTCTTGTCCATCTACATACACAACAACATTCATCAATGAAGAAAACATTTCTTTAATCACAACTACTGAGATTCACTTACTCAATATTTTGGTTACCGTTGGTAACCTTCATCAGGAACTACTAAACTGTTGGAGAATTAGTTCTTCTTCTGCTCACCAGTTCGCATGGCAGACAGGCTGTCCCAACAGTTGTGATTAAAAGAAAATAATTTCTTCATTATTATCTACCAATGTAATTGATGAACATTTTCACGAACATTCATCAAGTTAATAAAAAATCCTCAAATCTGAACATGAAATCTGCACACATAAAATAATACCATTGCAATTATCATGAAATATTTACATGTAGGAAATACTTACTTATGTTTCTGATCCTTAATTCTGTTATGTGATGTTATTATTATATCTACCCACCCAAATAACCTACCCACCCAAACAACCCATCCACCCAAACAACCCACCCAAACAACCTACCTACCCAAACAACCCATCCACCTAAACAACCCATCCACCCAAACAACCTACTTACCCTAACAACCTACCCACCCAAACAACCCATCCACCCAAACAACCCATCCGCCCAAACAACACACCCAAAGAACTCAGCCACACAAACAACCTACCCACACAAACAACCCATCCACCCAAACAACCCACCCAAACAACCCATCAACCCAAACAACTCACCAACCCAAATAACCTCTCCACCCAAACAACCTAATAGTTTTCTCAAATGATAGTCCTTAAATGCATTTACATGTCTCGGAACCAAGCAAATGTGCCAAATTTTATATTCTTTTGTGTGTTCTAGAGCCACTTTACCAAAGATATTGGGTCATTCCAAATGAAATTAACCAAGAAAGGCCAAAATATTCTCGATTCCTCCAATTTTAATGAAATTTTGCCTACGTGTTAGACGTGTTGTGCAATTTACGGATGCCATATGTCATTCTTGTGAGTGAAACAGACTAAAAATGACAAAAAAAACTGCATTACTTCTTAAAACTATGTAGACATAACTTTGACCCTAATGGAGCAAAAATACTGATATTGGTCTCAAAACAATGCATCCACAGATATGCATCACATCACAACTAAAAACAAATGTGACCTTTGAACTGATATACCCAAAAGTCAAGGCAAGGTCATTGTATCAACAAGTTTCACAGAAAATTTGAGTGGGCATATGTGGACATATGATCTTGAAAAACAGCAATTTGAAGATTTTTTTTTATTTTTGTATCCATAACTTTGGAACTGATAGTCCTAAAGTGCTGATGGTGGTCTTAAAATAAAGCTAAAGAATTGTAGTGTCCATAGATAAGCATCTTTTTACCTTTGACATACTGTATTAGTTTTGGAATTACAGCATCCCATAATTCAACGAGGCTTTCATGCAACAGTGGCGACAGTGCTTTCATTGCTGTGAGCACATGCACACCCCTTCTGCGACCGGACATTGGGTGACCGGCCATTACCTGCATCAGATAAATACATATTCAGATATTATAACAATATAGATCAGCTTTAAATGCAGCTGAAAATACTAAGTAAGGTATGCATTTCCTTAGAGGAAATGCATGGTATTGAAATATAATAAAAGGGATGTGTTAATCTTTCTGCAATTTCGCAAATTCACCATTTCTAACAAAATCACCATAAGTGAGGATCCGATGCAACAAACTTAAGCAAAAAAATTTGCAAATATTATGTGATAGCAAAATCTACAGCCAATTAAGTAACAATGGTGCCAGTATAATACTCCTACCAGGCCCTCCACAAAAAGGGCCCCCCACACAAAATCAATCACAATCCATGTAATTAATTGCTTAGAGTCTCTCTACGCTTTTCTTGAATCTGGCTGCAATCTTCTATGCTATAGTGCTGTGACACCGCCTCGTTGGATCTTGTAGATTACGGTCGAGCAGAAGAGACTCATTTAGATCATTGCACTGCTTTCCATTTCTCCATAACTTGAGAGAGATGGAAGTCGTGGAACCAGTAGAGATGCAACAGGTTGCTGAGAAACTACTCATCGGATCTGGATGACTCTCTAGGAATGAACTGATCCAGTTCTATGAACTAGTTGCAGAAACTCTCACAGGTGACCTATAGGGCACAAACTCTCACTCAAACCATTTTTAATATACACGAATTTTTTATAAAACCATGATTAGCTTAAATGTATTCTTTAAGAAATCACTTTTATATTTCAGTATTCTTCTTCTTCCATTTAAGCTCAGGACTCTATGTTATTCATAACTTACTTGAACTACCCAGTTTTGTTAAGGAAAACAGGTAGTGTCGTTTCCACAAGGAATCTGTAGAACTTGTTAGTTGTTATGTTGATTATATTTGTTAGAGGAAGAAAACGCTTACCATAAGTCTAGCAGTGAGAACTGGAGGCTTAGGAATGTTGCCTGAAATAAACAATTACAGTATCATATAAACCCATTCTTTGCAGTTGGGCTACATTTGCAACAAATGTGTTTGCACAGAGAATCAATTTTGTGACCAATGAACTACCTCCATAATAATAACTGCGTGTGTCACACAGGGTTATTTGATCAACACAAAATTTGTTGGACATGGTTTATCCAAACCCCAGTCATGATAAACTCTTCAAATTGTGAATCTTCAGTTTAACCTGTTCAATCTGAAAAATAAATAAGCATGTTATTGCTGACTATACATTTGTAAAGTGTGCCTTTTTAACAATTTAGTTCTAGATATTAAGTAAATATTTGTACAACAAAATGAGTTGTACAATGTCAGAGCCAAATAACCCCACTGCCTATATAATATATGTATTCAGTGACCCTATTCAAACAATGGTGCTACATGACCATTGTGGCACTCTGGCACAATCAATCTGTAACAGCCGTAATGCATGACACGATCTACTCGTTACAAAGAAAAACAAATGTTATGTACAACTGATATACAACTTAACTTATAAAAACAACTCATTATGTAGTAAAGTATTCCACTACAAACACCGACAATTCAACAGGAGTCCAATTTCCAACAAATCTTCTGAACACTAATAAGAAATACAACATCTGCAAAACATCATACTTCGATGTTTGAAATCAACGTCGTAATCTTCTGCCTTCTCCTCCCGTTTCTTTCCTGCAATGTGGCCAATGGTTCGGCAAACTGTTGCCATGGCATCTGTGTACTGCTCCGGCACAATGCACTCAAGTAGATATGGCCAGAGAACCTGGACAGAAATACAAGACACAGAAGTGACAGTGACACGGTGCAATCAAGTAGATATGGCCAGAGAACCTGGACACAGATACAAGACACAGAAGCGAGAGTGACACGGTGCAATCAAGTTGATATGGCCAGAGAACCTGGATAGAGATACAAGACACAGAAGCAAGAGTGACACGGTGCAATCAAGTTGATATGGCCAGAGAACCTGGATAGAGATACAAAACACAGAAGCGACAGTGACATGGTGCAATCAAGTAGATATGGCCAGAGAACCTGGACACAGATACAAGACGCAGAAGCGAGAGTGACACGGTGCAATCAAGTTGATATGGCCAGAGAACCTGGATAGAGATACAAAACACAGAAGCGACAGTGACATGGTGCAATCAAGTAGATATGGCCAGAGAACCTGGATAAAGCGACAGTGACATGGTGCAATCAAGTAGATATGGCCAGAGAACCTGGATAGAGATACAAGACACAGAAGCGACAGTGACACGGTGCAATCAAGTAGATATGGCCAGAGAACCTGGACAGATAGTGACACGGAGCACTCAACAAGAAACAACCAGAGAATCTGGACAGAGATACAAGACACAGAAGCGACAGTGACACGGAGCACTCAACAAGAAACAACCAGAGAATCTGGACAGAGATACAAGACACAGAAGCGACAGTGACACGGAGCACTCAACAAGAAACAACCAGAGAATCTGGACAGAGATACAAGACACAGAAGCGACAGTGACACGGAGCACTCAACAAGAAACAACCAGAGAATCTGGACAGAGATACAAGACACAGAAGCGACAGTGACACGGAGCACTCAACAAGAAACAACCAGAGAATCTGGACAGAGATACAAGACACAGAAGCGACAGTGACACGGAGCACTCAACAAGAAACAACCAGAGAATCTGGACAGAGATACAAGACACAGAGGTGATAGAAGCAACAGTTGTGATGTTACATTGTTGGTCATACTGCAAGAACCGTCTCACTGGAGGGATGGCCACATTACTACAGTGTTCTCATTGTAACAGGTTTAAAGAAAACTACCAAGCAAGTAAACTACAAGCATATTTATCCCCTGAATGTTGTCAACAGTGGTGGACAGTAGCAGTAGCATGTTGTCACACAGACATACTTACCCCCTGCTTGTTGTCAATAGTGGTGAACAGTAGCATTAGCACATCGTCACACAGACATATTTACCCCCCCCACATGTTGTCAACAGTGGTGGACAGTAGCAGTAGCACAGCGTTACACTGACATATTTACCCCCTGCATGTTGTCAACAGTGGTGGACAGTAGCAGTAGCACATCATCACACATTGACCTCAGGGCATCATTGCTCACGTAGTCGGGGTCATTAGGCCGTCGTCCCTGCCAACACACACACCATCTTTCACAGCACTGCCATTGTCTAAACACGAACATGTCAACAAATGAAATTGTTGCATTTTATCTATCTCTCTTACAATTATTATATATAAATTATTATTTGCAAGCCAACCAATAAAGCTTTTTGGCTATTTTTTGGTAAACCTAGGACTTGGTTTAAAAATGTATAAAAGATATTTCTGAAAGGGGTCTCTAGAAATGTCTAAAACACACTGCACATGTACTGATGTCTAATTTGTCAGAAACTTTCAGTATTATAATTATTTTTGATCTTAGGTCACTTTTAGAGAACAGAGTCAAATTGCGTTGACCTAAAGCGATAATATTAAGCAGAATCCACTCTACTTATATGTATGTAATTTTTTCTTTGGTGTGTTTTGACAAGCTTTTGTGATCACTTTGTCATATTTTAAAAACCATGAAACATCATCAAAGAAAATTAAAACAAAAAGTTTTATTCATCTGGAATATTATTTAGTATTTCCATTACAGCCAAATGTATTAGTCTACCCATTTTAAAACCAGTATAGATTAACCACCCCAGCCATTTACAGTTTCTCAGTTTCAGCTGTAAGTTTTTTGCTCTATGTATCGCTAAATCCATAACTTGTAGGCACTGATGTCAGCTGAATTTGCCAGTCATCCTCACGTTTTGAGCAGAGATACGCATACGTAAATATGGATAAAATTAAACAACAATTACCAGGTAGTTATACGTTTAAGAATGGGTCGTCACCCACGCTGGTGGAAAATCACTTAGACATGGCATGATCGAAGGCCAAAAATACATTAGAGAAGTGTGGCATGGGTCTCAACCTCAATCCCACCTGTTTTGGGGCAAACCTCCCACCTCTCACCAATTGTGAGAGTCCAAAAACCAGTTTTTTGGACCAACCTCCCACTTCCACTTCCTACCAAACCCCATGGTGGAAGGGTACACTATGAACCCACTTGTGGGTCTGGTGGAGGGCACACTGATGCACTATGAACTCACCTATGGGTCTAGTGGAAGGGCACACTATGAACACAACTGTGGGTGTGGTGTAAGGGCACACTATGAATTCACCTATGGGTCTGGTGGAAGGGCACACTATGAACCCAACTGTGGGTCTGGTGGATAGGCTTACTATGAACCTACCTGTGGGCCTGGGGGAGGGCGCACTGAAGCACCATGAACCTACCTGTAGGCCAGGGGAATCACAGACAGTTGCTCACCGGACAAATGCTCAACAAGGAAATAAAAAGCGGACAGTTGCTCACCCTGTGTTAATGTTATTTGATGTACAAAAAACGAATAAGCAGGAATTGCTGAAACAGGGTTTATTGAGGGAACTAATGTAAAAAAAATGTAATTTCCCTTCCCCTGCAAAATTACAATAAATAAAATAAGTGACAGCATAAACAACTTAATTCCAACGATCCTTCCGTTTCTGTTACTATGAAAGCAACCACCAAAAGGCGCCAAATTTCTCCTCATATATCTACAAATATATCCTGTGGTAAATATATATATATATATATATATATATATATATATATATATATATATATATATATATCCTGTGGTATAATTTAAAAAGGACACTTCCAGTTCCATGACGATCAACATTTAAAACCGCAAACATATCAGCTTCACAGAAAGTCTGTTTGGCGTCGCAGTAATTGGCATTGCTACTACAACTGTCATTAATTAATTTTAGCATTATATAATGGGTAAACTTTACGCTTGGTCCGATTTGATTTATTATCATTTTCTATATTTATTACCATTATCTATATTGTTTAAAGCCTCAAGTTGTAGTATTTAATAGGATGGCTGTTTGTACTTTCAGAGCGATGTCTTTTTGTGAAGCTCGTACATTGCAACGTCTCGACAAGCATGGACATAATGCCGTAAAGCGAAATGTAGTTTTTTATTTTGATCGTCACAATATATATCATTGATTAAGTTTTACACCCAAATGAAGCCGGTGAGCCAGCTGAATCCACCAGCCAGCCAGCCAGCCAGCCAGCCAGCCAGCCAGCCAGCCAGCCAGCCAGCCAGCCAGCCAGCCAGCCAGCCAGCCAGCCAGCCAGCCAGCCAGCCAGCCAGCCAGCCAGCCAGCCAGCCAGCCAGCCAGCCAGCCAGCCAGCCAGCCAGCCAGCCAGCCAGCCAGCCAGCCAGCCAGCCAGCCAGCCAGCCAGCCAGCCAGCCAGCCAGCCAGCCAGCCAGCCAGCCAGCCAGCCAGCCAGCCAGCCAGCCAGCCAGCCAGCCAGCCAGCCAGCCAGCCAGCCAGCCAGCCAGCCAGCCAGCCAGCCAGCCAGCCAGCCAGCCAGCCAGCCAGCCAGCCAGCCAGCATCCAAATGATGCCATTCCTATCATTGGCAGACAGGTCACACAAGACCATTTTACCAATTTAGCCTAACACTTTAAAATGAAAATGGAATTTTCGTAAGGGTGAGCAACTGTCTGCTTTTTCATTACAACTGTTCAAGTAATAGTAATAATAATAGATGGAACAGAACGCAATGTAATAGTAATAGTAACAGAAAGCAGAGTAATAGTAATTGAGCTATTACTTTGCTACTACAATTGAACATTTCAATCACACTAAAATTCAATTTTATTGAAAATAATCACACCAAAAATCCTCTATTTTGACTTACTGGGACTTGGACAAACATCATGTTCAGTATTTCACATGCAGTTGTATTTATTTCCCTACAGTGGTGATAAAATGGTTTAGTGTCCCAATCATGAGAGTCAATGAACTTTAGCACTGTTAGCAGGAGACAGTGACAGTGTGATTGCTGCATGGCCATTGGTCATTTGAAGCCAAGTCCATCAGCCATCTATCTATTTCTCACAAGCCTATTCATTCATTCACTGAATCTTTAACATCTAAATCAATCAATCAATCATTGCCATCAAGATACAAGATACAAGAAGCTTTATTTAACGTTGGTTTTTACAGGAAATTACAGAAAATTGCAGACTGTTGCCTCTCCTGCCAAAGCAGATTGCCCGAAATTTATCTGGATTGGCCTTCATCTGGTTGACTCTGGACCATCGTAGGGTGGCAGAGCAGTCCTGTGGACTCTGAACCATCGTAGGGTGGCAGAGCAGTCCTCTTGCAATATGCGAATGAGAGTGTCAGGGTTTGAGTGAGCATAAGACAGGGTGTTATCATCAGCATAGTTGTAGAGAGAGGACCTATCCAGAATGTGAAAGATATCATTAATAAAGATATTGAAAAGAAGTGGGCCCTGAACAGAGCCTTGTGGTACACCCTTGATGATTTCAGCCCAGTCACCATACTGTGGTCCCAGCTTAACCTGCTGTTCCCTGTTACTGAGGGAGCTAATGACAAGAGTCTGAGAGTCTGTACGCTCACAGTTTCCCCAATAGCAGGTTGTGAGGGAGGCAGTCAAAGGCCTTTGACAGGTCCATGAGCATGGCTGCGACATATTCATGGTTGTCCAGGGTTGCCGTCAAGTCCAGTGGCTTTTCTGGAGCTTGAATTAGAAATGAAAGTGTGTAATACATGCTGTGTATACACACTGTGTATACTCTCGGGGGTGATGGGAGTAGGAACATGTGTGGTTATTATTTGGATGCTGGGATGGTTTGCTATATCTTCCGGGGTAAGTCTGGTTCCTATTTCTCAGGCGACATTTACAGAAAAATCTTTCAGAATAATACCCGAGACAGAGGTTTGGTTTGATATAATTTGATCATTTTCTGACAGGATGATAATGGGGTCTTTTAGGAGACCCTTGTTTGACAGGAATGGTTTCACTGTGGCCAGAAATCTTTAGACTTGGGCCCTCCTGAACATCTTTCAAAAAAGTAAGTTTGTATGGATTGACATTTGTGTTTGGAAGTAAGATTCCTTTGCTTGCAGTAAGGTTCCCAGTTAGCTGGTGTATGAAATTTTTTGTATTTGTTGAAAAGCATTGCCTTTTTAATAATAATAGTAATAATAATTCTATGGTGCCTATATCCTCAGGAACCTGACACAGAGGGGCAACAAAACAGAATCATTAAGCATAATCGTGAACAGGGACACGCAAAAGTCATTATAAGAACGAGGGACAACTGAAGATTTATGGTCGAAATGCAATTTGGAATAAATATGTCTTGAGTTATAGTTTCTTGTGTTTTCAAAATGATGGGGAGTTCATTCCAAACCCTAGGTACACTGACAGAAAAAGCACGTTTACCCAAGTTAAGTTTTGTTTTAGGCACAATAAGTTGTGAAACTGATGATCTGAGCTGCCTAGGGATATTTGAAAGGTGCAGGAGACTAGCCAAGTAGGGTATAGATTGTGTAGATAGAGCATGATATGTAAGAGTAGAGAGCTTAAAATTCGATAAGAAACTGGAAGTCAGTGTAACTGTTTAAGTAGTGGTAGTGATGGTGAAAACCAAGGCACCCTGAGAACCACACATGCCAGACACTTTTGTACTCGTTGGAGTTTATCCAAGTGTCTTTTAGCAATGTTATTTAGTAGGGAATTACAATAGTCATGACTAATTAATGCTGTTGATATTGTTTTAGCAATAGATATAGATATGTGAAGCAGAATTCTATGGAGATCACGTATATGATAAAAACAGGATTTACATACTTGAGAAATATGTTGGTGAAAGTTGAAGTCACTATCAAAGACAACACCTAGATTACGAACAGTATCTTATGGGAATGTATCACTGCCAAGCAGTTTAACTGGAAAATGGTTGATGACCCTATTTCGTTGTTGTTTAGTGCCAATAATGATAAGGTCTGTTTATCTGGATTAAGCTTTAGCTTACTTGATTCCATCCAAAACAAGATATCAGTAAGACAATCACTTAAAGTCGAAACAGATTCTTGTGCATTTGATTGTGAAAGTGATATGTAAACCTGCGTGTCATCAGCATACAGGTGATGACTGAGATTATGATTAGTAATGACTTGGCTGAGCGATGTAGTATATAAGCTGAACAGAACAGGGCCAAGGACGGATCCTTGCAGCACTCTGAATGGAAGGTGTTGTGGGCAAGATAATGTGCCAGATATGTTTTTAAAGGCTGCTTTGCGAAAGTTTGAGTTAATAAACGGCATTTGTTTGGTTTTGAAAAATTTTTCTTTCACCGGGGCATGCTCATCTAAAACATCCGTGAGGAGGGCTTCATGACCCAAGTAGATGTCCTCCACATCATCAAACACATACACAACATGAAACAGGATGACACCCAACGCCTCACTGAAAACCTCCTCATCAAAGTTTTTGTAGCTGCAACATTTGATTTTACGTTTCTTTGGGGGAGGGGCCACACCCTTAATGACAGCAGAAATAAGGTTGTGCCAGTCACTAATGCTGCATGGCATGTGATATTTGTGAAGTTAAACAGAAGGGATGGTCTATTTGTTAGGATAACATCCAAAATTGATGGGTGCGTTCATGTTAGCTTCTTGATAAGATTGCTAAAATCAAATATCACAGATTGTTTGCAAAGGTTGAGATTTGTCTGGTTGGCTGAGGTCATAATTTAAATCTTCGACAACAAAGATATTGTAGAAATATACAGTTTTTCAATACCAGAAGTGAAATTGTCAATAAAAGTAGAGTTCAGCATCGAAGGTGGCTAATAGGTGCAGACAATCGCCCATTTTCGTCCACATACTGTTGCTTCTATGATGATGCTCTCCACAGTCTGGTCTTTTCGGAAAAACTTGTAACCGGAGACCTCAAACTGAGCCTATTTGAAAGACGGATCTAATTTAGTCTCGCTGATAAACAGAATGTCCACTAGAGTACTTGTGAATAAATCTGACAGGTTGCGAAATTTGTTTCTCAGACTGTTTGTGTTGAGGTGCGAGGCGATGACGTTTTTACTGCATTTCTTCCTTACTGAGTGCAGTTCATGGAATATGTTGTCTACTTCAGTTGTAGAGTCTGTCCCTGTATCATCTGCTAGAGATTCTGTGCAGTCATTAGATGTCGAAGAGAAGAATGAGTCAATGAACATAGGCAACTGGCACATGTAACAAACCCAGTGTGCGACATTCTGGCGTACTCCTGTTCTGTAATGGGGATGGCATCTTGCAGGCATTTCTGATGCATCCATGATTCACACAAGTCACACTGCAGTCCGTTTTGATTGTACTTGACAGACTTCAGCCATACCCCACGATGGCATTTCCAGTTACAAGGGCCAGGATTTAGCGATACATCCCCACTCAATAGCAGCATCAATATACCGTAACATCCGATTGATTGAGCAGACCTGACCACTGGGCACCACCATTTTTGTTTATCTTGGACATGCGGGCATTGCCCAGGGATACAGTGTACATCAGGGCACCAGCCTGGGATTAGACACGAACAAAGTTTTTCAAGTCAAAAATGTTTGACTGTCACATCATGAGACGTTATTAGAGCAACCCCAACTGGGTCTAGGTACTGTTGGAAGTCTGGTGGTCCATAGTTAGGCACTCCAATTGACATAAACAACAGTAACAAGAGCATAACATGGAGAGGCATTGACAATGAAACCGCGATACCAGCAATCTTTTCTCATAAACCTCCCAACCCTAGCCACCAGCCTGCCATGCTGGGTAATGTTTGAACAAAACCCAGGGGCTTATAACAAGTTTTTCTCAGTTGGTAGCTAGGTTGCACACTATTGACCAAAAATGTGAAAAACATCCTATCCTTGAGCCAATAAGTCTGTGAACCTGTTCTGGTGGAAGGGTGCACTATGCTCACCTGTGGGTTTGGTGGAAGGGCGCACTTTGAACTCACCTGTGGGTCTGGTGGAAGGGTGCACTGATGCACTATGAACTCAATGTAGAGATGCCCCCCCTCCATCTCTAGGTAGCTGTGATGGGCCATTGCAATCACTGTTTGTGCTAGGACCTTTTTCAACTGTAAATTAGCAAGTAAGCAGTCTAACAATAACTGTGTACTGATCAGTGTTTGCCATTGTGTAAAGACACCACAACAACAACAGTAATACAATAATTATACATTATATTAATTGATGGGCAACACTACATGGTTAAATGTCATTTGAAAGTGTTTAGTTACATTCACCCATCACGAATGTATGTATACTTAATTATTAATCCTAGGTGACAGGTGACTGTGAGTGGATTCAATGATAGCTAATGAGAATCTAGCTCAGAAAACATATGACATAGTTGGTGCCTCAATTTGGCTAATCTTACTATGCTCTGCATATTAAATTTATAGTGTATAAGCAAAGAAAACGAGGTACCATTGGAAAGCTCTGATTAGCCTATTCAAACAAGTTTACATGAATGACCTGACTTCATGCATCAAATGAAAACCACGAATACAAAACACATTGTGGTGGTCTTCTTTCGGCTGGTTGTTGACATTTTTCCGCCATCTTATATTTCAAGTTTCCACATCAATATTTTGGCAGATGCCTGACAGCATTAGGGAACTTCATTATCATACTAGTTCAGACAGTTAGAATGACTTCGCAGGCTTCTTTGAGGTGAATAATCAGCAAGCTGTAGGTGAGATTTTTATTGTTGGTGGCTGCCGGCTCTACCACATTAAACAACATAAACATAGAGGCAATGAGCCTGAATTACTCTAGTCCAGTGTTGGTGAAAATCATAATAGTTCTCAACATATATCATTTTTGTTTTATTTTGCATCTATCCTCTTGAACATTAGTTTTATATTTTTGCTGCCTGTTCTGATGAAACTCAGATAGTAATGTCCCCATGATTAATTCATGTGGTGTAGATATTATGATTGCATTATATAATAGAAAGTTTTTACCAACAAAATGATACATTGTTCATATATTTATGATAATTATTTGCTATGATTGTTTAAAGCACTGTTATGAATAACCAAATGGTGTACAATGTGGAAGTTCACCATTGATCACTTTAAACTGAGCAGCTTAAAAAAGTGCACAACTGCAAAATGCCTGAAAGGGATCCAAAGACAGTTTTGAAAGTATGTTAGCACAAAGAATAAGTGTGTTAACATAAAGAATAAGTGCAACGAGAGAAAGATAGCATACCTTGTTACTGTTCTCAGAAAGCAGTGCCTTCAGACCGGACATGATCAAGGCCTGTTTATCCTCTATATGTGGACCTGCAAGCGAATCACTCACAGATAACAGACAGGACATTTACATTTATCTTGTTTAATGCAACTTAATACGAGTGACTGTTTTTTTCTAAAATAATCATACAGCAATTTGTTTCTAAATAATTAATGTGTTTTGCTATGCCGACATATAGAGGCTTATGACTTTCAGTCATAAACTTGCACCTTGTGTCCTCCAAGTTATTTGTGGGTCACACAGGCAGTTTTGTTTTGTTAACACGTCTTGGGATAATTCTAAGGATATGATGGCCAAAAACAATTAGTAATGAAGCAGTATGAGAAATAACAAATCAAGAACCAAGTGAATTATCATGATTTCTGGTTGCGAAATTAAACATGTGCGACAGTGGTTTGTGCGACTGGGGATAGGCGTGGAATGTATTGTATGTTAGCCCTCTGGCAGTTGAAACATGTTCGGCTGATCTTATGTAATATGCAACTTTGTAGTTATGTTGGTGCAGTCAACTAGTCAACTAGTCAACTAGGTGTTGTAACATTTCATACCTCTGGGATTTGCTATGGCTGATGTTATTAAATTTTGGGAAATGTAAATGTCTACACACAAGACATTGGAACTTGGATGTAAACTACAAAATGGGAGATACTGTTCTAGGTACTACCATAAAAGAAAGGAGTAACAAGTGCTGCTATGAACTTTTCAGAGCAGTGTGGTATTGCAGCTTCAAAGTATAATCAAATTCTTGAATTGATTAGGAAAACTATAAATACAAATAAACATAAATTCCTTATACAGAAAAAGAGCTAATTATACCTCTGAATAAAGCAATAGTTAGGCCTCATTTAGAGCACTGTACAAAAGCTTGGAGACGTTACTGTAAGAAGGATATAGATACACTAGAACGAATACAGAAGATAGCAACTAAAATGATTCCAGAACTGAGAGATCTTAGATATGAAGAACGTCTAAATGAATGTGGTTTAACAACCTTTCATACAAAGGAAGTTAAGAGGATATCAAATTGAAGTTTTTAGGATATTGAATGGGTATGAAAATATTGACTGAAATATTTTTTCTCACTTAAAAAAGATAGTCAAACTAGAGGACAAGGTAACATTAGTAAAGGATCAGTGTAGCTGTATATCAGGAAGTTCTCATTGTCAAAGAGGACAGAAATTAATGGAACAGATTATTTACAGATTGTGTAAATGCTAGCAGCGTGAATACGTTTAAAAACAAAATTTACAAATTTCTTACAAGTGCGGGTTACACATAGTTGAACAATTGTTGGACTCTCGTTAAACCAATGGTTTCTTGTCCACTTGCCATCTGGGTCTATTACCTTGGATACCAAACTTGTTAAATCTTGTTAAATTAGGTTAGTTAGGATATGGTCGGCAGGTATATATTTTCCAGTGTTATTTGGTAAGTCATAGAAAATATGCAGTAATAGAAGAAAGACAACATGGCATATGGAATGGATGCAATAGGTGGTTTTGCCAAACATAGAAGAGGGAGACAAAAGTGATTTGGTGGTGCACAGATGTGTGTATTTACAGTGTAGTCAGCACTTGGGCAGGTCATGAAACCCAGGATGAAAGAGTAGTAACACCTACTGGCATTCTGTCAGCGTTGTTTCAATGTGTACGAACAGTTGGCCAAAGTGAACTATACAATCATTTAGCAAGCTATCACTGGAGGTAAGGTGGTTATAATTTGTTTTTCTTATAAATGTTGGTTAGATTGTATTTAAGAGGGGTATCTAGTTGGGAGATGGGTCATAGATAGGGCATGGTCGATACCTATGTTGCATGGCAATACCACCATACACACACACGCACGCACACATACACACATCAGTAATGCGTTATATGACAGGAACTTGTTTGTGTGGCATCTGTTACACCAAGGCGATAAGAAATGTTGTGGAAGCCACCTTTGTTGGGTTGTATGCATAATGAATGTTGATTACCAGTTAACCGGAGGACAGATTATTCAGTTGCTGTATTACTGTATAGTTCTTTTGTTAAGCCAATCCCACATATGGTTTGGAATAGACCTGGTAGGAGACTTGTTATATATATGAAATTTTCACTGGCAGTAAAAAAATTCACATGGAAACTCCCCTTGTTTATCTGGTCTATGATTAATCTGCCACAATAGGTACTACACTCCTAATCTAAAACAAATCAAGTTCTTGTTTATCTGGTCTATGATTAATCTGCCACAATAGGTACTACACTCCTAATCTAAAACAAATCAAGTTCTTGTTTATCTGGTCTATGATTAATCTGCCACAATAGGTACTACACTCCAATTCTAAAACAAATCAAGTTCTTGTTTATCTGGTCTATGATTAATCTGACACAATAGGTACTACATTCCTAATCTAAAACAAATCAAGTTCTTGTTTCACCTGGCATTCAAATTGAAAGGAGGAATTGGATAGGCCATACTCACAGGAATCCAACACATCACATGACAGGCACTCACATGGAACCATCACAGCAAAGGAAAAAGCTGAGAAACATCTGGTGCAGATAAATGGAAGCAGAGAAGGCAAAAGCAGGCTGTAGAGGGAAACAACTGGAAATGCAAGCTTAAAACTGAGTCCGGTAAGAAACTGTCATTAATGACCTAGGTTCTGCCAGAGAGTAAAAAGGCTTAAGTCAAGTCAACGCAGGCAGCATGGCAGCTCATGTGCCAATGTCTGTGGCTCATTCCCAGAGCAGGGGTGGAACAGTTGTCTCCATGAGCTCTAGTATGATTCAGTGGCTGTGTGATGCCTTAGAAGCTGCTACATGACTCAGTCACTGTGTGATGGTTTAGACATTGTCACATGACTCAGTCAGTGGCTGTGTGATGGCTTAGATGCTGCTACATGACTCAGTGGCTGTGTGATGACTTTGAAGCTGCTACATGCTCAGTGGCTGTGTGATGGTTTCGACATTGTCACATGACTCAGTCAGTGGCTGTGTTATGGCTTAGACGCTGCTACATGACTCAGTGGCTGTGTGATGACTTAGAAGCTGCTACATGACTCAGTGGCTGTGTGATGGTTTCGACATTGGCACATGAATCAGTCAATGGCTGTGTGATGGCTTAGATGCTGCTACATGACTCAGTGGCTGTGTGATGGCTTAGACATTGGCACATGATTCAGCCAGTGGCTGTGTGATGACTTAGAAGTTGCTATGACTCAATGGCTGTGTGATGGCTAAGACACTGCTACATGACTCAGTCAGTGGTTGTGTGATGACTTAGAAGCTACTACACGATTCAGTGGCTGTGTGATGACTTAGAAGCTGGTACATGACTCAGCCAGCATCTGTGTTATGACTTAGATGCTGACACATGACTCAGTGGCTGGGTGATGACTTAGAAGCTGGTACATGACTCAGCCAATGGCTGTGTGATGACTTAGATGCTGACACATGACTCAGAGGCTGTGTGATGACTTAGCACCTGGTATATGACTCAGAAAGTGGCTGTGTGATGATTTAGATGCTGATACATGACTCAGTGGCTGTGTGCTGACTTAGAAGCTGGTACGACTCAGAAAGTGGCTGTGTGATGATTTAGATTCTGACACGACTCAGTGGCGGTGTGATGACTTAGAAGCTGCTAAATGACTCAGTCGGTGGCTGTGTGATGACTTAGCAGTGGTTGTACAGTGACTTAGAAGCTGTTACATGACCCAGTCACTCGTGTGTTCTCCAGTTTCATAGAATGGTAGTGTGATTGGTGGAAGTGGAGCAGCCATTTTTATGTCAGGGTTGAAAGTGCATGATTTGTCCAGTTTGGAGGTTGTATGTCATGTTGTTTTCCTGGTCTTTGACAAGTTGGCAGCTTTTAGTAGTACACCAAAGTTAACCTTGTATTTTGTTTGCTTGCAGATGTGAACAGTCTAGTGATACAAAGTTAGTTCATGCCATATGTGACATATGGTCCACTTGGCATGTTAAACTAACACCAGTGCGAAATATCTGTACTGTGACCTGACGAGTTGATGAGATGTCTGAGTATCGCAAGCATGGCCATCTTTGCTTTGTCATTGTTTGGCTCCAACTTCTGCAGTAAGTGGTTGATAAGTCGATCTGAGAAAGGAACCACTGGAAGAGAGAAAACTATCCATATAAATGACAAAAGCACAAAAAAACAAAGACTAGTTTATCATGAGCCAGAATGTTGTCTCAAAGCCTTACACTATGCAGTCAAAAAAAATGAATGCTTTGACTGATGTAGACGGCTCATTCAAGACAATAGTTTCTACAGTCTCAAGTGTGTAATAACATGGCCAAATAACAAGTCAAAAACTATCAATGATATTCTATTAACAGAACACACAACCAAGAAATGTATTTACTATGCACTGCATTCAATCTATCCTAACTTCACTGCATGCAACTTCTGGTGTTAATTCACTGTTTACTCACCAAGGATGGCAAAACATCGCAGGACTTCATTGTGATTTTTCACTGTCATTGGCAAGCTGTAGTCAACTGGTTGACAAATCTGGCACATGATAAACAAATAGGGTAGTACGTAACAAAGGCCAGTAGTAAACTCAATCTGCTGATGAAGCCATGAAGGCTGCGTAAGGCAGCCAAAATATTCAGAACAAAAATCTAACAAGTTTCTTGAGAAGTAATCATGTCATCCACGAAACTGGAATGTCAATGCAGTCACAGTAGGTAGTATGCATTGTGAATAAACAGAATGTAATTTTGCACAAAAACTAAGAGTATGTTTTCTTATTTCTAGAAAGGCTGGATATTTATGCCATTCTAGTATATTGTACATCAAACTTGCATTAATTACGGTATTCCTGATACTTCGCTTTCTGCTGTTTATATTTATAAGTACTGATGTCAAAGGGCTGATGAAACCATTATGAATAATTGTGCTTTGTTTAGGCATTTTATAAACTACTGCATGCATCCTCATATGATATGTTGCTTGACTCACCAGTGGAAAGAGCACCGCCAGTAGGTTGTCTAAATGCACTCCAACAATGGTGCTACCATTGTGAACCACAGCATCAAGTAGCAAACAAAGACCCTGTGGTTAAAAAATGTTTTGTTAGCACTGCATGGCACTATTGAATTACTGAGATACAAGGCATGGAAAGAGAACACAACACTGTGGGAGTTACAAGGCACGAAGGAGAACACAACACTGTGGGAGTTACATGGCACATAAAGAGAACAACAACACTGTGGGAGTTACAAGGCACAGAAAGAGAACACAACACTGTGGGAGTTACAAGGCACAGAAGGAGAACACAACACTGTGGGAGTTACAAGGCAGAGAAAGAGAACACAACACTGTGGGAGTTACAAGGCACATAAAGAGAACACAACACTGTGGGAGTTACAAGGCATAGAAGGAGAACACAACACTGTGGGAGTTACAAGGCACAGAAGGAGAACACAACACTGTGGGAGTTACAAGACACGAAGGAGAACACAACACTGTGGGAGTTACATGGCACATAAAGAGAACACAACACTGTGGGAGTTACAAGGCACAGAAGGAGAACACAACACTGTGGGAGTTACAAGGCATAGAAGGAGAACACAACACTGTGGGAGTTACAAGGCATAGAAAGAGAACACAACACTGTGGGAGTTACAAGGCACAGAAAGAGAACACAACACTGTGGGAGTTACAAGGCATAGAAAGAGAACACAACACAGTGGGAGTTACAAGGCACAGAAAGAGAACACAACACTGTGGGAGTTACAAGGCATAGAAGGAGAACACAACACTGTGGGAGTTACAAGGCACAGAAGGAGAACACAACACTGTGGGAGTTACAAGGCACAGAAAGAGAACACAACACTGTGGGAGTTACAAGGCATAGAAAGAGAACACAACACTGTGGGAGTTACAAGGCACAGAAAGAGAACACAACACTGTGGGAGTTACAAGGCACAGAAAGAGAACACAACACTGTGGGAGTTACAAGGCATAGAAAGAGAACACAACACTGTGGGAGTTACAAGGCATAGAAGGAGAACACAACACTGTGAGATTTACAAGGCACAGAAAGAGAACACAACACTGTGGGAGTTACAAGACACAGAAAGAGAACACAACACTGTGGGAGTTACAAGGCATAGAAGGAGAACACAACACTGTGGGAGTTACAAGGCACGAAGGAGAACACAACACTGTGGGAGTTACATGGCACATAAAGAGAACACAACACTGTGGGAGTTACAAAGCACAGAAAGAGAACACAACACTGTGGGAGTTACAAGGCACAGAAAGAGAACACAACACTGTGGGAGTTACAAGGCACAGAAAGAGAACACAACACTGTGGGAGTTACAAGGCATAGAAGGAGAACACAACACTGTGGGAGTTACAAGGCACGAAGGAGAACACAACACTGCAGGATTTACAAGGCATGGAAGGAGAACACAACACTACAGAAGATACAAGGCACGGAAAGAGAACGCAACACTGTGGGAGTTACAAGGCATGGAAAGAGAACACTGCAGGAAATACAACGCATGGAAAGAAAACGCAACACTGCAGGAGTTACAAGGCACGAAGGAGAACAAAACACTGAGGGAGTTACAAGGCATTAAAGGCAAATACAACAGATTCTCACCAGTGTGATATTGTAGGGTTCCATATTTCTGCGGTACAGGTTCAGGATGGCAGGAAGGAGTCGAGGAAACTGTTCTTCCAACTTGTTACGACTCATGATGTGAGACATGCGGCCTAGAGCTTCTACAACGATCTGCTTCAGCTGCAACAATACTTATTTTCAAATAAACATAAACAAAAATTATTTCAGTTTAACAATAATTACATATGTTCAATATTTTTTATTATTAATCTAAATTATTTTAGTCAAATCAGTTTGGCTGTTCATGCTACTTTTGATATAACCATTTTATCAATGCATAATGACACCTACAGGTCTTTTTTGAACAGGCAAATGTCAAAACAAAGCTTACCTTCACCTCTTTTGACTGGAGCCAAAGTGTAAAGAGAATATCATATGCTGCATCCATCTCCTGTGAGTAAACCTCTGTCCTCACTGATGGATCTGGAGCGTTCTCTATGTTTGCTGCGTAGTCCATTATTGCTTCACTGAACTTGGCAATAGCTTCAAATCAAAGAATTTCAGGGTTATTTACTGCTGGAATTTAAGTTTTTTGCTTTGTGATTATTGCTTCAGATTAGTGCTTCCATTGTGTATATAACGTAATATCATTAAAATTCGTCAGTTTACCGATTTCAGTATTAAAAACACGTCACCAGATGAGAAGATCCACTTCATGTTATCCTGTTTTGTCATTGCCATCACGGACAATGTCGTGCCAAGTACAACCTTCAGAAAGGGTACCATGTCATACACTGAAACAAAGTCAGAGACAGTATATTGTACATGCTACACCCTCAAGTAATTCCTGCACGTAAACATACTGTGTAGTATATTGTACATGCCACACCCTCAAGTAATCCCTGCACATAAACATACTGTATAGCATATTGTACACGCTACACCCTCAAGTAATCCCTGCACATAAACATACTGTGCAGTATATTGTACACGCTACACCCTCAAGTAATCTATGCACATAAACATACTGTGTAGTATACTGTACGTTACACCCTCAAGTAATCCATGCACATAAACATACTGTGTAGTATACTGTACATGTTACACCCTCAAGTAATCCCTGCACATAAACATACTGTGTAGTATATTGTACATGCTACACCCTCAAGTAATCCCTGCACATAAACATACTGTGTAGTATACTGTACATGTTACACCCTCAAGTAATCCATGCACATAAACATACTGTGTAGTATATTGCTTATGATACACCCTCAAGTAATCTCTGCACATAAACATACTGTGTAGTATATTGTACATGTTACGCCCTCAAGTAATCCATGCACATAAGCATACTGTGTAGTATACTGTACATGTTATACCCTCAAGTAATCCCTGCACATAAACATACTATGTAGTATACTGTACATGTTACACCCTCAAGTAATCCCTGCACATAAACATACTGTGTAGTATACTGTACATGCTACACCCTCAAGTAATCCCTGCACATAAACATATTGTAAAGTCATGTACCCCTGTAGTTATAGCAGGGAGACAAGTTGTGTGTAAACGGAGTGATGAAGGAAAACAACTAAGTAAGCAAGTGCGGACGAATAGGTCAGCCTCCTAGAAAAGGTTATATCAAAACAGACTGTCCCAGTAGAAGACTACAACTATATTAACGATGTCTGCTGACCCGTCCTAGAATACCTACTGCACTCAAAGATGTTGTTCTAGAAAGCGAACAGTGTAGTTACATAAAGCAGGCAGGGGAGTGTCCAGATATATATTTGTGTGGGTTAGCCTGGGATGTCCAGAATAGTGGTCCACGACTGAGACTGCTCTGTTGACTTATAAGGACATGCCCTCCCTTCTGGGAGGACTGATCATGACTGTGCCTGGCGCAAGAGAGCGTATAAATGGACGCCAAAAATACAGATAGTCAGTTTTAGTTTAGTCTGGATGGAAGAGCGTTAGAATGAGTTTAAGTTTAGCCTCGATGGAAGAGTGTTTAGTTTTAGTTTAGTCTGGATGGAAGAGCGTTAGAATGAGTTTAAGTTTAGCCTCGATGGAAGAGTGTTTAGTTTTAGTTTAGTCTTGATGGAAGAGCGTTAGAATGAGTTTTAGTTCTAGTATTGATGGAAGAGTGTTTAGTTTAAGTTTAGCCTCGATGGAAAAGTGTTTAGTTTTAGTTCTAGTCTTGGTGGAAGAGAGTTAGAATGAGTTTTAGTCAGTCAGTTCTGGTGGGCATACGACTACGCATAGATCTGTCATCATGTAGTCTTAGACAACAGAAATTATTGTCTGTATGTAACTATATCATCTTTTGTCTGATTAAAGTCATAACGAGGTTACCTGGAATCTTCTGAATGAAGTGAGTTCTTTCTATTACCGTGGTTATTGATGTCATTAAGCTAACCCTGAACGCAGTAGGGGGGAAGCTTGTGACTAGGTAACTAATGGTATAGACATAAGAAATGAGACACTCACTTATGTAAAATCAGCTTGTTTATATATCAACATCAGAAAGACAGCTGAATTTTATAATATGGTGTAGTATATTGCTCATGATACACCCTCAAGTAATCCCTGTACATAAACATACTATGTAGTAGTAGTAGCAACAAAAAAATACTAGCATAGTTTCAGAAGAACAAAATTATATATTATGTAACTTGTTCAGGTAAATGTAAAATTGAAGTATGCCCAGCTATACTATAAAATTTCCCAGTGTGAATGAATAATGAAACCATAAAATCTTGGAATAAAATAAATATTTAAGTGAGTTGATTGGCAGTCAATAATCATGTGTAATGGAATGAATGTTTTAAAAACAATTTAACAAACATTCTGACAAAATGAAATAACCTCAAACAAAACTAAAATTATACTACCACAGTAATATATGTTACTAATGTTGACTGTGTTCACGCAATTGTAGCAAGTTTATGCATTGCTTTGGAGCACCACTTGTAGAAGTACCAACCAGGCCTGGCATTTATTACATTGCAATGTAATAGATTACTATTACTATTACTTAGTTTCTTTTCTATTACTATTACATACTGAAGGCAATATAATATATTACCATTACTATTACATTTCAAGCTATTACTATTACATTTTCCATTGGAACTATTTTCTTTTGATTAAATATGTTACATACTTAAATCACTTATATAGATTCAAATTAACTGATGGGTGTATAATTAATTAAATTACAATTAACTCATAATTTTCCCAATTAATTTAACCTCACACAATTCCAGTTGGATGTAGAAGTTTCATATTTTCATTGGAATGAAACAGAAAAGCAATGTCACTGTCACATAACACGGTCGGATTATCCCATAGTAGACCCATACTGCTTAGCTGCTGCTTGGTGGACAGTTAATTATTGGCTCAAGGATAGGATGTTTTTCACACTTTTGGTCAATAGTGTGCAAGCTTGCAACCAACTGAGAAAAGTTGGTGTAAGCCCCTGGATTTTGTTCACACATTACCCAGCATGGCAGGCTGGCAGCTAGGGTTGGGAGATGGCAATGATTGATTGATTGGTTGATTGATTGAGATGTTACAGACAGTCTGTTTAGTGCTGGAAGCTTGGAACCCTTATCCTGCTTCAGTGAATGAATAGGCTTGTGTGAAAAGGATAGATGGCTGGTGGACCTGGCTTCAAATGACCAATTAGCCATGCAGCAGTCACACTGCCAGTGTCTCCTGATAATAGTGCTAAAGTTCACTGACTGTCATGATTCAGATACTAAACCATTTTATCATCACTGTTGGAAAATAAATAAATAAATAAAACTGCACGTGAATGACTGAACATGATGCTTGTCCAAGTCCCTATATATCAAAATACGGAATTTTTGGTCCGATTATTTTCAATTACTATTACTTTGCTTTATATTACTATTACTATTACATTGCGTTCTATTCCATATATTACTATTACTATTACTTGAACAATTGTAATCGTTACTATTACATATTACCCCAGGCCTGGTACTAACCAAGATAGTTACTGATCACAAAAACATAATTATAATTACTTGAAAACATTTCTTCATATCTGCCAAGCTCCTTCAGGCATACAATGGCTGCTGCAAGATGTAATCACATGACCTACCATTTGCCACTGCAAGATTTGCAAGGGTATGCACCACCATGTAATGAGGTAACACCCCTGGCTGGAACTTGTGAAGTAGTTCTTCCATGACCTCATTGCAGTGGTGGCAGCCAATGGCGACCAGGAGGCCACTAGCAGCAGACTGCCACGCAGGCACAACATCCTGAAACATGAGGTCACTAGAAGCAGACTGACACACAGGCACAACATCCTGAAACAGGAAGTCACTAGCAGCAGACTGCCACGCAGGCACAACATCCTGAAACAGGAGGTCACTAGCAGCAGACTGTCACGCAGACACAACATCCTGAAACATGAGGTCACTAGAAGCAGACTGCCACGCTGGCACAACATCCTGAAACAGGAAGTCACTAGCAGCAAACTGCCATGCAGGCACATCCTGAAAAAGGAGGTCACTAACAGCAGACTGTCACGCAGACACAACATCCTGAAACATGAGGTCACTAGAAGCAGACTGTCACGCAGACACAACATCCTGAAACATGAGGCCACTAGCAACAGACTGACACCCAGGCACAATATCCTGAAACATGAGGCCACTAGCAGCAGACTGCCATACATGCACAACATGCAGAAACAGGAGATCACTAGCAGCAGACTGCCATGCAGGCACATCCTGAAACATGAGGTCACTAGAAGCAGACTGCCACGCAGGCACAACATCTTGAAACATGAGGCTTTCTCTAAACTAAACAAAACTCAATACTAATAATACCAAGATCACTAACCTGCATAGAATTATTTCCAAAATCTGATTAAGCAACACAGCCTTTGTGGATTACAAAGGAATCATTACCATTTTGATTACCATGTGCAAGACATTTATTATAGTTAATATTATGTTGTTGTTTCTCTCCTCTTTATCCATGAAGTTCGGGGTGACTTGTCCTTCCGTCACTGTTCCCATTTCACTGCTGTCTCCACCACCCGTCTCCACTTCCCCTATCCCTCGCTCTCATTTTACACTCCCCTCCTGCCAAATCTCTCTGCAGGTAATCCTCCCATCTCAGTCATGATCTTCTTCTTCTCCTTCTATCTGAGCACATCCATTCTGTTCCCCTTCCATTAATTCCATGAGTTTATGATTACAAGTGTTGTTCCGTATTACAGCTTATGGTGTATTTGGAGAACAATTTATTACAATGGCAAGCAATCCCATGCCAGCAGTTGACTAATGATATATATAAAAAAAATTCAAATCGATCAGATGATCATTTAAACGATTCCATAGGATAGAGTGTCCTATGAAGTTTATAACACTTTTGGAATGTTGTTGATATCTACTTTATTTCCGAAGTTATTCCACTTTTTGATCTCGGAAAATTAGCATTGTTGTCTATTCAATTTTGTTCCAATTCTTGTGACCCGGAATGCTGAGGACTGTATTTCATTTATATGAAAATAGCAATAGTTTTTAATGTATTGACCATATTCATGTGAAATAAAAAGGTATATGACCCAGAAACAAATGTCAATAATATCTGACCTTGACATGACCTAATTAGTTGACCTACATTTAACCATTGACCTATTTACATGGAGTAATGGCATTATTTGGTTGTAATTAATTAGTAAATGGGTTTATTAAACCTTTATGGGATGGAAATTGTCAATGTATCTACTTCAATGTCATGTGACTTGGTAAATCCATATTTTTTACGACCTAATTAACTGCCCTACATTTCACATATTTAAGCGGATTAATGGGCTAATTTTACATTACCTAATTTCACACTTGACCTATTTACATGGAGTAATAGCATGGTAAAAAGTTGGTCCACCCATACAGGGCTAGGGGCATCAAAATAATTGTATGTGTTTAGATTATATTACAGTTAATTGTAAATATTTCACCATGTATTAATTATCAAAAGGTTATAGCATGTTATTCAAAAGCAACTATTTATTTCGATATGTACATGTTTCTTCAGACAATGTCAATGCCTAACTACGTTCATCATATTTTTTATTTCTTGCAGGCAAATGCAATACTGTGTCAATGTTCCACAAGCACACTGTCTCAGCATCAAGCTCATGATTTTGTTCATCATGTTAGATGAGTGTATGGTAATAATTTCCATGTGTAGGAGTATATGGTTATCGTAGATGTCAGCACATTTGTCAAAACCAGAATTGATCACTTTGATGGCGCTCATTGATGGACTATGAATCTATCTCAAATCGTCACTGAAGAAAGGAACAGTTGTCCTGAGATGAAGTCTTATATGATGTTGCAATAGTGCATGCAGTGTTATCCAAGATGTTCATCATTCGATTCATTTGTATCATACCCGCCAATTCTAATCCATATGAATCACAAACTAGCTGAAGTCTGTACACACAAGTTGTTGTTGAATACCTTTACCTGTAACACAAAATACTTTTGAATAATTAAATTAATAATTATATCAGATGATAAAATTTACAAATATCAAAAGTACATTGTATAACAGTAAATCTTGCACAAACAAAAACTGGATCTTCTAAAATCTAAGATGTCAAATAATGTGTAAAATAAAATAACGATAATTAACAAGTTGCCATAAATGATCACAGCAAATAAAAATTAACAAAACACAAATGGTGGCAGATATTAAGTATAAAATATGCATAATCAAATATTAAAGTGAAAAGTATCTGCAAAAAATGATGACCTGGTTTTTAACAGTGAGCACTGGAAGGCGATCGAACATAAAGGTATATACAAATACACACAACATTTTTATTCATCATAAAGTATTCATTATCAATGCATACCTTAGAAACACTACACAACTCATACCAGTTATTACAATTTACAAATTATATAATCAGTAAAAAAGGTATGCAGTAAAACGCAACCAAAAAAACCAATCAAACATAATTTCTGACATAACAAATAATAAATACTGCTACACAAACTACAAAAATACATATATAACAAATGCTATAAACAAAATGTGCCAGCAGTTAATTATTGAAATGTGGATTGCTCGGATTCTTCGGAAAGATTTCATATTCGCGTATTGCAGATGATGCCATGATGCTGTCAAGTCATCTTGCATTAATTTAACTCCCGTAATTTCGAACATAAAAATATTGACCCATAGACAAAAATAATACATTTATAATAACTTTTATCAACAAAACATGCAATTATTTAACTGTAGGAATACGGATGTCAACGGATTACGATGCGTCGAAGGGTCTTTAAAATATTCGTTCACGCGAAGCCACCGACCGTAGCTTCCGAACGACAAAACATAGCAAATTAGCGCGCACCGGGTCATGTTGCCCATGTTTTTCTGAAAAATGGCAGCTGTGCACTGCAATAATATGCACATCATTTTAAAGCTAAGTAATTATTGTACTGTTCTTTTTTATTCATATAAAATTCTTCTTTCTATTATATTTACTTTTTAACAAGTATTCACAAAACAAAGCTTACTCACCTTCATAGAGTCACAAAAGCATCGGAATGAAAAAATTCCCGCACCCATAATGTAAAGAAGACATTCATTGGTAAATATGAAGGTAAACAAAGTCGGCCACATCATTTGCATACTGAGTATTTTGGCTTTTCCCGCGACCATGTGACGCGAGAGTCACGCCTTCATACCAAATATGGGACACATAAAACGACGCTATTTTTGTAGACAAAAAAAGTGACGCCATCTAGCGGAACTTGATATACCTACCAAAGATCACATCCAAACATTCACAGGTATGATAGCAATCAAGATATTAACGTCATGGCATCAGAAAAAGCTTGCACTATAGCATTTGCCACAAAAACACATTCTTATACTTTTTGCTTTTTTAGTCTGAAAATTGTTGTAACTACAGTGATTGCAAGACTACATTACAATGCAAGACTACATTACAACTGATAACACAATGTTTTTTATGATCAACACTACACTAAATTCAACTTTATAATAAAATGGTTGTATTCATTAACCAACTGAATAAGCATCCAGCAAACTTGATGTATAATCTTATTTAATGAATTGCTGAAATCAACAAATGTATTAATTCACTAGTCAATCAAAACAAAGGTAATTGCAGAGATGACTGGAGAAATTGCAAGGAAACGACAACAGCCTAACTGAGGCTGTGGTTACATTTCATCATCACCAATCAAAACCACCATGGTGTGACTTGCCTTTGAAGCCGTCAGTTCATTGGATGCCTGTTTGATGATGTCAACCACTTGTGTCTTGTCAAGATTTTTTGAAGACTCTTTCACTATTCGCTCCATGCAGCTCAGTATGACAGTTCGATTGCCCTGTCCCAACTGAAACATTCATGACAGTTGTCTGCATTCAACCAAGTGTGACAGTGTGATGGCCCTGTCCCAAATGAAACATAAATACAAATTTGCTTGCATGATTCTGGATCTTTCAACTAAACATCTGCTTACTGCCACACATGCCCACCATGGTAGTTGTCCAAACACACCAAGTGATGTATCAGACACACCCAGTGATGTATCAGACACACCCAGTGATGTAAAAACTTAACTAGCTCAATTACTAACAAACTTTAGGAAATTAAAAGTTATTTGTTGCTAAATGACTGATTAATCAAACTATTCTACTACTGACAAACAATATTCATTGATACATGCAGTTGCTGGTATATAAACAATGCATAATAGAAACTATTGCACATAATATTATTAGTAAATAATGATAATAAATTTGGGTTAGTAGCAGTCATTACCCCTTACCACCCCTGCAGTACCTACCTTAGAATGTTTGAGGAGATAACCGTGGCAGGAAGACAGAACAAGATTGGGTCGTTTCTTGCCAACTTCACACAGAGAGTTACAGATCACATCTTGCACGTGTGGCTCTTTGTCATAGGCAGCATCAATCAAGGCATGGACCATCTCTGTAGCACCAGACAGACACCAGGAGCACATCAACAATAACAAAAAGGTCAAGAACAACTACAATATTTGCACAGCTCAATTTTGCCACAGACCACAATTAGGATGTCTGCCATTACCCACATATACATTCCCTAGGAAAGTGAGACTGTGTGTGACAAGTAAATTCTTTACGAGTACTTTTACATTGGATATGTTAGTAAAGTTAATGTTTTCTGTGCTACTGCACTAGATCTTTCATTTGAGGAGTCAGACCACTGTTGAGAATTGCATTGGTGGCCATGTTAACGTTTTGTCTGATTATAAAAAAAACGTGACCATCTAAAATTCTGAAAAGTTTCCACAGCAACTACCATCATCCCATTGACACGCTGACTAAATTTTATCAAAATCACATACCTCCAGCTCTTTTAAAACGCCCCAACGTGCGATGCCCATCGATTTTGACAAAAATAGTCATGTATTCATGCGCCCACGTGGCCCATAGCAGAAAAATTCCCATAAATCCCTCCGCCTGTTAACCTCCCAAATAAATGCACCATTTCACAGCCAATAGCTTCTACAAACAAACCTGTGAATATGCCTGCTCAACTGCACTTATGTCACATCATATGCATTCTTTAAATTCACATATCGCAATTTAATACGCCCTACATTCGTGTGAAACAATAAACAGAAAGGTCAACAGTGGTCTTATCCCAAATAGGGAATTTTTTTTGCGGCACAATGTATATGTAGACACATTATGGAATACTCCTGCTTGTCAGGTCATTATTATTTGTTTAACAGCCAAGTCTAAACAATGCCTTATTAGCTGAAAACCAGTCACATAATTTAGTTATAGGTCGATTTTGACACTTGATAAATCATAGATCATGTACACTAGATTTGCAGAGCATTGCAAACCAATGAAGCCTGCTTACTGTCCCTTTATATATACTAATGAGTTTATTTTCAGATTAGTATTCATATAATTGCTTGATTTTAAACCAAACATGGCATAACTTTGTAAGAAAATTTACAATTTTTCATATTTAACAGGATTTAGGGTAAATTCCAATGTGCCAGGTTTGTCAAATTTTATTGTTTATGTGACTGCTTTCATACTTCTAGTTGATAAGATACAAGGCGAACGGCTTGATTACGACACGCCACCATCAAGGGGTATCACATGACCAGATGCCAGTCGCGGCCATATTTGAAAATGCTGATCTACGCAGTGCTTCAAATGTGTGTGACACAACCAAAATACAACTATCCAAATTTGTGTGTAAACAATGTTGCTAATGCACTGGGCCACAAAACAAATATCACCAATGATCGTTCTAGTGCAAAATGGCTACCTGTTCCATCACATACTGGTGTCATACCCCCTAATTTTCGGTAAATTTCCATTTTGGCATCCGATCTGTACCAGGCTGTTCGTGATTGCTACTGCTGTCTGCCTTTTCCAAGCAAACTGTTCACTTTTCCGATCAACCTGTGCCTACGGGAATGATTATATCTTATGTAAATCACTTCAGAGTTAGGGTTAGTACTGCACACAACATGAAATTGGTATTGATATGTGGTGAATAGACATTTTGGAAAGGTAACAGTTATTGTTGATATTAAAAATTGCTTATAGTAGATTTTTAGCTTACCACTAGCTCTATAATGCTATTTTAGCATATGAAAAATAAACAAATATAATATTAAACATCAAATTGCGCAAAATATCAGCTTGTGCACATCAAACGTTATAGTACAAAACTAAAATGTACATTTATTTGACATTTTATGTATTTAGTAGATCGGTTATAGGACACCTCCTTAGGGAGACTGTTAAACAGTTTAAATAGTAGCGGCGTTTAACCAGTAATGATCTTGCTGACTAGATGGAATCAATAACATATATATAATAATATAATATTATCCAGTCTGATACTGACAATTGTCTAAGTCAAACACACACAACATGGGACAGGTTAGCAACCGTTTTTATTTATTTTCAAAAACATGAGCACTAATTATATTATTAGAATTGCAAATTATAAAAAATTATAAGAAATTTGTTATAACAAACTAATATTTTCATCCAAATTACGTGTAATATCCACAATTAAGATAACAGCAACAACCAAAACAGAAGCATATCAACATTTTATAACCGTGTTTGTGACCTGACCACGATTTCCTTCTATTTGGAGTCAGACTACTGTTGAGAATTGCATTGGTGGCCATATTAACGTTTTGTCTAATTACAAGAAAACGTGAACATCAAAAATTCTCAAAAGTTTTCACAGAGAAGTTTTGAAGTTTCTTACTTGATTTGTTTATGAGATACTGATCTCCAAAGTTGGTACATAGTGAAAAGTGGCCTATATTTAGCAGCCAAACATTTTACGTGGCCATGGAGCTAAAATTCCAATTTATTTTATATGAAAGGCAGGCACAATGCCTATATAATCCCTATTCAAATGGCTTCATGTTGAAAAAAATATTTCAAATAGACGTATTTCGTGTTTTTATTTAATCAATAAAAACAAAAAGTCACGGACAGTTCGCTTTTGTGGAACGTCCCTGACTATTTATGTTTACTAAATTAGGTCAATGAACTACAGGGAGCTACCCAAATTCGATACGCACTTTAAGAATGCAGGTAAGAAATTGCATGTTTTATCTGACTTTTATATAAAATTTTAAAAAATGGTCACTGCCCATGCATAAATAACACAATTAAATATATTATATAACAGGAACAGTTTTTAAAACATGATTAATAACTATATAGACAATTTGTAAAGACGCCCTGATCTGGGTGAATGATAATGGGGATTTTGTTATACATATACATGCTGTATGTTCTTTTTAAAGTCACTGATGCCGTTTCATCACGGACATTCTGACATAATGACTAAATAGGTTTACGCAATATGTTTAAACATACATGTGCTTACTTATAACGCACACACTCGATTATATATATATATATATATATATATATATATATATATATATATATATATATATATATATATATATTTATGCAACCAACGACGCAAGCCAGGTGTAAGGATATGAAAAGGCCAAATAAATGACGTTTATTAAGAGTATGCCTAATGGCATATTGTTCCGATTAAAAGCATGAAGTGTGGACCCTGTAACATGCGCCAAGCATGTGGCTGAGCCTCATACAAAGCCGCCTGGACACAATGCTCCCAGAGCCCACACTTCGACATAGCAATACAGTACATGTAGTAATATTCATACAACACAATACAATTCATGGCATCATCACCAGCACATTAAAACATTACCCAATACCGACAATACTCGACACAAACCTATTTGCATATACTGCATTACTGGACTACACTACTTGCTAAGATTCCTACTCTATATATTTTTGTAACCTAAAAGGTGGGGCCATAACGCCACCGTTCACCGAAAACTGTGAACACCCCCACATGTTTAAACATACATGTGCTTACTTATAACGCACACACTCGATTATATATATATATATATATATATATATATATATATACACATGTATTTATGTGCTTACTTATAATTATTTTCCATCTGCTTTTGTCATAACTTGTGAGGTGCCTCTTTCACATGCCAAATGTCAATGCCGGTACCAAGACAGACATGAAAGCAAACCGGAGGCGAAGGAGCGTCTGGGGAAAAGAAACAAGTGGACAGACACCGTGGCAAAGAAGGCATATGCGCAGCCCCAGAAAGTGTGGAGTCAGCAGGCCCATGATAAAAAGAAGCTGAAGAAGGTGAACGTGCGGAGAAAGAAGGATGGCCTGTCTGTGATCACCCTCAAGCAGTTGACTGGTCGGGGAGGCGCTCGTGCAGTGGCAGTGCCAACTCCATCTCCACCTTCAGCTCCAGCAATTCCAACACAGAGGAGATGGTCCAGAAGATTCGACATCTCATTGCACACAGACATCACCATGGAGCTGGCTGACAGTGCTAGGCCAGGCCACCTAATAGTTGATATGGCTTTCCATGAGAAAAAAAAGAGAGAAAAAACTGCGGCAAGTGAAGCGGGAGCTACGCCAGATGCAGCTGAAAGTCTGGCGGCTTGAGAAGTTGGCGTCCAAGTGCAAGACCCCAGAATGGAGCGCCTCCAGGCCTGAGCACAACAGTTCGACGTTGGAGTCTGAGGATGATACTTGCAGTGGATAGTAGCATTCTCCTCAGTCTACACGGGTGCTGCCAACTGTGACCAATGTGACACTGGCCTGCAGTCTATCGAGCACTGCAGAAGACCTGCTGTACTCCAACGACATCTCACACGGGAACACTCCCAAGATTCGGCACCATCTGCGAATGAGCATGGCTGTGTGACTGGGCTCCAAAGCTCAACACCGAAGAGAAAGTCAATGGTGCACTTCCTGAAGTGCCCGGACAATGCAGCGTACATGCCTGGGAAGAATGACATGGTCACCATCGGCAAGGAGAAGTACAAAAAGTACATTCCACATGATTACCTCCACATCCTCCACCAAAAGTTGCTTCTTGACCCAGGGCATTAAGTGCAGTTTTAGCTTCTTTTCACGTGTCTGTGCCAAATTCCGATATGTCAAACTCTTCAGACACATGAAAACATGCGTCTCACGTTGTCGGCTGTGTCTCGTGTGCGTTTCAACACCAGCCATGACGAGTTCGTGAAAGAGACCAGCATGAAACAGGCCCGGGCAACCTTGCAGGAGAAGCTGACTGCACCGGAGGTTAAGTACTGGGAATGGCGCACAGTCCCAGTGCAATATGTCTAGGTGACCAAGGCCCAAGTGAATGTCAAGCGTGTCATTGCCCAGTACAGAGTTGTTCACACCTTGAAGGACACTCTTCCCCCGGACATGTGACCATGCAGATGGACTTCAGTAAAAACTGGACATCCTGCATCAGTGATGAAATCCAGTTGGCAAATCCTCTTTGGCACGGAAGATTCCTGGCTCAATTTTGAGGTGGGTCATGGGAGAGGGCCATGCAATGGTGTTTGTGGCGATGGCAGTGTCCGGTATGATGGAGTACCATGCGGTGGTGTGAGTGTGGCCCAGTTTTCTTGCTATGAGGAAGACCTCAATGGCTCATGCAACGGCTCGTGCTGTTTCTGGGAGGGCCACAACGTTCTTGGCTGCCATGGCTGGAAGGAGTGTGCTGTTCATTCAGCCAGATGCAGTACCAGATATTCCACCTAACCAGCAGGAACCAACACCACGAGAGGATGTAGGAGCCATAGGTGTCAACTCTCAGTTCCAAGTTGGAGCTTACTTGGTTGCCAACTTCGATCGTATGTACTTCGTCGGTGAGGTGGTTCGACAGGAAACAGATGGCACTGTGCAGGTGAAGTACCTACGTACCATTGGAGGCAAGCTGAACAGGTACAACTGGCCAGCAATTGAGGACATGGATGATGCTGAGGAAATCTTCCTGCCTCGGATTCCTGCTCTACAAGCAACTGGAGGCCGCAACCGCATCCAGTACGTCATGCAGGAAGGTCTCTCTGAGAAGATCATCACTGCCCACCACAAGTTTCTCAACAGCTAGACTCCGACAGTGGATACTTGATACATATGATTTATATGTTGTTTAATTATAGCCCTGCATTATGTTGACCTCCACTAATATTATTTTTCTGGTGATTTTCCAGGCAGGTCCCTGTCGGAGTCTACCAGTTCATGTCATTTAACTTTAAAAATACAGAACAGGTCTACTTTATGCAAGTACTGAAACTACTAAGCATGTCCAGGCTCTCAATCTCACCATTCTTGAGCTCTTTAAAGATGTTCATTCTACATACATTCACACACACACGGTTTCACTTTTCAGTGTTCAACAACCCATTAGTTGGGCACTCGAGCTGCCTTGTGCTGGCGATATGCGGCCAGGGTTTCTCCTGGGAAAATGAGTGACCAACTGCTCCTCTGTCGAGGGCGGACATTTCTTTCCTCAAGATTTTGAGATTCGGTCACGTGCATCATGTAGCCGACACCAACTGGAAACTGCAGATCACATCCTCATGCAATTGCAAGGGAGTCACCCCAGCGGTTGAAAGAGTGATTTCTGCGAAAAGTCCAGATTGCGATTCTCAGAGTGAAGTGCATCACTGGACATTCTGAGTCGGACTCATCAGTGTTCGCCCGCATCAGAATGTCGAACTAAGCTCCCAAACGACGTTTCCGCCACGCACAAGCATTGGGGAAATGGACCAAGGCATGGCAGAAGGGTACCCTGGCAGAATGCCTCCACCCCGAAATACATAACTGATGGACTGGGTTGGGGTGAATTAAAAAATTAATTGGAATTATTCAATTCAATTCCTGAATTTGAATCGAAAGATTTTCACCAAGCAGATTTTGAATCTGAATTGAAAGATTTTGAGTGAGTTGAATTGGAATTGAAAGAATATGAATTGAACCTCATTTTCTTGTGCTGGTGCAATCTGGTTATATTTCCAATGTGGTCCTCAATCCAACCCTAGAATTGTATATGAACTCTTTGAAGTCTTTGTAGCAGCTAAACATACATTTGTACACCATTTGTAGATCCGAGGTGAGAACATTTGTCCAAATTTGAACATATGTCCAAATTAAGGGTTTGATTGGCAATATTACCATGTGGCAATTGGAAAAAAGAACGCAGACATTCTACTCAAATCAAACTATGTTGGGGTGTGATAAGCTTACTTTGAATTCAATACAGGTTGCAGCTCCTGCTCATTAGTTGTATCCCAACAATTAGTAATTGGCTTGCTACTCCTGCTTTGTTTCATTGAGCAGGTATTTCTGAAACCTTAAAATGATCAGCCTACTGGTCTTTTCATGTTGTTTGAATAACGATTCAGCCATTGTCTGTACATTGTTTACAATTACTAGCAGTTGAAATAACATGCAAACAAACCTGATATTTTGTAAGTTTGCAACAATAGATGTAATAGAAAGGTAACAGACTATTATCTATTACTTTAAGATCTATTACTATAACTTTTGAAAAAGTTCCTCTATTGCTATTAAAAAAAAACCACCGCATATTACAATTACATAAAATTATTACATGTGTTTGCGTTGGAAAAACTCCCATAAAATTAATTTGGAATTTGAATTGAATTTGACAGATTTGAGCTGGAATTTGAATTGAAAAAAATTAATGGAATTTGGAACGGATTACAATTAATTGAAAGGAATTTGAACTGATTAAATGGAATTGACCCCAGCCCTGCTGTTGGAAGGGCAGAAGAAAAGTGCATCGTGAACTAAAGACGTGAAGTCAGTTACTGGGCTACTTTACACTTCACTAGCTACAGACAAATCAAATACTAGTACTGAGTAGTATTAGTAGATGATTCATCAAAGTCTTAGACTTTGCGAAGTAAAGCAGTCAGAAGTCCCTCGAATCCTGTGTGTTGTCTTGATCATGATGTGGCGCAAACAATTCGTAGTCATTCCAACAACCAAAAAGTTACCAACTCAACATACCATACTTACACTCATCATGATGTGGCGCAAACAATTCGTGGTCATTCCAACAGGTGTCGGATGTTTCGGCCCATAACCGGTTCGTTTTTGCAACCGGTGAACCGTGAAGTGTTTTTGTTCATGGGCCCAATCAACCGTGTATGCAACCGGTGCTGGAAAGTGGGGCCCGTGGACCTTATTATGTTCATTATTGTTTACTTGATTTTTTGTGACTTGTGTGTTGTAACTGGGAAGTGTGGTGTGATATGCTAAATTATTAGAGTTTTCAAATCTGGAGAAACGTACAGATGCGTTAAAAAATAAATTGTTTTTTATTAATCATATATACAGATGAAGATGCAAAACAAGTTTACAACTTGACATTAGGCAGTCAGTTGGTTTAATCATCAAATTAAACTGGTAATCAATAAAATCATTTTAATACATAGATAATGCCAAATATGCCAAAGTATAAACATATGTAAAAAAAGTTTAAAATCTGACTGTATTTGCCATTTAGCTGATATACTTGAATTTAAAAAGTAAATTAATATTATTATCTCAAATATATGTTAATATATACTATTATATGTAATGAATAAAATATATTATATGTAATGTATAATATCACTATGATATAAAATTTCAATATTCATAGAACTGTCAGTTGCCTAAACTTTGATGTCTAAAATTTATTATGTCATACCAGTTATCTTATGGATAGTGCTACAATAATTATATATTACTATATTAGTGTGTGCGTATGTTTTAGCGCGCAATCATAATTTAATTTTTTATCCGCCGCTTAGAATTCCGCTACTAGCGTGGGCCGAATCGACCGTAGCTGAATTCAATAGCGACGCGGTTTTCAGAGAAGTGGGCCGAACCTTCCGTCTGCGTGAGCCGAAACGACTAGGCCGAACCATCCGTCGGCGTGGGCCGAACTCGTCATGGGCCGTTACCAACTCAAGTCACCACAATACAAAATAGTCAATAGACATATATCATAGTCCATACTGATACTATGACACTTGCACTCGTTATGATGAGGCGCAAACAATTCGAGGTCATTCCAACAACCAAAAAGTTACCAAATCAACACACCATACTTGCACTCACCGACAATTTGACTTGTTGCCACACGAACGGAACCTTCGTATCCGTGTGCCATCTTTGCTAATGCCAGCAAAGGACAAAAACAAAGCCGTCCCGTTGACAAACCTTCGTCAACTGAAAACAACTGTCATGTGATTCTGTTGCGGGCAGTTTCGGAATGGGGGCAAAGTGGAGATAATTCTCACTGGGGGATGTACTATTGTGGGAATTCCCAAAAGGCACGTCCAAGTGGGAATGGACCATAGAGTTACATCATTAATCACCCCCCCCCCCCTATTAACAAGAGCGATAAGCCAGCTCACTGCAGTGAAGCGGGTGTGGACCACTGGCCGGCATTTCATTGCACGGCAGAAACAGTTGCATCCACTGCATGACATGACCTCCAGGCCTACTAACCCGCTCTCGAACCCGTGGACAATACATAGCCCCCAAGTGTCGTATAAATAGATGTATCTTGTATTGTGCAGAATGTGAATAATACCGTTATTTCAATCGTGCCATTGCGAAATCGTGTATGCCGACGTCCTTTTTTACTGGACGACCATACATCGTGTATTACATTCTAAATCTTTGATTAGCGTGTAGTTATAACGCTTATTCCGACTTTGCCCCGTCTTTCATGGTGCAAAGTTGGAGTGATACCGTTACTTTGTTTAAACTTACATGTACAAGCGTGGATTTCATAATGTTTAGCCTAATAACGTGTGTGATATTATAAATGCTAACTTTGTGACAACAACGCAACGCACTATCTTTTATTAGCGTGTAGTTATAAAGCTTATTCCGACTTTACCATGTCTTTCGTGGTGCAGAGTTGGAATGATACCGTTATTTCGTTCAAACTTGCATGTACAAGCGTGGATTTCGTAATGTTTAGCCTAATAACGTGTGTGAATGACAGAGGTAACCGGCGGCACAACAGATGTGACAGCTGATGTCATGACGGAGGTGACAGGCGGCACAACAGATGTTACAGCTGATGTCATGACGAAGGTGACAGGCCGCACAACAGATGTGACAGCTGATGTCATGACAGATGTGACCGGCGGTGTGACAGGCGGCACAACAGATGTGACAGCTGATGTCATGACGGAGGTGGTATCACAGCATTGTTTTTAATGATATTCTCAACATCTGCCTCATCCACCACTCCAGTTCTGCAACATGGAAAAAAGTTACCACGTTCCTGCAGCCCATAAACAACCTCAAATGGCACCTATAGCTGTTTGGTTGTCTCTGATTCCTGGGTGTTCAGAACATACATAATTTTTGGCAAAACACCAGCCCATGAGAAAATTGCACCACCGTGCTTTGTTGGATCATGCTCCTCCCTCAACTTAGCCAATTTGTCCTCTATTATCCTGTTGCCTCTTTCTGTGGCTGCGAATGTTGGGACCTGCCATGGACAAAGATTGTGTCGCCACCCCATTGTTCAAACAGGGACGCCAACACCTGGTTAACAAACTCGCGGCCATTGTCTGAATGGAAAATCCGCGGTGTACCCATGTATGCTAACCCGCGTTCCTCCAAGCTAATAGCTACTTCGTGTGCAGTCTTGGTTTTCAGAGGGTAAATGATATGGAATTTGGACTAATGATCCATGACATTACATATGTAGTGGTTGCAATGATCTGGGGAATGACGCATATCTATCAAATCAATCTGAATCCGGTTAAGGAATTCAGTCTCCACAATCGGCTTAAGGGGAGCTTTAGTGGTGTTAGGAGCTGCCTTCTGGCATGTGGGGCATGTCATACCAAACTGCTCTACATAACTCCTTGGCATCCCATAGTAGTCCCTATGTGCATCAGGTAAAACTTTCTTTCTGCTACCATGACCTGTGCTGTTATGCAGCTGGCTGACTACTTCATACAGCTTACCACTATGGACAACTCGTTGGCAGTCTGATGGCGACATGTCACTGCACCATAGACATAAATAGAACACCCGTTAGTAAAACAAGACCGCTAAGCTCTTATCAGTTGACACATGATAAAGTGATGCCGGCATGAACCAGTGACATTCATGCTGCTGCACGGCAAGAACCCACTGGAAGCCCAGTGTTTATACTGTAGAGCACCCAGACTTCATCATATATCTATAGATATACAGTACTAATAAGATATTAATACTACATAGCTATATATACCTAATACCTTATTACGTGCACAGTCTATCCATGCACCTTGTATATCAAATATCATAACATATTAACTATAACAGTAGCACCACTAAACATAATCGAAACTTAACTTTCTGAAGTGCTCTATACATGTATTAAATAATGACTGCAAGAGGTTAACATCTCATTACGCCCTGTTGGACATTCTTCTCTAAGGTCCCAAAAATATTCTTTTCCCATCTTCCAACACATTCCCTAGCTGCTCCGTCACAGCTATTTCCACCTGCAGATCAAGATCTCTCGAATGTTATCTGGCCAACTTGCCCAAGGACACGCCGCATGTAAAGAAATGTGCTCTCTCATTTAAGCTGTCAATTATTTTAGTAGGCAACTTTTCACATAGTTTGTCAAACAAATGCATAGAATGCAATGAATGTTGCAATGTGTACAGAATGAATTACTTGATAGTGGTTCATACAACGAAGAAAAGGCAAACGACGACCAAAAAGGGGAGAGCCTCATTAAATGCAGATGACTTAATAAAAAGAAAAAAATCTTATTAATGAGCTGACATCTAGTAGAGTTTTATAAAAGAGTTACAAATATGCATACATGCACGCACACATTATTTATAAAACTGAATCTTACTCCTATAACATTTTATGTTGCACCCAATCAATGTGACTATTGTGAAACACTTAATGTACGCTCCCACAAGAAAAACAAACGTATCTGTAATATATTGATATTTCAGAACATTTTCGAAACTGTTACATTCATTCACATATACACTAACACTAACACAGCACAAACATTTGCAACATAAATTACCTGAAAATAACGAGATGTTAGATCCTGTCTTCTGTTGATTCGTACAGCAGAAGACTGGATTGTCCCACAACTTTCTCCAGCAAGCCTCCAAGATGTTTGTCTTGAAGAGTTTAACACTAATGCACGTATGAACAACCCAACTGCCCACACTTATAACACAACTGCTGGGACCACCCTCACCCAAATCATTTAACAGTCTGGTGGCCATGCCCCATTAAGAACAAATGACAATGACAAATCTTCAAGTTAATTGGTTCCTCGTGTCATCGTCACTGGCTACTAGTTTATAATTCTCTGGTAGCCACCTCATCTTCATTGCTTTTGTTTGCCTTATATTGTAAATGATGATGGTGAGGAGGGAATACATTAACTAACTCACTTACTTACTTACTTACTTACATATGTTAGACAACTATTTTAACATGCTATGTTCACACTATAAACAGTACTACCCTATGTGTCTTGCAGTGGATGCAACTGTTTCTGCCGTGCAATGAAATGCCGGCCAGTGGTCCACACCCGCTTCACTGCAGTGAGCTGGCTTGTCGCTCTTGTTTATAGGGGGCGATTAATGATGTAACTCTATGCACTGCACCCACCTGTGAAAAAAACATTCAGACATGCTCAAGGGCAATGGAATCCGTGCACAAGATATATTATTTACACAAGAAATAGGGCCTTACAATGACTTATCAGTATAATTAACTAACACTTGAGGTGACACATATTTCCAATAATATTTGTTCACAATATTTATTAATCGTATGACTCCAGTTTGGTGTTGGATTCCCACAATGAGCCGCGAGACATCCGGGGCGATTCTAGAATCGCCCCACAATTCACTTTGCCCTGTACATTTCTACCGTTGACGCAAAAGCGGATGTTTCCGGAGACTACACCTCCGCCCTCTCGCGGATTCTCCTGCCTCTCGCGATCGAGGGATGCATATGTAGCTTTGCGGTGTAAGGTAATTGTTATAATCTAAGCGTTTCGCGTGTTTATTATTGCATATGGCGCGCCTCGGGTGTCCTCGCAGCAGTGCGAAGGCACGCTACAATCTTTGACAGAGCTGCATCAATGAATTACAACTTAACGCGCGACCATAGCTTCTTTCTTTGTCTTTGTTTGGCAAGTTGAAGTTACAAAGTGTAACACGTAACATGTCACTGTCGGTAGCGTGGGGAGGAGTCGACCATATTTACCCCTTTGCTTTGGCCACATGATCTCGCTGTTTGATCTGAGATTTAAAGGTTTTGGTACAAATGAAAGCCAGTGGCAGTGACATTGGCTGTAAAATCAACATACAAACATAACTAATTAAATGAACTGAAACAAAATAATCGTACACATCTTCTTCCAAGGCAATAGGCAATACTTTTATACCACTATTACCAGTTCATTTGGCAGTTATAGTTATCAGGCATGTGGTCAATTCCGTTTTGCCAATTCCAAAAAATCAATTCCAATTTCACCTTGCAATTTTTTATTCCAATTCCAAATTATTAATTCCAATTCCTACTTTTTTTATCCTAGGCAAGGAAAAAATCAAATCCAATTAGTTTTAACACAGTCACGTGTGCACAATCATATCTAATCAGATATGATTAAAAAACAAACTATTGTTCATTCAACGCGCACGCACGCACACACACACACAATAAATGTATACATATGTCAGGTTTGCTATAAAAAACTTTAAAAATGGCATTCAGCCATTTAATATGTACTTTCTTCAGTGACACCTCTCCTGGATTTTTGCTAAGCAGACGTTTTGGACAGCCCTGGACAGTTGGATCATTAATCTGAGTTTTTAACAGTTTCCTCCTGTCTATATCAGTTGTGGTATCGTTGATATTTCATCAAAGTTACTGTAAACTTTGAGTCCTCAACATCCTAAACGTCAACATGTATTCTTCATGGGGACATTTTTAATTACTACAAAGGGCAAACCCTACAACCACATGTAACAGCACTGTAGGGGTGACCAGTGACCTATTTAATTTGGGAAACTTGTGGGCTGAACATTAGACTTGGACTAACAAGGGCCCAGGCTGCATTCAAGTGGGGACAGGCTTCCTCTCTCACACAAAGGCACATGCCCTTAATTGGCAATCTCTGTAAATAAACCTTGTCCACTGAGAAAGAAAATGAAATAAGGCCTGAATGATCTGACTTTGGTTTTATTGCCTGTTACAGTAACTTTTATGCAAATGCTTGATTATATTGTTCTTGTTTGCAGTGTTTCAATAACAGAGTAGACAGTGTCTATGCTGTAATGTTGACAGCTTACTGGCTATTACCAGATTCAGGGTGACATACTAATAGCAGACAAATATGATTTTAATAGTAAATTTAATAATACAATAATTCCAACAAAATCAGCTCCACACAAAAATCAATTCCAACTAACTTTCGAAAATCAATTCCGGAATTGAATTGACCTCATGCCTGATAGTTATATTGGCTATACGCCTAAGAGGCTATGGCTCATGACTGTATTAGCACCCTTGTGAAATGTGGCTAGAATATTTTCGAGCCGGGTGTACTGCTGCGTGGCAATGAGTGGTGTAATGCTGGTTCAGATCTGTGTTCCTTATACTGTAGGCCCTACATTTGTGCACATAAATATGAAGAAATATATTATTTTATTGCGCCTTTTTTCGGGGGCTACGCTGACACATGATGGAGGAAAGACACTTTCTAAGCATCTCTACTGACTGCTGGCTAACTATCTGTTGTGTGTGATCATTCCACAATGTGACGGCATTTGGAAAGAATGAACTCTTGAGTCTAGTATGTGTCGACACTCATGTATGTCTGGTAGAAGCTGCCTCTGATGCGTACCAGTGCTGTGGTGAGTGTTACAAATAATGTTGCCCTCACAACACATTGGGACGTGCGTGGTTGGACTGGGCCACCCATTTGAAATCATAAAGCCATTAAAGGTTAAAGTAGCAAACGTGTCAGAAACGTGGCATAAACAAACATAATTTATCAAATATATTGTTTTACAAATGTCAGAGGGATTGTTCTTACTCATATTAGATTCTATCTGGAATAAATGAAGTGTAATTAAGGAATTTAAGGAACACTATAATAATTTTATAGAGAAACAACACAGCATATTGTTTCTTACTGTATTATGCAAATGTTCCTCTTCAAATCGATTTTTTTGCTAGTCTCGTTTCAAATTCATTTTTGTGAAAAAATCAAACCTACTTAGTATCCACTGCAATATACTAGCTCATTTGTGCAACTTTTGTATGCAGTTTTTTTAAATCATCAGACAAACTATTAAATTACAAATGTTTGATCAAACATTAAGTGAAGTGTAAATGGAAATGCTGAAAACTCACAAATTTCACTGTTTTATAACTTTGTCAAGTGGTCAGAGAGAGGATGGAAGTCATGCCCATCATAGGCATTGATCTGCACAGTGTATGCCATTTTTGATATCCACTATTTTGAGCCTTACTTGATCTAACGACTAAAGTAAATTCTTTCAATGATTAGAAAAAAATAGGCTTTTTTATACAAATCATCTGCAGATGTTACATACACAAAGTCACACACTACATATTTGGACACCAACGAACCGGATTTGCGATACATAAAATCAATTGAGGGTGGAGTTTTAATATTTCCTCACAAAGATTTTGGGGAGGAGTGGGCCTATTTTTGTAGATGAAATCTAACAACTGATTCTAACACAAACATGTCATTATACTTACTTATAAAAGTAGGCCATTTACACAGTTTAAATTGATTATTAAAGAATAATAATAAATAAAAAAATAATAATGAACTTCTATAGCGCCTTTATCCTCAGGAATCTGAGCTCAGAGGCACAATAAAACAGAATCATTAAGCATAATCGTGAACAGGAATGCGCAAAACGCATCAGAACCACCGAAGATTTATAGTGGAAATGCAATTTGGAATCTGAACTCAGCTAATTGGTGCCTTTGTTAAAGTGGAAATATCCACACTACATTGGAGTGGCCAGCTACACAGAACAACAATGAGAACTATGGTGGCGGACAAATTAACGCTATTTTGTCAGTGTGTAAAGACTAAAGGACGACCATTTTCAAGTGTTTCACAACTCGACCACAATATTTTGGTGTCGGCTTCTTTGACAGACATGTTAAAATAAATTAAACACAAGTATTTAGTAGAGCAATCAGGCAAAGAAATAAATCTTTATGGGTAGTAAAAACATACAATAATTGTTTTAATTACAGCTGTACTGCCTAAATTTTTTCCAGTAGACCATCGGACAACTGCAGTGTTTTGGTGGTTCGAAAGCATTTTATGGTGGACCCAGGCCACCAGACCACCATTATAATTTACCAAATAATTCATACCAGTACATTAGCAATGTTCACATAAAGATCCGTCCCGAGGGGTTTTGTCTATATCCCCTTGGTGTATACCCATTCTGTCTACTGTGTTGGTGTACACCAATTCTGTCTACTGTGTTGGTGTACACCCATTCTGTCTACTGCTGTTATACCCAAATTGGTTTACTTGGCAGTTGTGTTTTGAGGTTGTACCCTAGTTTGCCTGAATCACCGGACAGTTGCTCAACAAGGAAATGAAAAAGCGGACAGCTGCTCACCCTGTGTTAATGTTATTTGATGTACAAAAAAAACGAATAGGTAGAAATTGCGGAAATAGGTTTTATTGAGGGAACTAACGTAAAAATGTAATTTCCCTTCCCCTACAAAATGACAGTAAATAAAGCAAATGACAGTATAAACAACTTAATTCAACGATCCTTCTGTTTCTGTTACTATTAAAACGACCACCGAGAGTCGCCAAATTTCTCCTCATATATCTACATATATATCCTGTGGTAAATATATATGTATATCCTGTAGTATAATTTAAAAAGGACACTTCCAGTTCCATGATGAACAACATAAAAAAGCAAACCAAGTCTGTTTGGCATTGCGGTAATCGGCATTGCTACTACAATTGTCATTAATTAATTTTAGCATTATATAAGGGGTAAACTTTACGTTTTGGTCTGGTGAGCCAGCTGAATCCGCCAGCCACCAGTATCCAAACGAAGTCATTCCTACCAGTTATTCATTCCTTCCATTGGCAGACAGGTTACACAATACCATTTTACCAGTTTAGAGAAGCTATTACATTCGCTTAAATCACGTTTCCATATCGTAGCAATAATTTCTAATTCTACCGGTATGCCAAACGCACTTTCTGTGAAGCTCATATGTTGCGTTTTAAAATGAAATTTGTTAGGGTGAACTGTTGCATGTTAAAATGAAATTTGTTAGGGTGAGCTGTTTCATGTTAAAATGAAATTTGTTGGGGTGAGCTGTTGCATGTTAAAATGAAATTTGTTAGGGTGAGCTGTTGCATGTTAAAATGAAATTTGTTAGGGTGAGCTGTTGCATGTTAAAATGAAATTTTAATTTTCGTAAGGCTAGGATGAGCAACTGTCTGCTTTTTCATTTCCTTGGCCTTGCCCTTGGTGAGCAACTGTCCGGTGAGCATTTGTCCGGTGAGCAACTGTCCAAGCACCAGTTTGCCTACCATGAGTCTCTTGGCTTTAAGCCTAGTCAGTATTCTTACATAATATTATTATTGTCCTGCTAACTGCTGCAATGTCTTAGCGACCATGCTTCCTGTCCGATGTCTCTTCAAGTGACGTCCTGTGAGGAATGTTCGCCTTGTCATGGCTAGAATATGCTGCACCTCCATCACAAGTTATTCATGGGCAGAGAGGCCCTTACTCACTTCATGTCACTCCTTCCTCAGCATTATGTCAGCACGCCGTACTGACATAGATATAACGTTGTTAGTGGGAGTAATGTTAGTCCTGTCTGTCATGGTCCTTCTTCCTGATTGTACTGACATTGTCAGTGGGAGTAAGAAGAAGAAGAAGATTTGTGTTTATTTGACCAATGTAACATTTCAAAAGATACACACATACATTCATGTTAACAAAACAATAATACCTAGTATAAGTTTGTAATTTTACTATGAACATGGTGTGTATTAAGATGTATAAGTAATGGTAATAGGGTGTGGAGACTCCTCTAAGACTAACTAGTTGCTATCGAGGAGCCACATATAAATTGGAACATTTATAATTTAGTAAATTAAATTAGTTGGCCTAACAAGTTATAATCTTTTATAAAGAGAAAAAATTAAAATAAATAAAATTAATAGAGTTCGTCCAACAAGTACAAATCTTGCAAATAGAAGGAAAATGAAATATCATGCACGTATGCGTGCGTGCGTGTATGCCTTTAAAGTGTGTAATCTCTTTGTGAAGTTGTGAATATGTGCGTTCGTACAGTGCGTGCGTGTGTTTAGTGCATGTTTTGTCATTATTGGTTCTGCCTACATGTGTAACAATTTGCTACATTGCACGGGGTTTGATAGTTTTGTATGTATTGATGTTCGGTGTAGTTCGCAAACCCACTTAGACTGTGTGTGATGATTTTTTCTATTACCAGGGCTGGTGTATTATTTTAAAGTATTAGGTAGATTGTGTCTCAGGCATTGCTTAGCAAATTCATTTTGTGTTCTAAATGTATGTAATTCATGTTGTCTTCGTGTGTTGTGGGTGTGGATGATTGCATTTGGTGTCAACTGCCAATTTTGCAGGTACGGTGATAATAGGTTGTGCATAAATTTATAATAGAACTTGAGTTCTTGTAATCTTAGTAAATCTGTGATTTTTAATAAATTTGATCTTTTGAAAAGCGGATCCGTGTGCAAGTTGTATCTACTCATTAATATTCTAACAGCCTTCTTTTGTACTTTCACATTGAGAGCCCCATGCCATGATGCAATAGTTCATATGTGGTACGACTAGAGTGTTATATATAATTTTTATATTTTGGGGTAATATATGTTTAAGCTTATTTAATACTCCAATTGTTCTAGAACACTTATTTGAAGTGATTTCAGAATGTTTCCTCCATTTTAAATTTGTGTCCAGAGTTAGACCTAGGAAGTTGAATTCATTAACTTTTGTAATGTTTGTGTTACTGATTTGGAGCGTAGGTGCATTTACTTGTTTATTTGGCATGTGGAAAAGCATATATCTAGATTTGTTTATGTTTAGTGACAGTTTATTAATTTCAAGCCATTAGTTTATTTTACACTCCGTGTTTTTAAAATTATTTAGCGTACTTGAAAGGGTAGTGTCATCGGCGTAGGTTATAAAATTAAACATTTCACTAAACTGTGAAATATCATTTATGTAGATTATAAACAATAGCGGCCCAAGAGTAATGTCGTTAGTTACTATAGTTTTGTTTAAAAAGGAGATCTTTTCTGGTGCACTTGTTTGATTATATAACATGCCAGCTTATTTGTACAAATGATCAAACCTACCTGGTATCTACTACAACATGCCAGCTTGTTTGTACAAATAATCAAACCTACCTAGTATCTGCTATAACATACTAGCTTGTTTGTACAAATGTAGTTACATAGCATCTTTGTGTCCTTCCTTGCAAATAGCATTTGCAATTATTGTTATTCATGGGGAGTCAGCAGTCGGTGTGATATCTGTAGCGCCAGCACCTCACTCTAGTGCTATTGGTGGATGTAGTTGGGATAAATTAATCTTCACAACAAGGTTTTCATTAAAGGGAATGGGCAAGGACAAATGAATATAAGTACTTATAGCATAACATATGAAGGGTAACCCATAAATTATATTGTCCTTGGAATAATGGTCTATAAATATGTTTTGTATTGTCTTGCATATCTTGTAATGTAAAATAATGAGTACATTTCACAATGCATGGATACACCTTCCAAATATACTATCCAATTTCACTGAAATTACATTATATTGTTGTGCTATCTTGTTTTTGCAATGTAAAATGAGAGCTCTTGCACAACAGAAATGGGTCCTAAGGAAGTTTTCTTTTCACTAGTAACCAGCATCACCACGTTTTGTTTTGAAAATTATTTTTCTTACTAAAGTATGTGTTTCTTCGCTTTCATATAATACAGGAAGAGCAACATGTATCTGACCACTAGTTACTATGGGTCATTGTATTTTATGATCTGCTCAGTTTTCCCACCAGTACTGGACACTTAGTGACGTTGGAAACGCCCCAAATTCATTTTTTTTCCAAACTAAGAAATATCTTGAATTTTGGTACTGCCATCTAGGCAGTATTAGCAGGGGATTTGCTTGTATATATGAAATATTTAAAAACAGTATATCTTTTGTATTTTTTTTTAATCCCTTAAGCTTGATGGTTCAACCACAGCAACATTATGTGGGTCTGTATGCAATTCTTAAGTTTGGAAAAACAGCAGAAAGGACAAAATGGGCCCTTTATTAAATCGCTCAGCCAATGTCTGTCAAACCTGGTCGGCTCTTGACATACAACAGGGATGGGTACACTCTAGACATCTATTTTCATGACATGGACCCGTGAACACCATATGCCAACTGTTAGTAAGATTTGACTATATATATATGTACACATCCTGTATATATATATATATATATATATATATATATATGCGTTAATATTTATTCTTTAATCAACCTGCTGGAAAAAATTTGTCAACTTATGTAATTTTTCTTTACAAGGTGCTCCCATCAAATGGCCAAAGCAACAATGTCCTGCAAGGAATCCTACAGTCACTGATGCATGCATATGTTGCCAGCCATCCACTAGACATATGAATCAGGGCACACCATAAGTTCTGTAGTCCCCAAATATAACAATATTCCTGTTCAAAATATATTTTATAGGCAGCAAAAAATTGCCAAAGGAAGCTACCGTCTAAAAATCACTGGCACTTCATGTGGCATATAGGCCGGCCAGCCTGTGGTGCAGAATGTTCTGACTTGAACACACTCGCCATCAGCTTTCTGCGCCACTCAAATGTCATGTAGACGTTTTGCTGTGTGGTTTGTGAAGTGTTCTATTTCTTCCATGAACATGATGTTGGCCAGCTCTGGGAAGCTGACAGGAGCACGAGATTATGTGTGAACTGTCATCCTTGAACATTGTGGATTTAAACAACCCTTTTGAAATCTTCATTCAGTACATATATACAGTCATTACATTTACATTTTTCAGTGGATTAACGTATTAGTCATCAATGTTCGCAGACATTGTACAAGTATATCAGTTTAGTATATTGGATTTGATGTACCCACCAGGGTATACATATATGTGCGCGCGTGCATGTGCACACACACATTCTTGAGTTCTAAGAATGACATTGCATAGATGTTTCGGTACAGTTGAGATTTATTTAGTTCTATGTTTGCAGACATCAGCATGATGGCAGAATTGACAGAGGTCGCAAAAAACAAATGTTTTGATGGTTGGCAGAAAATATATAGCCATAAAAGGTAAACACAGAAATGCATAATGTTGACACTAATTTTGTTTTAATATATTTAAACATTTCATGATATACTGCTCATTAAAAATCTGGTGGTTGAACCTAAACGGAAATTGTATTTGTAAGAACTTTATTGTTACTGTGACAGTGATGAACTGAGGTATAAGTAAGTTATTTTTAATGTGACAGTGATGAACTGAGGTGTAACTTTAATTATTGTTACTGTGGCATTGATGGACTGAGGTGTAATTTCAGTTATTGTTACTATGACAGTGATGAACTGAGGTATAAGTAAGTTATTTTTTACTGTGATAGTGATGAACTGAGGTGTAACAAAGTTATTGTTATTGTGACAGTGAAGAACTGAGGTATAACTTTAATTTTTGTTACTGTGGCATTGATGGAGGTGTAATTTCAGTTATTGTTACTGTGACAATGATGAACTGAGGTGCAACTAAGTTATTGTTACTATGATGGTGATGAACTGAGGTGAAGTTATTGTTATTGTGACAGTGATGAACTGAGGTGTAATAAAGTTATTACTATTGTGACAGCGATAAACTGAGGTGTAACTAAGTTATTGTTATTTTGACAGTGATGAACTGAGGTGCAGCATGAGATTTGGGATCTACCTTCCTCCACAGTCAGAGAATGAGAAAGTTCCTGTCCTTGTGTGGCTCTCAGGTGAGAAGGTTTACTGTCCCATGTATGAGCATGTGTATATTGTGGAACAACTATTTTGTCATAAGGACTAATAAGAAATGACTGGCTCTGATGAGAACTGATTGGGTATACACTTTTATATTTTGTATTAAAGGTGACGCTGCAATTCATTTAGCCCATGGAGAATCAGGTTCGTTGATGTTCAAATCTGTAGTGGTCAATACCGGTAGTCTTAAGTAATATGCGCAGTCAGTTTAATAAAAAATGCATTTTGACTAGGCCAAGAAAAAAATTATTTCATAGTTTGTCCAATGATTCCAGCAAAACTAAATAAATGTGTACAAACAAGCTGGCATGTTGTAATAGATATCAGGTAGGTTTGATCATTTGTACAAACAAGCTAGCATGTTGTAGCAAATACTAGGTAGGTTTGATTATTTGTACAAACAAGCTGGCATGTTGTAGTATATATAAGGTGGGTTTGATCATTTGTACAAACAAGCTAGCATGTTGTAGCAGATACTAGGTAGGTTTGATTATTTGTACAAAAAGCTGGCATGTTGTAGTAGATATCAGGTAGGTTTGATCATTTGTACAAACAAGCTAGCATGTTGTAGCAGATACTATGTAGGTTTGATTATTTGTACAAACAAGCTGGCATGTTGTAGTAGATATCAGGTAGGTTTGATCATTTGTACAAACAAGCTAGCATGTTGTAGCAGATACTAGGTAGGTTTGATTATTTGTACAAACAAGCTGGCATGTTATAGTAGATAGTAGATAGGTTTGATCAATTGTACAAAAAAGCTGGCATGTTGTTTTAGATACCAGGTAGGTTTGATCATTTGTACAAATAAGCTGGCATGTTATATAATCAAACAAGTGCACCAGAAAATGTCTCCCTTTTAAACAAAACTATAGGTTGTACTGTAGACTTTTGTATACTTTTTCACATTGTGGGAATTTGTCGGTAGGGATTATGTCTTAGATTCACAAATTACATATTGATCAGGGTATAATTAATATATATATATATATATATATATATATATATATATATATATATATATATATATATATATATATATATAAATTGGTAACAGCCAGAAAGCAGTAAGCAGTGCACAGACATTGTCAGACAATAGGTAAGCTGGTATTCAAACAACATGGAAAGACCTACAGCCTGATATTGCTTCAGAAAATATCAGCCCAGTGAAACATTGCAGAGTTAGCAAGCCAAGTACACCCCTTGTATTGTGGTGGACTGGAGACAGGTCAGGTGGCAAGGGCCTCTCTCCCCATTCCCAACTGGCACAAAGCAAAAGGGCAGACCAATTAAGAATATTAGCTTAGAGCAGGAGCTGCAACCTCAAAGTAAACACATCATACCCTATTATTAGTATTAGTACACCTGATGTTTGTGTGAACCAACAAGGACATTGTTTAGAATGCACTCAAAAGTCTGATAAATGATCCATTGACTGGATGTTCTTATTGTTTCTAACGTACAGGCCTTCTAACTTATATATTTATTTATAATAAAAATATGTTTTAAACGGCTGTCTTTTTATTTAGCATCAATCAAAGTCACTATTCAACAAAATGTACATACATTACCGTTATATTTGTTTATCAATTGTGTACAAAATATTGAAATTCAGCAAAGCATGCAAAATATATAATTAACAAATGCTGAATATATTTTGTTCCACATAACGTAATTGAAATTGAAACAGTGTAATTGTAATTGATTTGAAAATTTATGAGTGTAATTGAAATTAAAAATGAAATGTAATTGTAATTTATATAATTTTGTGTAATTGGACCCACCCCTCATACCAGGTAGGTTTGATCATTTGTACAAACAAGCTGGCATGTTGTAGATACCAGGTATGTTTGATCATTAGTACAAACAAGCTGGCATGTTGTAGTAGATACGAAGTAGGTTTGATCATTCGCAAAATGATTCTAAAACGAGATGAAAGAAAAATTTAATTGCAGAGGCAGTTTTTATGATAATGATGCAGAGCTGCCAAGTTGTATCGAGAAACATGCGTGAGATCATGGGCACATCCAAACACTGAAAAGCGGAGCTCTGTTCAAGATGCCAGGTGATAGCAATTCTAGTCATTTCTTGAGGTGACTTTATCGACTTTAACAGGTTGTGTTCGCAGCAAAAGATAAAACTGTATATAACGAT